>CM068322.1:33562938-33662938 GCA_034766995.1 Acanthacorydalis orientalis | reverse complement strand
TCGTCCAATTAAATCAGAACGTTTCATCGACATCAATCCGTCACAACTGTTCTCGTTTTACAAGACCGATCCGCCAGCTCGGAACACAACCGATCCGAAAATCACATTCTAACAACGATCCTCGTCCAGTTTATAACGATTTCAATACCCGAATACAAAATCCTGTGCGTGTATGACACGCGTTAATGTTTATTAAGCGTAGAGTGTCGCGCGAAACTAAATTCTAGAGACGGTCGGCCGCTCGGAACCTCGGAAAAGCCTTGAAACGTCGTCGCATCGCCGTCATCTTCTTCCCCACGTTCGCTGCGGCCGTAATAGCGAAACTTGTTCTCATTATAATCCAGTTGTGCGTACAAAACGTACCACTTTTACTGTCAACTCTTGTTTTCGTGTAATTGCGTTCTCTATGAACAACAACAACAACAACAACCTGCGCGAACATCTCGTTCTTCTGCTCCGTTCTTAAACGCTTCGTTAAGTGAAATGTATGTTCGTGCTACTAATTTATTTTTCTAATTGTTCAGGACGACGTACTGTGCTCACTGAAATTATTCACGTCGGATGGATCTGTTTTGTTCTCGTCTAGATAAATTGGATCTGATTAAATGTTTAGACACTTTGGCAGTGAAGAATCTCGGAATGGAACAGCTATTCGTTTCAAATAGTTTCTGAGAACAGCGTCCAGATTGCTTTGAAATCCTTTATGGCGTATAATCATTTGTTTTCACGAAACGTAATTAAACTCCGTGTCGAATCAGGACGATATTTATTTTGATTTAAATGTGACAAAATTTATAAAATTGTATCTTCTTTATATAAAGAAGATTCGCTTTTAAAAAAGTTAGATTTGTTTTTAAAAAATCACTTTTATGTAAACAAAATTCAATTTTAAAAAGTTAGGTTCTCTTAAACTGAATTTTCTTTATATAAGAAAACGTTTAATTTTAAAAAAGTTATGTTTTTCTATACCTGAGAGCTCAGACAATGATATATCGCCATCGAAATGCACATAAGTAAAAATCAAAAATTGTCAATAATTATTCCTTGAATATGTTTGATCTAAAATCATGTTATGGATTGAAGGCTGAATAAATAATTCATCTGAAAATATTAATTTAGCGATAGTGTCTGAACTGTATTAATATAATAATTTTAATTACTGTTACATGTTTTAACACTGACCAATGTCAGGATGAAATTGTGTAGGTTTTATGTACTTGACATTTGGAACATGATATAAATATAATAGAGTATTTCATCAGTCAAAATGTAATGAAATAGGATATAAAATACGTGAAATATACTTTTATAAGACCAGAGAGCTTCAACACTTACTTGATGTGCTCACCCACCTCTGGGGTGAGTTTCACCCCCCTCTCGCTGACACTCGCTCTACCGTAATAAATAAGAGAAATTAACAAATTATAAGCAGAAATAATCTGCGTAAAATGTAAATCGTAAAATTTTTATTGGAAAAGTTTATAAAAGTTAACAATAAAATACAATGTTAATCCCTTGCACTTCAAGTTTTTTTCTATGGAAAACCAGCAAGTCGGCAATATTTTTAAAGAAAAAGTAAAAAAAATCATATCAAATTGGAGACAACTTTTTTATTTGAAGCATCGTTCGAGTTCATGTAAAGAATGGGATGGTGAGTGAGACTCATCGTTGGAGTGCAAAAAGTTGAATGTGTAACATTTTTTTTACTCTAAAGCCTCAGTGAAAATCTATATGTTTTTCTATCGTGTTGAATTTGATTGTTGTCTAATTTGAATAAATTTATGCATAAATTGCTTTCGCTGAAACTATTTTGGTGACAAGAAAATCCCTTTTCGTTTTACGAACCACAACAAAATTCAATCGTTGTCATCATCATCAAAACGCCAAGACAGAAAAATCTAATAATAGCTATACAAAAATCTACTTTAAATGATTAAGTACAGAAGAATCTGATATAAAGATTTTTCTGTAGAGTATCAGTTTGAATATGATGGCATTTCAATAGCAATATATACGAGTAACAATCAAAATCGAACAAAAGCTATTGAACATTTATTATCAGAGGGTTTTTTGTGGTTTGCAAAATGCAGAAAGTCATTTATGAAAATGAATTTAGATATAATATCAGAACTATGTTTTTATATCAGAAATATATTTTGGAATTATTATTAAATCTTTTTTACATTAAATCTCTTCTTATTTTATCATTTCTAACTTTTATTTATGCTAGCCTGCAATATATGGAGTACTTGTAGAATAGAATGTAGAAAAAAAGCAGTAAATTAATCTTTTGCTTCTTAAAAAATTACCAAGATCTCGATAAGAAATTAATTTGTGATTTGAAGAAAAAAAAATAAATAGTTATATGAAGATTAATACTTATATATACAGCTAAATATGTTTTTAACCAACTAAAACATCATCAAACAGTTAACGATTTCGGTTTGGATTAGTGATTTTACGGTTTTCAGTCACTCAGTTCTTACCGTTTAATCCTTGAAGATTACCGATCTGTCTTCAAGACAGTTACAAATAGAACTGAACAAACACGTTCGTTATTATTCCCTTGGACTCGAAACACAATCGACACGACCTCAGTTTTACATTAAAAAGAATAATCCAATGCATTATTTTTGCTGAATCAACTAGGTATGTGATTTGTTTATGCAGGAAAAAAAACACACAAACGAAATGAATCATTTCGTGAAAGAAATCAGATTATTTTCATGGTTCGCAGAAGTCTGAGGATAATAACACGCTCTATTTTATTTCTTATGACAAAAAAAAATTGTAGTTTATTTATGACACTTTTTTTGTATATAAAAGAAGTATTTTCGTCGACCTTCAAGTAAACGCTCGATTACTTTATTAGCTATGTAAATGATTGTAATTTCAGAAATGACCGTTCATTGTTCGTTTAATTTATTACAGGTGAGCGAATAATTTACATAGTATAAAAGTATTTGCGTACATCACTTAGCCAATGAACATAACAGATCTTTCTCACAATATTAAAAGCTAATATCATATTCAGAAATGAATTCTTTTTTTCACCTCGTAAAACATTTTTGACCAAAAATGTTCAATAAAAGATTACTGATCATTTTTAATTGTTGCTTATCTGTATTCAGACGACAATTCTATCCTCAAAGCATCAAGATACAGGCGAATTTTTAAATCAGATTTTTCTGTATTTAATACTCCAGATCAGATTTTTATTTATCTATCAGATTTTTCTATACATTGAGGAGGCTTTAATTATGATAGAATCTTCATCGAAATCTGCATAAGATCAATCAGAAATTGCCAATTATCAATTATTGAACAATATTGACAAGAAAAAATGTGTAATTTCTATGGCGAAAAAATGTAAAAGTAATCGATTTTGTATTTTATTTTTTTAAATTGAATTTACATTGTTGTAAACATTTATAAAATATGTTAAAATGTTACAAATTAAAATCCAAAGTAATGAGCGGATTGGGGAAAAATTAAAGCATTTTTTTAACCAGTGTAACTGTTATTGTAGTGAATTTGGCCACAGAGTCAAGCCAAATTAGTACTCGAAAACAGGCCCGTCCCACTAACGTTTTTATAAAAATGACTCGTCTTTTCAAATTTTGAACAATTTATGAAATTTATGAGACGAGCGGACAAATATTATTATGGCCATCTATATCTATTATAGATTCATGTCTGTATTTGTGTTTATATTCGTATACAGCGATACACTCAAACATGAACCGTCCGTCCGGATTTCCAGAAAATAGTGTTGCGTGTCTGTGAATCAACGTTGTGCGAATTTGCATATTCGCCGGACATTATTATTCTCTTCAATAAATGCGCTACTACAGAAAATATATATATTTTTTTCGGCATGAATATGTAATTCTCGTAAAGTGCCCTTGACATAGCACGAACGTTCTTAGAACGGTTCACACAACGGTTCTCAATTTCGGAACGTTAATTGATCGGGCGGAGTGTACGCGTGTGATTTTTTTTTATGATCGATGGATGCGTCGTTCTGACAACCCGTCAGTTATGTGAACAATGTCGAATATTTGACGTAGTGCTAGTTCCATACGAAATGCTTTCACGGTGTAGTCGTGCGGTTGCGGAACGACGCTGTCGGTGAAGTGTGCTTTCAGTTCTTGTAGTGGTCCTTCGCGCGTTTGTTGTTTACATCGTTAATTTAGATTTGAACGGTGTACATTTTGCTGATGCGTGAATCATATTCAGTGAAATTGCGTATAGAGAAATTGACTAGATAAAATGTAATAGTATGGAATATTTCAAAATTTATAAATAATAAATTTATCTATTAAGCCATTCCTATTGAAGCAGAAGTCTTGCTTCATACAAATTAAGATAAATATTTATCAACTGAAAATAAATTATCAAAATAATTTAACCTGATGAAAATCTTTAATCGTATTTTCACATATCTAAGACTTTCTTAGATATGTTTACGAGTTGTTAAAAGGTGCACCATAAATACAAAACCATTAAATTCGTTTTGATGATATTATCAAGGAGAGGCATCTTTATCTATATCTGTTTATTTCTTTAAAAACAATGACATTTAATAGTTTTATTTTTAAGTCAGTCTCTAACAGATAAACTCGTTCTATTTTTCAGTCTTTAGAAGTAAACATGTCTAGGTTACTTTTTTATATTAAAATAAATAAAATATCAATAAATCTGAACTGAACGCGTTGTTTGTTTATCTAAGGTTAGAATGTCAGACGTAGTACAGAGAAAACAAATGATTGTTTGGAATTGACTGTCTTCTGGATATAAATATCGGCTGGAAAACCTATCAGTATTCTTAGAGATACATTTTTTTAACTTTTAATGATACGGTTATAAATAATGTTATGAAATATATGAATAAATCTACTAACAACTAGGTTAGCAATGCACGATAACAGAATTAGTTGAAATTTGCTCGTTCATAGAGTTACTGATAAATTTTGGAATATGAAAAGAAGAAATAATTGATTTAAGCACGATATTGGGAACCACAGTTTAGCAATACCGTTTTTTGGGTATGCATGTCGAGGAATAGCTTTTTTGGCATAAAATTAACGACCAGATTCTTGACATTTCGTCGCAGTATATATGAATTTGTCCTAGTCGTACATTGACGAGTGGTTTGTTGTTGCATCATTATTGTTTCCGGTTTTCAAGCAGTCTTTTAAATCCTTTGATGTCAATTTAAACACATTTTTAATGTGTGATGAAACGAAGTAAACACTATAAAAGCTCAACAATTTCTGGATAGAAACACTTACATTAAATTGCATTTTTTTTCATTTAAACTTCAAAGTTCTAAGCTTAAATATACTTCGAGGAATTTATATCATAACTATTAAAAATGAATTCTTAAATATATCTTATTAAAATATTTCTTTGATGGAAACACAAGATTTAGACTTTTCAAGAAGTATATAATCACTCGAGACTATTTTTATTCAAAAATCAAACTATCGTGAAAGAAAATCACAAATCCACTTATCGCTTATTTACTGTTAGAAAGAATATAGAAAGAATAATCAAAAAATTATCAAAAATCATACAAGATTTGAGTGAATACTTAAAAGATCATAAAGATTAAAAAATATACGAACTTCAAGTCCGTGTAAGAATTGAATCAGGTACCAGTTTCCAGGAGAGGCTGATAAATATTTGGAATTAGTACTTGAATGAGTAATAAGTCACTCTTCAATGTACGACTAGATTTTTTCCATATTCCCTTCATTAGAGTTTTGATTATAAGTTAGTTGGATTTGTATAGAGACTCCGAGGTAAATCAATGTACCAATACATCAATTAGAGATATTATAGGTTTTATTAATAAATATTTATGAAAACATTACATCCTAGATGAATATCTGATTTAAGACGAGTAGTTAGTTCCTTTCAAGTGCAAATTATCATGGCAACAACATTGCTACTATACAACTGACACTGGCTAAATTCATTTTTATTAATGAATTATTTTATCACCTCACTAATCACAAATAATTCATTTATGAAAAACAGTATTACCAATTTGTACTTCGCGCATTAGTAACTAACCCTGCTACTATTAAAATGTTTCCATTCCATTTTCCATGTTTGCAATAGCAGAATAAACGAATTAAATATATTTTTATTGAAACAAATATTTTATTATTGTTTAAATCAAGTCAAGACTTGAAAAGATGCATCATTTTCACATATTAATAAATTTTCTATTTACATAATGATATATTTTGTATATTTTTGTGCCTGATAACAATATTTGCCAGCCTATCTAATTTATTATTGAATTTATTTCTATCTGTTTTATACCTCGAACTTAGTGTTAATACGATTTCGTAGTTTTTTTTTCATTTTACAGGTATTTAGCTTATTACAAACAGGACTTTATATTAATATCTTTGTATTATGATTATTATTTTATTGTGTATCGTTAAGAACGTTTCTGGTCCTCAGCTAATTTGCGACGAAATGAAATAGGCTCGTTAGATCTTATTAGAAAACAATGCAAACTTCTCTGACGAGTCTCATGTTACACTATGGTAGTTATTGTTAGTGAAACAACCTGGTAGGTTGATTACAAATCTGTGTAGTTATGAATGTATATAAATACCTACACAATCTAAATCTCATTTCAAACAATACAAACGATTCGGATTGTTGTATGTATTCGACAGTAAATGTATTTCATGTCCGAAAAATATTGAATTTATAGTTGTAGTTTCAATGCCCCGAGAGTAACTGTAACAATATTGATCAGTTTGCATAACTGATACATATGCATAAATTACAACCGTACGCGTCATACACACACATACAGAACCATAGACGTACGTTCACTTGTACATGTGATGTACCGACCGACAAGTACATCAAACAGATGTATATGTGTGTATTCGCAAAATATATACATACACATACGTTTATGTGGCATACGGATTTGTGGAAAACAGTAGCGGTTCGTTTTCTTGGAAATATGGTATTATAAATGAAGACAGCTCGAAGATTTTGTAAGTTTTGAAAATTATCTGTTTTTGGTTAAAGTTATACAGATTTTAAAAAAATTATATTCGAAAAATAATCTCAATTTTTCGGTCCGTGCATCATTTTTCCATCCAGTTGGTTTATACAATATGTTTTAGTTGTAAGTTTTGAATATTTTAAAATATATTTATTATAACTAGGGGGGTTTTCCCCCTGCTTGTTGCACTCCTTTCCCTTCTTAACAAATAACATAAATTAACAAATTGTACACACAAATAATCGTAGTAAAATGTAAATCTTAAAATTTTTATTGAAAAAATTTATAAAAATTAACTAGAGAACACAATGTTTAAATGTGTAAAAATTTGTTTACTCTAAAGCTTCAGCGAATACAATATTTTAAATAAATTTATTAACGGTTAATAATCAAGACAGTAAAATAGTAAAGAGAGTGTGTGTTGAGCCCGCTACTGGTTAATAAATATTCATATAAAAGCGTATACATTGGCTTGAAATGATTTCACAGGAACACAGTTCAATTCCCGTTCTGTAATTTGTCCGTCGATCCGTTCATTGCTTCGTTTTCCAATCAATGGACCAATTAATTATGAATGGGCAATTAAACGTTACATTGGCAACACGCCTGTACCAGATTCGTGAATCAACAGTGGTGTTTCAAAAGACGCGAGAAAATAAATACATGTTCGAACCTATGTACATGTGTGTAAATTTGTGTGGGTAATTACTGTTGTACGCATTTTGGTATTGATGAAATATGACAAGCAGCATGCCGGATTGAAATAACTGTATAAGATATGTAAATAATCAGAAGAAATTGAAATTTATATATTTTTTTAAGTGAAATATTCTATTGAATCAGCGATTGAGGGTAGATATGAAAATCGATATGATTATTTCCGAAACATTAAGCCTTTTTCTTCGAATTTTCAACCTTAATAAGAAAATATTTGATCCGAATTAATATTTCCTTGAAAATACAATTTCTCTCCTGAGAAAACTGTACGAATATTAAACTTTTCATCCAAAGACATCAATTATGAACGTCTCGACTTTTCAATCTGAGCATAATGTGTTCGAATATTAAAGATTTTCATCCGAACACTAATTTAGATATTGTATTTAATATCTAACAGTATTTCTGAATTTGTGGTCCGGACGAATTTTTTGTTATACCGAAGAAAAATGTTTCTGTTGAATCGATCAACTTGTCTCGTCGCATTGTAAGCTTTTTCGATAAATGTCTTTTTTTCGATGCCGTCGAAACGTCTATTGGTACATGGACGGTGAATTATTTTTCCGTCAATGTGTCATTCGAATGTTTCAGAACGTGATAATCGATGGATGTAAGATTTAGGAAATACGTTAGATAAAGGAATATTTCGTTTTACAAATTCTTCAATCTGATTCGACCGTTCTGTGTAATCGGATGGAAATAATTATTTCGACGAGTGATATATGATTTTTATTAAGCTTAATCGTTGAGTTTTTTTATACTTTTAAGAAATGAAAAGTTGATGTAACGAACATTTATGATCAGAGAAAAGTTGTGGTTTGAGGTTTGAAAAATTGACTAATTTATAAAAGTAATTTTAGCCATAGTTTCAGAACTTTATTGTGATTATTGATATTTTTTAATTAGTATTGTATTCTTATATCGTACTTAACACTGAATATTGTAAAAAAACTATCAACAAAACAACCCAATCAATTTGTTAAATATTTTATAAAACATTTCAGTATTAAGATTAAATTTACAACACGCCAAAGAAAAAAAACTCATTGATTAATTTCTAAAACGAAACTAAACAACAATGCCAATGGATACCAGGCTGCATCTACAACACATTTTATTTTTAAGTCAAGGTCTGTGAAAACTCGATCCACTTTGTTAATTGCGACCTGTGCTAGATTGGTCAAGTTAATTACTGTTAATTAAGATTGCACGATCGGTACTTAAGTATTGATTAAAATATACGTCCTATGTTTAAGATATACAGCGCGCCCTTAATGAACGTTTTGCAGAGATTCGTTTTTTATTCATTCAATAATTATATTATACACGTTGTACGTTATACACGAAATGAAAACATTAACATTTTAATGTTTAACAGGTATGTTGGATGATACTTTAATGCGTGGCGTTAAATGATAATATTATTATCTTAAGGTGTAGTACAATGTTTTATATTTTTTTTCTTTAATTTTGGTAAATAAACGAATACCGAAATTTAAAAGTTATTTGAAGTATTTACTTGCACCTGTAATTGTCTGTGATATATATATATATATATATATATATATACCAATGTATAGTTAGTTCTGACACTGAGGCTAATTTCACGTTCACAAATAAATTTTCCATTTACCCCACAAACTATAAAAAATATTCTGATATGCAGCGATAAATAATTGATTAATAATGATTTGATTGTTTGTGGGAAGAAGAAAAATTCTTTTGTGGAAGTAAGTTTATCCATATTGTCAAAAACTATCAATATGATATGATATAATTGCTCCCCCCCCATCCTAACAAAATCTCCGATTTTGGAAGATTTGAAAATCGTGGAGAATCATTGGGAGAATCTTCTTAGTGGATTTACCTTGATGATTAAAAATATTTCTACGCGCTAAGAAGAATCGTTCTATGAGCGCTCTTTCCACCGACAGGACGGAAATTAAATTTTTTTTAAATTATCACGTTAAATCTAGAAGAACTTCTTTGTTATTTTGAAAATTTGTACTTTGTTTTAATAACTTGACTAATTACACAATATGAATTATGTGACTTCTTTTTTAATGATAAAATTTTCCAAAATAGATGTTTTTGTTTTTATATAGATTTGGTTCTAGGTAAGAGGTTAAACTATTTTGATATAAAAACATTTTGCCTCCTCAAAAACTGTGTTTGTCCGCTCAAATATGATGGGCTGATTACTATTATAATTTGTTCAAGTCAAGTCAATGGTAGCGGATTTTTTCGACAAGAGGGTAAGGAAACCGGTCCCTTGATATTAGAAATTCTTGGAAGTCAATGGTGACTATGTGGAAGAATAAAGTATATATGTATATGTCTTTTGCGTATAATAAATCATTTTTATCATTGATGGTTTCTATCTAATAACTGAACGGGCCTCACTTGCTTCGTATTTGTAGACAGATCTTACAAAATTATTAAATTCCTCTTAAAAATACTTAATAATCATAATAGAGTTTTGTAGTTGCGGTTTAATTCTCGTTAATTGAATCAAATGAATTTTCAATCGTCCCACAGACCATAAATATTTGATAAAAAACGTCCAGTTTGATCGATGTAATTATTCTAAATGTAAAATCATCCGGTTCTATAGTTAGTTATATGAATAATGTGATCCAGAGATATATATTTGCATGTATGTAAACGATGGCTTGCGTGAAATCTTTGTATCGAAAACTCAGAGAGCGCGTCAAACGACGACTTCCATACGTAAGCGCGTGTATTAAATATGCGCTAATTAATCCATATTTAATTGCTGGAATTACCGACGACCGTTTCAATATACCGTGAACATTTGTCGCACGAACGTGTTGTACTTGTATAGTTCTCGGTCGACCTAGTTTCGTGTATGAAATCCTTTAGAGACCGATATAATACCTCCGCCTCAATGAAATATTACGCGCGGTTGTAAAAATGATGTCACATAAACGTGAAAGAAGCCAGTAAAATCGTGTAATTTGTATTTATAACATTATCTCTATAAAAGAACATACTATTTGTGTATCGAGTTCGACGGGACGAGTTTTATAGGATTACAGGAACAGACAGACAGAGATTGTATTTAAAATATTGATTGTGGACGAGATAAATGAATCTGTTTAAAAATCCCGGAGCGAGGTGGAAAGAAATCCGAGGGTTTAAAAATGACGGAGTTCGGTATAAATTTTAAGAAACACTGTATGTTTTTTTCCTCTCCCTAAGATGCGATCTTTTCTTGGTAATATATTCTCGGGTATTACTTTACATATTTCATGTATGTAATATTAAGGTTAGATATCGAACAATTTTTTTTTAATTTAAATTTGGTATGTAGCTCAATTATTATTTCAGTTTTTTTTTGGTTTCGTCATATGAGTAAAAAGGTTATTAATAAATTCATTTTAAGTCATTTCTTTTTATCTATTCATAACATTGCTTTGCAAAAATTTTATTCTTTGAACACTAATAATGAATTTTTCACTCAATTTAAAAAGTAAATAATATTTTTCCAATCAAAAATATTCAATAAGTAATTATTGACAATTGTTTAATTTTAGCTTATACTCCATTTTAATAGCGATGCAAACATTTTCAAACCGTTAAGGTACAGAGAAAATCTGTACCAATAGCTGTCTCTGTATCTCTATCTGTGTCTGTCTCTGATTCAATGTCTATGTCAGTATCTTTCTTTAAAATTTTAAGGTGCGCTTTGATTTGCGGTATAGACGGCTGGGACAATTTCAAAGCGTTAATGTAAACCAATCAAAACAGCATTTTCAGTACCATGCGATCATTACCTTGACTTTGAAAGTTGATTAAATTCAACAATTCAAGCTTGTTAACAATCGTTCTCGTGTGCAGTACATACTTTTTATTGTTTCATAAATGAGATTACTTTCTATCAATTATTTTTTACATTATATTTTTTAAATTATTATATTAGGTCCGTAGAAAAACAATTGCGGCTTTTTATATGAGTGTCATAATTCAACAGCCCAATTTGAAGCAAAATTTATAATAAAACCAAAGTTAATGTTACCAAAATGATGTTGAACACGGTGAAATAACCCTTTCATTGAAAAAAATAAAGTTAGAATAAAAAAACAAAAACTGCAATTATTTTCCTACCAAACTCAAATTATAATGATCGATTTAAAGTTTCAAAATCATAGATTATCACTGCGAATAAATTAGAATTAACATCACCTGCTAAAAAATAATCTTTCATGTAAATATTGAACACACATCAGGAAAAACTTTGTATACTGAGGATAATAGAGGAGTTGTGAGCGAAATGCGAAACAGCGTATTGAAATAGAAGACAGTTAATTGTTTGACATTGACCTCTAAGCTAGAATTGTATTTTTGTACGGTAAAAATGTTAACGTTTTTATCATTTGGAATATCATTAGGAATTCTATCGAAAATACATGTTTCTTAACCGAATCGTCTCGAAGAAACGAAACGCGTGCTGTATTTTTTTCCCTTTGACCGAATAAACGTAATTACAGAATGATTCATTAACGAAACGCGTCCAGTTTTATAATTAGACCGACGTTCTCGGAAACGATCGTCCTGAAGGGTTTACATGCCGCATGTCGCGCGTAAATAGCTCCTAAACGCCGACGTGCATTGACGCGACGGTTCGATAGTTCTTTGAACTTTTTAGCCGATTACAGCGTACAGTACCGTCGACTGCGCAATCAGTAATGAAACAATTCATATGCACTTGTGAAAATATGCAAGATATTTATAGATATTAATGGGTGGGCATGTCTTATGTTATCTGTCGTGTGTGCAGTGTCTGTGTTGCAATCGAATCGGCACTCTTTTCAATTAAGTATGATTGTTTGGCGAAGAAACCATAATAAACGATATATAAAGTCGAAATAGACATCAATTATATATTAAACAGCTAATGGACTATTGTTTATTTGTTATTGGATTAATACATATGTGTTACGGTTTTAAAATTATAATATCAATTTATTGTTTAGGAATTTGAATTGATTGTTTTCGATACAAGGAACTAACTAGTTAATTGAGAAATCATTTAAATTAATATATCAATTGATTAAACTGTTTGTATTGAGTCATCCCATAAGCAATGCGGTTTTATAAAATAAGTTTGCAAACAGTGAAAAAAACTGACGTTTTGATTTTGATCTAAAATATATTTTCCTTGCTATAACTTGCTTCTATCCGAATCTTAAATTTTCAATATCTTGACGATAAAAATTTTTGGGATTTGCATTAAAGAAAGAGTCGAGCTCCCATCGGACATCATTCTTTATATTAAACCGTTTTTCATTGATGTGATTTTGGAGATTTCCGAACAGATGATAATCTAATAGTGCTAAGTCATGTGCGTTGTCGTGGTGAAAAAATATGTCTTTTCTGTTGAATAATACTGGCTGTTTTTCATTAATGGATTGCTTTAATCGTACCAGTTGTTTACAATACAACTTCTTTGTGATGGTTCGACTTTCTGGTAATAGTTTTGAATGGATAATTCCTCCCATATCCCAACAAACATAAACCACAAATTTTTTTCTAAACAAAAATGTTTGATGTGTTGGTGTATTGATCATTTTGATTGTTATTTATATGAATTTAGATGGCAATATCATCATACTTTGACGTTTTCAAGATGATGGAATCATTTTAGAAATATGCATAAACAACAATTAAAAATGATTAATTATTATTTAGCGAGATAATGAGAGTTTAATATTTAATAGAATATTTAAAGAGAAAGTTTGATGAAAAAAATATTGTGGTTTGTGAGATGAGAAAGAATTCACTAGTGAAAATGACTGTAGCCAGTCAGAACTGTACTTTTACAGATGATTTATTTTATAAAATAATCAAATTATTCAAGCATCATCTGTCGACAATTCCAGTACAAATTATACGGTTCAAATATCCAGGTACTTAATGTACATAACATGTTTGTTTTTTCGATAAGCAAGATATGAGTTTTATCAAAGTATTATTAATCCGTTACTGGTAAACTCCGCCATCTGTCTCCAGAATTCAGTCCGTGTAGTTTTTTTCATATCAGACTATTGCTATTGTCCTACGTTCAAATTTCGCCGATGTTTGGCTAAGTACAAGTCGGCGGCGCCGAAACTTCTTCGAAGCGACACTTTGTCTGGTATTCGATGCTATGTAATGTGTTGGTGAATACATGTTGAGTCATATAAAACGCAATTGACATTTGTAAATTGGACCGGTTGAATAATGTTTAATGTTCATGAACTGAATTCAGTTATCGATCCGGGTAATTTTACGTTTTTTTTTATCAATGAAATCTTACGAATGGATTATTTAATCCACTTTAGATTTTATTGATCTGTTAACATGTCACGTACATAAGAATTTGGTTTTGAAATTTTATACCAACAAATTAAGTCATATCTCATCGATGAAATATTGAAATGATGATTTTTGAATCCAATGTCAACACTCCTCCTCCCTCCTCTCTACATATATATATATATATATATATATATATATATATATATACAGTGAGAGAGAGAAGGAGAAAGAGCAATTCATGTACATTGGCGTTCTAAGGATGATACTATCTCCATCGAAATACTCATAAACAAAAATCAAGCATGTCAAATAATGATTGATTGAACAAATTTGATCAGAAAAAATGTTTACGCTTTGCCGGATGCAAAAAATAATTCATTTGTGAAAGTGAATTCAATCATAGTGCCAGAACTGTGTCTTAACTATCCTCTCTCTTAATTTAGGAAAAATCTGGACAGTAAATGAGGTTGGTTAGGTAGTACAACACTTCATTGATTATTATTCTTCACAGAATAATAATCAGAAAATGTAGTAAAAGTATCTTCTGAAGGCACTATATTTTGATAACACTTAACTAACAATTATCTTTTAGTGTCAATAATTGTTAATATTAAACTAATAATTATTTTTCAGTTATCATTGTACTCAATAATGCTAATCAATTTTATTTTGATTTAACGTAATTGTACTCAACAACACTATACAGTTCTATAAACGCAGTGAAGGCTCCTATTGATTTTTCTACAAATATATCACAAAAGTACGAGAGAACAAATCAACTAAACTTCTTTCTCTCACAATTACTCTTAAATAGAACTTAATATTCACACCGATGGAGATAGATTCTCAATAATTAATCAATGAACGATTCAGTATATTCCACACACCTCGTTACATTTTCTAAGAGATATTTCTTACTTTATATCTATCTTTCTTCTTCTCTCTTAAGAAGAGCCAACATGCAGGTTAATAATTTTCACATCAATTTAGATCGTTATTCAAGAATTAATCAATGAACGATTCAAGATATAGTTAAGATTTTTAAAGAGACATCTCATGCTTCATCTACTTCTTCGTTTCTCTTAAAAAGGTACAGTTTAATAAGATTTACACCAATATTAATCGTTCCTCAAGTTAATAAATCAACGGTTTAAAAATCAATTAAAATAATTTTAGAAGAGACACATCACGCTTCATTTCTTTACCTTCTACGCTTCTCTTAAGAAGATGTGACTCGTACGTTAATATTTCCTGAATTATTGAAATGAATTATATATTTATTCGATTCTTCATTTATAAAATGTCTGATTCAGTAATCTAAATAGTTAAAAAGGTTGTTTTAGTTCTACTTGTATTGTATATACAAGCTAACTGAAGCCGCGGTCGTTAATTGAGAGCACAAACCTGATTAAAAAAAACTTATATTCCTAGAGAAAGTTCTAAGAAATCGAGTATGCACACAATGGTATCGAATGAATAGTTAAACGTGCGTTTGAAATAACTTCCATTCGATACCGGTCCGACGGAAAAAGCAGGGAAAAAACTATCCTAAGAAACTAATTGAAATCAATACGTTCCATAAGGACACGCATGAAGAGCGTTCGGTAAACTGAACACGCCGTATTATATTGCCGTGAAAATGAGCTAACGGTCAGTCTAGTGACCCCTTTGGATTAGTCATGAGCTACAGCCTTCCGTTTACGAACTCGCCGTGTTGTGTGTGGTTCTCTGCGTGAATTTTCTATCCGAATATCGATCGCGAAACACCGCGATACACTTGCATGTGTGTGTATGTCTGTACGTACGAATGTATGTTTGTGTTAAATACATGACACGTAATAAAGAAAAAAAAAACATTAAAATGTATGTAGTGCGGTTCTAAAGTTGCAGACCTGACGTAGGAGAAGCTTATAAAATATCCGGTTTTATTTTAAACCACTTTTTACTTGTTCTAAGATGTGTTTTTATATTCTTATAAAGTTTTGTTTTCAAATAAAGCTCGGCTGCAATTTTTTCATCCATACTGAATCTTTTCTTCTAAGATCAGTTTTGATGTTTAGATATAAAAAAATCGTTGGAGAATAAATTCGAGCTGTAAGAGGGATGTTTAATCTCAAGAAACTTATATTCATGAATAGTATTTTTTGAGAAATATGGATTCGGTATGGTTATTTTGTAACAAATAGATTACTCGACTGATTTTCTACAATAGCTTGACACAAATGTTGAAGAAAATCACAATTATAAACCACCTTTAGAGCAATATTACATTTTCTGAAGTTTATTCGAAGGATCTTGTTTCAATCCCCAAAAAAGTTTAACACCATTTCTTTCTTGGTTTATATCGTTGGTGCTTTTTTAGAAAATGGAATTTTTTTCCAATTTCTGGATTTAAATCATTATACAGAACCATTATTTAATAATAATTACAATAGTCTCTATTAAAATGGCCCGTGTTTCAAAAAATCAATATGTGTTACACTAATTAGATATTCTTTTGAGACACAAATATATCAAGTAAAAAACTTTTAAACCGCATTGCATACGCTTGTAGTCAGTTCATAGCGAGTCGGTCGTCCGAGCTCGTTCTCTAGATGTCTGATTACAGAATTATTTTCGTCGACTGTCTCACTACACCTGTTGACCTCTACGACCCATGACCTCTAAAAAAACAGTATCATTCGGTTATCGAGCCGTGTACGGTCTTTTTTTTGTTATGAAAAGTGGTCGTCGGTTGTTTCCTTCGCCATCGTTCCATTTCACGTGAAATCTGAGATCAGCGTCTATTTTTGTTATTTGAGTCACGGTGTAAGGGGTAGAAAGGTTTTCATTTGCACGTCTGCGAACGTGTAATTGATGGAATGTGTCACCGTTGCTAAGTAGATATCGTACGGAGTTGTATTGTTAACGAAACACGTACAACACCCGATGGCCTTTGTTTCGAAAGATGACCTTGCGCGGAAAACTTTATCTAGAGTTATTTGAATTGTCTTATCGGAAATGCTTATTCTTTTTCTTATTCGAAGAAAAATCCGATATTGTAGTCAATTACTGGAACTGGATTTCGTTTTATAAAAAGCATATTTTTGATATTAGATAAGGAATATCAAATATAAAAAAATCCTATCTACAAGTCTGTCGTGTCTTCTTCAGTTATACGGAATAGCGTTAACGTATTGAAACAGATGGTATCTTTTAATAAACAGATAAGTGTGATGAATTCAGTGGCTTACAATGGAATTTCATAAGGCAAGAGTCTATTTAAAGAAATATAATAAAAGAAAATTGGAGACATTTCAAAAAAAATGTTTCAATACCATGAAACTAATGAAACAATTATTATTTTTTAGTTTTTTACATTATTCTTTATTAAATTTATCTATTAAATAGTTGTAATAAAAATTTTTCTATATAAAAAATTTAGAATAAATAAGCTCGATCTATCAATGTATCCTTTTCAAATATAAATATCTATAAGCAATAATAAATAACACCATATCTCTATAAATTAAATAAATATTATTTCGTTCAAATGAGATAGATTTAAGTATCATATTTATGCTGATTCTCAATAATAAAATTGTTATTTAATAAATTATAAATGTGTCTTACAAGAAAATGATGCAACACTGATAACACTAAAGAGCTTTTCTCGCCAACAAATTATAAATGATAAATGTTTTAATATATATCTAGTTGATAATTTGAATATTAAGCCAATAAAATAAATATTCTGAATTATAAATAAATAAATTCAAACCGGTTAAATTTCCACCGGAACAAAAAAAAAGCAATTAAAACTGAAATATGTATTTTTCCTACCTGTAATCTCGTCTGTGCGGCAGTTTTTCTACGCTGTTATCCTTTATGTCAGGCTCTACCTAAAAAAAATGAATATCGTTATGTGGTGAAAAAATACAATATTAAAAAATATATATTCTTTATCTGTGAACTCATTTTCATATTAATTATTTCTTAATTGTTCCCACGGGAGATGTTGAGGCAACACAGCGTTTTCTGTATAAAGTGATTATGAAAAAAGTGTTAGATTGATTGTCTGATGGAAATATACGTGTCAAAACTGGATGTACGGAGAGAAATTCAATGTGTCTCTAAGGGACGATAAAGAATTGTTAAAATGTTAATATAATTTTCGGTGGAATAAAAAGATGTTGTTTTTTATAATTACATTTTTCACAAATAAACGTTCCGTTCGCTCTATAAAAAAAAACTAGAAAAGGAATTTTTATGAGAACTTCTCTTTGACAACATTTCAACAGTTACATCTAAAAGCGACTCTATAATGTATTTACTAGAGCGGATACGCATCAATTATTCACGATGTTGAATAGCTTAGATGCAGGTGAAGATCTCCGTTGAGATTTGAATATGTACTGACTTGTTGAAATTGGCCATGCGACTCCATGAAGTCATACAGAACCTGTATGAATTTCTGACGTTCCAACATTGAATTTAATAAAGATGAAAGCAGGAGGAGAAATAAATTTACTGAATTCTGTTTAACGCGATGGGGAAAGCTACCAGCATCTTATAGGTATAAAACCGTATCTTGATAAAACCGTATATGTAGAATAAGGACGTTAATAAAAAGACAACACCCTTTTTTCAGCTAATTCTGGGCTTTTTTTTGAATCGCTGCCCTTAATCGATCGAATTAGGAACAATGTTTGTCCGAATTTATCATGCGATTGTTTGCAATGAGCTCACAATACAGGGAAAATCTTAAATTTCACTTTACTTTTTCATTTATCATCCTATTTATATTAAAAACGTGTTTATGAAGAAAATTAACATTTAAATTTGTTTCTCTTGTAAATTAAAATTTTGAAATGAAGACAGGTTCTGTATTAAAACAACGAAATGTCTTAATGAAAAATGTTGAACCGTTGATATCTGATTATCAACGAACTCGACACAATGTTCTAATGAAAGAAATATATTCGTCTTTCGTATATAACTCCAGATGAGGTTATAAACGGAAACCCTCCATTAATATTTATTCAGTCTCTCGTTTAAAATTAATTTAAGTCCTGTACGTCAGAAATAATGTAACAAAATATCGAATATTTATGAATGACAGATGGCGTATCGACGGTTGTTAGTCCGTACGGACTGTGTTTATTTTTTTTTTCTTCTAGTCAGTACGACACGAATCGATATTTGTAATGTATCCTAAATTGAGGTTAAGAGGACTTAACGCGAACGGGTGTCCAGTCTACAGCCGTAGAAATGTAGAAAAAAGCATAACTAAAGACTTATTTGCATGTTAATGAATTTTCAACTCGCGAGTGTAATCATATGTTACGGCGAATATTACTTATGAAATTTTGTAATTATACACACATGTAAATGCGGTTGTATACAAGTGTGTGATTGGGTTTTGCATGTTGAGTAAATTATTAGGTTATTTTTTTAATGGCACGGTTAACTTTGAGGAAATCGTGTGCCAATTTCTAAATAATTGACCTATTTAAACGTAAATGTAAAAGTTAAAAACATAAAAAATCTAAATTACAATATAAGTAAAAAGTGAAATTAAGTTTTATAAATGAATTTTTCCCGTGTTTCACAAACCATAAAATAATTTTCTGAACAAAAAATGTAATATTTGAATATTGAACATTTTTTTTATTATTACTTATACATATTTTGATGGCGATTCCATTATTGTCATCGCTAAGGTACAAAAGAAAAGCATATTTTTTGAAAATGCACATTAGTAAGAATCAAAAATGATCAATAATCAATCACTGTATTTTTAGATGAGAATTTTTTTCTGATTTTTGAAGTGAATGAAAAATTTATATTTATGAAAGTAAATTTAGTAACAATGGCAATTTATTATAATCATGATCACATGGTACTGAAAATGGTTTGTTCTGATTGGTTTACATTAACGCTTTGAAGTTTTCTCACCCGTCTAAGCCACAAATCAAAGTGCATCTTAAAAATTTGAAGAAAAATACTGACATAGCATTTAATCAGAGACATACAGAGATACAGAGACAGCTATTGGTACAGATTTTTTTTGTATCTTATCGCTTGGAAAATGTTTGCATCGCTATTAAAATGGAATGTAAACAATAATTAAACAATTATCAATAATTAATTATTGAATATTTTTGATTAGAAAAAAATGTATAGTTTGTGGATTGACTGAGAAATTTATTTGCGAAACACAATAATCATTTATTAATTTTCAAACAGTACTTTTGTAGGATAACGTTATGTACTGATAATAAGAAATGACTTATTTATAACTTTTTTCTTCACATAACAGAACCAAAAGAACTGAATTAATTAATCAATTCAATATCCATTCCACAACCGAACAGATTACTGAGCTGTTCAGTGTGATCATTCCCAGTTCTAACAAATGATCGTATGTTCGAATTGGGTAAATATTGTTTGTGTAAGACATGTTTTCGATATCATCGGAAAATGTGTGATAAAAGTTGAGAAAAGAACACTAACATATAATCTTGAGTCTTCCTCAGCAATGTTATCTCAGATTATTCGTTATGAGTATTCTAGTTCAATCTCTTACTTAAAAGATGAAGCTTTTAGTGAACAACGACAAAATCTCCCATTTCGAATAAGACAAACACATCAGATTCCAAAACGAAAAGATGGCTAATTGTATTCTTAGAATGAATGTCTTTTAGCTGGGAAAACGGTCAAATAAAAGAGTGGACTGGTAAGAGATCAAAACTTATACCTGGAGTTGGTCGAAAATGGAATAAAATCAATAGCCAATTATTAAATATTTATCAAAAAACCTATAAGGCGAATGAAAAATGAACTGTTGAGGACTAGAAAAGATCTCACGAATATTACTCCATCGCGTATAGGTATAAACTGAACATTTTCTGAAAAAGAATTCATTAAGTACTTCCTAGCATATAAAGAAAAAAAAATCATATCCCATCTTTCACAAATGAATTCATTTTCACTCTACAGACGACAAAAAAAATCTGATCAAAAATGTTCACTAATCATTTGATGATCATTTTTGATAAGAAAAACAATTATGGTCTATGAGATGAAAAATAATTCATTTTTGAGAGTGAGTTTGGCCAGAGTTTCATAACTGTGACATAAGCGTCTGTTTCCGCAATTTTTTTTTTCATCCGAGCAAATAATCAATTAAACACCCCTGACAAATCAACATACGTTTTAACCCACTCGACACCCCATACCACTGACCATTTGTTTTCGATTCGAATTTCGTAAACACGCGAAAAATTAACACACAAAAAAGCACATAATTTTCACAAATTGTATTTGCACTGTACGGCCGTATCTGTCACAGAGCACACGGAATAGATCAGATTTCATTATAATTTTTGCGTACAGAATTACCATCATATGTTTCTCGTCGGAATTTATTTGCACTGCTGGACTTGTATTATGGGCTCGTTATAATAAACATGTCAAATGAGGTCATTAGCGTACGGATCTGTGATACTCGCACTGTAAATGGACGATATTTAATATGAGCAGCACTGGATGAAGTATTCGCAAGTTTTAACATTTATCTGTTTTATATAAAAAGTGTATAATTTTAATGCCGGCGGAACATGACAGCGTATATTTTTTCAATAGAAAATATCACGGGGTGTAGGGTTTTTTGCAGGGCCGTGACTTGATTTTAAGGTTAACAATTCGTAGTAGCTTTTAGTAATAGATTTAAACATTTTTTTACGCTGTGAAAAATCTATCGTCTTTAACCCTTTGAAGCAAGGTAGAGGTAGCCAAACTAAATGATTGAAAAACATTTATTATGTTTAGAACATTATTTTCATAAAAATGAGATTTTTCTTGAAAAATCTTACAGACATTCGCAAAAACGGTTTAGCTAAACGACCGATTTGGTAAATTATTTTCACCGATCCGTACAAAATTTCAAGCACCATCGAATAGACTGGAAACACTTAAGTCTCTCCGGAAATCGACCTGAACCGTACGTAGCAAAAAAAACACGGGTTTTCTTTAAAAAAAATAACGTCGAAATAATCTGAAATCTGCACACACTAACACTGAAATAGCGAATCGCTTACTAAACGGTTTGGGCTGAAAAGTGTGAGATAAATTGAAGGATAAAGTCGACATTACAAAAAAAAAATGTAGTCGGTTATATCGAACACATCGTCGGATAACAACATTGCGTTTGTCTCTTTCGCATCTACACTCTTTCCGATATGTCTATTCTTTGAGACGATCTGTCGGATTTTTAACAAAAATATATTATTCTATATACATTTATATATATAAAACCTCAGTGTATAGAGTGTCATTGAAACGTTTATAGATTTTTCAAGTTAATTTGAAAAGTTTTGAGTTAGGAATGAATATATTTTATGGTTAAAACATGTTCACTATTTTCTAATTAATCTAAGTTGGATTCTAAACTAAAACTTTCTACAATGTCGATGGAAATATTTTCAAAAATATTTTTTTAGTAAAATGTAAAATGATAATAATAAAGTAGACAAATTTCATAAACATAAATAATTGTAATTACATCTGCTTAGAACAAAAGATCAGTTTATATAGATTTCAGAAAGGTACAAAGAGATTTTTACTAATTTCTCTCTAAGGTTGAAGAATTTTACTGGTAAAACTGATAATAGGATAAAGAGAAGATAAATGGTTTATAACAAGAATACTAATAGAAAGATTCCCACAAACTGCTTAAAAGAAACGTTTGATATGAATGTTATTCTTATACTTAAATTAAATTAAGATGCGATGAAAATCCTCTATTTACACATTTGATCTATAATTAGTCTTTAATAGTAATTAGTCTTTTTTGACTAATGACTTTTTTTCTAGTGTATGAATTGAGAAACGGATTAATGTGTAAAAATGATTTTAGCCATAGTGTCATAATTGTATTGTAACTGTTAACAAGTCGATTTTTCACTCCCTCACAACTAGATACATGTTCAATTATTTATAATTATTGTTTGTGGTCAATAGTCGATTTGAACATTTTGTATAATTTGCAGATGATCCAAATATCATTTACAAAAACAAATAGTTTTATTTCAGATTTCTAGCATACAAGTAATTAATTAAATACACACACACATAATAAGTGCAGAATAGAAATTAATTTAGATCATGTAACAGTTTTATAACAAACTATAAACTAAGAAATTTTCAAGTACTTTGCATGTCAACTAATGAACAAAATTTTCAGATTACACTCCAAACGTTCACGCAATCGTTCAAAGAGTCCATAAAGTAAGACCGGTGTTAATGAAACGAGCTGTATTCCAAAAATTTACGAAATGGAACGAATGTCAGCCAGTCTATTGACATGAAATTAGTGAATAATCTTTTGACATGCGTGATCAGAATTATTTAAAGTTCATTGAAAGTTTTAATTGTTAAATAGAGAGACTGTCAGGAATTTCGTACAGTTTTCTCTAGATTATTTTGATATTAATTTGTATACATTAGAATGAAAACTAAGCGTTAATTACTATTGTAGTGTCTTGTTTTATGAAAAAGTCATCTAAGAGAATATTAGTTTGTAAATTTGTGACACTGTGACTAAATTTACATTCACAAATGATTTCTGGTTTCAATCCACAAACCATTAAAAACTTTCTGATCAAAAATGTTCAATAAATGATTATTGATCATTTTTGATTATTGCTTATGCATATTTCGTTTATGTAATTTTTGCGTCACAAATCTGTAGACTTAAAAAACCATAAACAAAAGGAAAGTGGAAATAGAAACAAGCACTTATAAAGAAAATTTCAGAATCAGTAAAACAACAGCGAATGCCTGAACAATATTATAATAGAAAAGACAAACTAGAAGTTAAAATAATTTAATAGTTGTCAATAGCATATATCTTAATATGGAAATAAATGACAAAAAGGAGCTGGTGTTTAATCTGTACAAGTAATAACCAATAATGATTTATCGAATAATTTTGATCAGATTTTTTTATTATCATTTGTAGGTTAAAAAAACAATTCAGTTGTAACTATAAGACGTGTAAAAAGTGATGAAAGAAATTCAAATATACAAAAGACCGTAATTTCTTTTGACAGGTTAATTATAAGTCTTATACGAACAGTTGTGATTGAAAACAACAACAATAGACTGTTTTGAATGAATGATAAATATAGTCGAAGATTGGAAAATATTTATCAATGCCGCGTGTTCGATTCAGTTGTAAATTTTACGTCACGAACCTCGCCCGTAAACACACAACAACAATCCGCACAGGTTGTAAAAATGGACGAGTTATGTTCGTGTGTGTGTGTGTATTTTTCACTAGGATTTTCTATTCAGAACCGTAAGAGCGTTAACGGTAATCTGCGTCGAATGATCAAAGACGGAATATTTTTTACTCGTTGTGAGGGAAAAAAGGACACGATTTCGTTTTAAATATGCGCCGCCGAAATTGAAGTTTATCGAAAACCAAACTTCAATTTCAATAAAAAAAATTCCGCCGGCAGCAGATGCACGTATAATTGAATACGATATTAGGTCGAACGTTGAAATTTCGACATTGAACACTCATGTTTTATGAAAAAAAAATCCCAGAACAGAGTATAACATTTTTTTCCCAGTTCTGTCGATGACCTCTGGCATTTTTACATATTTTTTTTCTCTGTGCGTTATTACTCGACGTGGAAAATTCTATATGATTCAACAATGTGGTACATGCATGGATTTAATACTCAGACATTCAAATACACGGATACCGACATGTGTGCTAACGGATGGAAATTTTGTGTGTAGTCCGTTCATTATTTTCTAACTTAATTAAATTTTTTTTTCGCTCTTCCCTTTTTTTCCTCATTAAATTTTATTTGAATCGAGAGCTTTTACAAAAACATAATTATCTTTTTTCATACGGTTTTTAAACACTTCATTTTTAACGGTATTTTTAGAAAGATTTCGAATTAATACCTTTGTTTTACTACTGTTTGTTATTAATCATATATATATATATATATATATATATATATATATATATATATATATATATATATATGTGTGTGTGTGTGTGACGAGGTTGTCTGTTATCAGAAATTCTGTTTAAATTATTCATAAATGATCTGCATGATTATTTTACAAATATAGATATGTATGGACCAAATATGAATGGAAAGATAGGAATATTAGATGTACAAATTAATTCGGTATCTTTAAATTCAATCCAAAAATATATAAATAATATTAGGTGTAGAAATTTATTCTTTACCTTTAAATGGAATCCATCATAATTCTGTAACTGTGTAAAATTTAAAAATATTTTATCGTCGTTTTAGAATATTCGTTTTAATATTCTTAATGATTATTTGTAACTTAAAAGCATTTGGGTACAATATAGTTTTATAACTGTGACTAAATTCACTTTCAAAAATGATTCATTCCGAAGAATCAGTCAAGTAGAATGAGTGTTTGTGGAATACTTAATCAAAATATATTTACCAGTTTGCATTCCTTCAATAAGTTTGCTATATTTTTTGAATAAACACACACATACTTCAATATTAAGTGCAAAGGATAATAATTTGCAAGATGATAGGGAAGTGAAAATGTTTAAGAATCCATCAGAAAAACATATGACTTTATAGATTTTTTTACGAATTTATTGTATAACTTTGTTTAATATTCTCTCTCTTTCTCTCTCTCTCTCTCTATATATATATATACATATATATATATATATATATATATAAAAGACGTTTAGCTAATAGAATTGAGTATTAATATTCTTTAAAACACATTTTTAAGAACCATCAAAAAACACATGATTATTAAATTTTTTATACATTTCTTATTTTTAAGTCTATTTACGAATTTACTGTATAACTTTGTTTAATATTCTCTCTCTCTCTCGCTATTTATATATATATATATATATATATATATATATATATATATATATATATAAACGATGTTTAGCTGATAGAATTGAGTATTGATATTCTTTAAAACACCGGTTCCTGCACACAATAAGGATAATTGATGCGGTGAATAATCTGAACTATATCTGAAAACTAATCACGTCTAATGGACTCCGTTTTGCAGGACTCAAACCGTCGGGTAGCTTTGTACGCAAAAGACCTTCAATTCGTACACCTACCATAGAAGAAGTCTTGGATATTTTACAAGAAGCGTGGACGGCACCAACAAATATGAATAGGTACGACCGCATTTCTACTTTACATTGATACACACATACAACCAAGACACACACACAGACATATATATATATATATATATATATATATATATATATATATATATATATATATTCATTTATATATCTGTAATAAATTTCGCGTGTTAATATTTTCCAGATATACATTCTATTAAAATATTAAAAAAGTACATTAACTATTGAAACGAACTGTTAAAAAATATAATGTAATATGATTAAAAAGCATCGATTTTCTATCAAAACATCAAACGTAGTCACAATGCAGTATAATGTACTATTTATATGCTATCGATGTTAAAATTCAATGCTGATTATGAAAAGGATATTTTGTTCATTTCTGAATGGTTCATTGAACTATTATTGCTTTTGAAAATTTGGTATTATAATTTATACACGTTCATTAATTAATTGCTTTATATAATGTGATTAAAATATTCGAAGACTAATATTTATCAAACGAGAAAATTGTCGGAAAAGGATCATGATTTTTTATTGAAAAGTGCAGTTAGATCTCTCTATCACAAATTATTTTTTTTCAACACATAAACCACAAAAATGTTTCTGATCAAAAATGTTCAATAGATCATTTTTATCCGCATTTCGATGATCATACAGCAGACATCATCCTCAAAGTACTCGTAACAATGATTTATTGAACATTGACCAGAAAAAATGTTTATGCTTTGGAGGCTGGAAAAATAATTGATTTGTAAAAGTGAAGTTATCCTGTATCAGAATTGTATTTTGATGAAATTCCTTCCATATTTTTTTAATAAAATAGTATTTAATTTGTATAAATATTTTATTCCAAAAATCTCATTCGAATAAAACTTATGTTTTATATAATTGAAAATGATATCAAATCGAACAGATAACTCTTTTATAAATATTTTTTTAAATAAAACTTGTTTATAATTATATCTATTTCTTTAAATCTACTTGTATGGTATTGTTTAATCATTTTGTCAGAAGACTTCGCCCTTTTTGATTATTTGAGTTTCTGTCTTCTACTATTAGTCACGATAGTTGTACCATATTCAGATAGATTTTTGAAAATTATTAGTTATCTAAAATCTACATAAAGATGGTACACTTTTTCAAACTAGAAGTGGAAAGCAGAAACTCAAGTAATTTAAAAAGACAAAGACCAACACATCAAAGGAATCGCAAGCATAAAAACAAACAATTATAATTTTATTGAACAGATATCCAGTTAAAAGAAGGTTATTTTGCTAGATCATCATCCTTAGCACGCCTATCTACAGAAATTAGATTTTTCTGTCTGTTGTTACTCTGAGGATGATGGTGTTGTTATTGAAATACCCACAAGCAAGAAACAGCAAATGATCAATAATCATTTATTGAACATTTTCGATCAGAAAAAAATATATAGCCTGTAGAGTGAAAACAGGAATTCATGTGTGAAAATATTTTTAACTCGTGTTTTTACCAGAGAACGACACGACAGCGTGCCGGACGCGCAAGAAACTACGTCGAAAACTGCGAACTTGTCGCCGTTATGGTCGCCGGTTCTGACCAGAAGACGTCTATCCGTACCGGAAATAATAATGCGCAAGTATGATAGATATATTTCAAATAATTTAGCATGTAATTTCTGAAACAGTTCAGGCATACATTTATTTATAAAATATCGATTGAAGAATATATTTCTTATTGAGAAAACAATTACTCTAGCAAATGAAATCTGTAAGATCTACATTAAGTATTAAAACGAGTAGTACTGTAGTATCCGGCATTAAAAAAAACTACATGCGACCAGAAATATCTGATAAACTTTTTCGTACATGTAACAAGTGTTTTACTTTTGTGTAAATAATATTTTTTTGTTTATCCTTTAAAACGTTACCCACGCACAGAGCTATAAAAAAGTGTTACAAGGCTCGATTGCGTGTCTGCCGGCAATAAACCAATTATTAAACCGTATCTTATATAAACGTACCGTAATAATTCTGTTTTTTATTAAAAAAAATGATTTCAGACACGCTCTAACACAACAACGTTCACGATCAGATTCGAATAGTGATAACGAATCGATATCGGCGCTACTTCCGCTCGAGAAGAAACCATCGCCTTCGCCGCGATTCAACCGCTACCGGAACTTCCAGCTGGATCGTGCGTCCGGTAGTGACGGCGATCTACCGGCCCTCCGCGACGGTCGGGGTAATCGTAAGCGCGATTCCGTCATGCACATGCGCAAATCCGCATTGCTGCGTCGCTTTTGGAACAAAGAGCTCGAACGGAATCAGTCGACGGAAGCGATATACACTCCTCAGACGTCCGGGAGTTACCTGGCGAGGAACTGGTCGCCGACGAGGGGTCGTCTTCGACACAATAACTCGTTGTATAATATACACAGGGAGACGTTCTGCAGCACATCGGATCTGAATGAGAATCCGGCATCGAAGAGTTTCGATTTTCATAACGCTGAGACGCTTTCGGGTAGAACGGAGGCGAATAATAACCAGAGAAGCGGATTTAACATTAATATAAGAACGACTATTAACACGGCTGGTACAGATTCGATATTCACGCCATCTCTCACGGAAACTTATCCGTTCGATGGAACGACGAACATGAGCAGCACGCTGGAAAGTAACCAGAACAGAATGTTGTCCAGTGATATCGTGACAGATCCGAGCTCGTGGGCCGAGAATAACTCCATAATGACGACGACAGTCACGCCTGATTATCCGAGAAGCTTTGTGACGACAGCGAAGAGTCCGCTGTCGACGGACGGGACAGAGCGTTCGAATGCAACGGATTCAGCATACTCGAACAGCAACCAAGTGTCGAGCGGAACGCCTCTTTCAGCCAACGAACAATCTTCCTCGTCACCTCGTACGGTGTGTGATAGTGTGAACAATAACCAAACGAGTGATTACTTGATTAAATCTCAATCGGTGACTCCGCGTGTGAGTGATTTAAACAAAAACACTGTGCCGGATTCTAATCCTAGACTGAAACAATCCGACATAAACCTTAGCAATAAACATACAGTATTAAGTAACGTACAAATGTATCCCAGTGAAATAGAACCTAAGATCCGACAGTCTATTATGAAAGATTCTAGTTCACAGACACATCCGAACAATTCTGTCTCGAACACAGAATACAAATCCAATAAACCTAACGAAAATTTCAAATCGAATGTAAATGTGAGAGAACAATCAACTTTTAATTCTTCCAAAGATGTTTCAAAGTTAGATAATAGTTTAAAACAGGTATCGGAACTGAGTCCGTCTCCAAAGAAAGAAAATATGAAAGACAAATGTGAAGAATGTATTCAAAATGAAAATTATAACTCTTCCTTACTTTCTGAATACGAACACAGCAATGAAACGAATATGAGTTCTGTGTTGACTGGAAGCGCTTATAAACATGTAGAAGATACGAACGAGTTGTTGATACCGAGATATTCAGCAATACCTAGAACAGCCTCGATGGAAGTCGGCGTATCATCCGGAGATTGTGCTACAGAAGAATCAGAATGTGGAAGTTTAGTCGATAGTTTAGACGATCCGAACTCGCCGAGACCTGGAACTGATCTCGACAGACCTCTTTCAGGACGTTCAATACATTCACCCAAAGCGGATAATCTTGTACAACAACAAACAGCCAGTGAAACATTCGAAGCTTCCAAAGCAATCAATAGGAATACGAACTTAAACCAGACGATTATTCAAAACAGTGAAGTTGCTTATTTCAATAACATGTCTTCCGAAGTGAGAGAAGAACCGGTCATGTCGACCCATGCGAATAAACATGACAGAAAATTGGTACGAGGAGAAATCAAACCGTCGACACCTCGACAACAGAATATCGAAAAGAAATCACCGGAGAGGAAAGGTTCCGCATTCTTTGTTTCGATGGAGAAAGACAAAGAACCGACGGCCATCGAAGATGCTGAAATTGTCAAACGAGTAATCGTTTCGGATCACATGCCGAAGAGACTGAAGGAACGTATACAGAAACGACAGAACCTGATCGAAAAACATAAAAACGTGCGTAAGAAAAAGCACCACCATTCGAAAAACACTAATTGTAATGGAAATCCTAGAAATATCCACGAATCGATCGACAGGAATGGAAACGAGACGTACAGAATCACCGGTAAGACAGATGGTAGAAATATAAGGGTGGATACGACGGGTGATAAGAATCGGAACCGGAGACATGATTTTACAACGAAGACAAAAGTGACGAACGGGAAATCTAAACGAGAACGATGGATCAAAGACATAGAAACGCTCGAAACGTTCAGAATCGACTCTCATGGAAACATGCAACTGATCAACAAGGATAACAACTGGGGTCGAAAGTTGAGTACCGCTCAGAACACGAACTTGTTTCGAAAACAGAATCAAGTACCTAAGAATAATTCACAGTTTAACAAAAAGTTAAACCCGGTTAGTAATTATATAGGGACCAAGTCTGTTTACCAGAACAGTTCCAAGTTCACACCGAACAAATCGCTGAGATCTGTCACGATCTCGGAAGGAGACACGAACCGTGGTTTCGAATACGCGAATACATCTAGTCTGAAATTTCCGAATGATCAAGAATCGTATAATACTCCCAATCCGATACCGAGACGCATATACCAGAAGACTGAGTTTAATGATGGCGGTAGGAAGATAGAAATCCTAGAAATTGTCGAATGTGTTCATAATGGAAATAATCGTAGTAGCGTCGATCCGCTCAAAAATAAAACGGCTCAAAGTACACAGGTGCAATTTAAATCAAAAATCCCAGTTCCGATAAGTACTACGCCTAAGACGAGTAATTATGAGCCTGGCATCGAAACAGAGACGTACGATCCTGAAAAGATAGCCGACGATGAGAAGTACACAGCGAATGAAGACGTTTGTTATGTTCGCTTCACTAAAAAAGAAGATCTGGAACAAAAACCGTTCAACATAACCAAAGCTGTTTATTCGAGTATCGAAGACGTTGACGAGGATCCGACAATCGATCGACTAATCGCAGGAATACTTATAGGAAATCTACATAATCCTGAAAGTATACGCTCCCCTTTTCATTGCTCTAGAGAAGTACAGATGCAACCGGTCAAACCACCGCAGATTAGTGCTAAAACCGATACAGAACCTGCGAGTATTCCAAGACATACAGGGCATTTCAGGTCTCAACGCTTTGAATCGATACCAGAAGAAAGGAGTCTATCTATGGAATCGTCCAACGAAGAACAACCGAAATACAACTCTCTAGATGAAGACAACATGAACGAACCTGAATTCATCGAAGTGTGTGCAGAGGAAGTGTTCGTCGAGCAGGAGAAAGCGAACCGTATGATACAGACAGTCATGAGTCAGTTTGGGAATGTACAGAGGACATCGATCGAGAGTGGTACTGATACAAAAGACCTGAACTGGGACGGAGATACGAGTTCGGATCTAGCGAAACTAAAATTCGTTAACTTTAGGGATCTGCAGACGTTGAGTCAGCCGGGACCATCGACGACTCCATACGTGGAACAATATACACAGACTGGCAATAATGTTACGACGCATAAAGAGAGAGATCGCGCGAAAGATGAAGATTCGAAAGATACTTCTGCGGTTTTATCTGTGTCTCAGAATAACGCCGAAGACAATAAAGTGTTCAAATCGACTGCAACTCTAGTGTTTAAGCAAAAAAGCTTCTTACCTATAATCGGAAATGACATAAACGACATTTCAAAACTGACATTCAAGTCTAGTAACGAATTATTTAATATAAACCCGAGAGAACTTGTAACTAGTACGGTTGAAGAAACTCCTGTGACAAGCAAATCTCAGGATAAAGAAACGAACACGAACGGCAATCAAGAAGTTGAAAATATTGCCGAAAAATCGACAGAAAAGGGTATACAAACGTGTGATTTCGAGACTGATAAAGCAGATTTGCTAACTAGTAGACATTCCAAGCAAACAGAAGATAAACGAAGTGATAAAAAAGAGGAGGAACTGTTTGAGAGTTTAAGTAAAGTGTCTAAAATACCACAAATGCGTTTGATGCACACTCAAACAGATAACAGTTTTATTAACAGTAATACTAGTCAGAAGTTGATTGATAAAGAAAGAGAAACGCAGACAGAACAGGAGAAACACAAAACGCAAGAAACGCAAACCAGTGCCAACAATTCGCCAAAACTGTCTCAGTCTAAATTTAAAACGTGCGCAAACCAAACTGATTTCGATGTTGAAGTAGAAACCGTGACTCACTGTAAGTTAAAAGAAAACACTGTTCTGTCTACAGACGATAAGAACCTAACAGTACCGAAAGGTTGGACTTCGTTTTATCTATTGAAGAATAGCCAGAGTCCGTCGAATGAGAGTTGTTTGGATACAGGTACAAATCTTATATCGTAAACACCAAAAAAGCACAAAATCTGTACATAATTCAATAAATAGAAATATATATGAAAAAAATATATACCAAATATATCACTTATATAGCATTGCACCGCTTTTTCAACGACACTTGCACCAAATCCACATTTTTTAAAAAAAGTTACATATGTATTATAGTTCAGCAGCTTCTTTTAACAGCAACGAAATGGTCTAAGAAACTGTTTCAGTGTAGAAAAAAAGACTGATGAGACGTATTTTCGTTTAGGTCAGTACAATAAATTAACAGAGACTGCGATAACGGCCGAGAGAGATAAAGAGAATTACCGTAACGTGAACCAGATCGTTGTAAACGGTAACGGTAGAAAGAACGGATCGAAGAAGAAAGATAAGAGCTCGACCATTGAAAATCTACCGACGCTCGTCACGAATAAAACGTCTATCGAGGAGACAGTGCAGCTGAGACTGTTGCCACAGGGTGACAGGAAGAAGAGTGTCGTTGCGACGAAATCGACGGAGACGAACGTGCTGCAGCAGACGAAGAAGCCGCACGGAAGCACGTACACCGAATCGTCCGAGAGCGATTCTTGTACGAGTGATACGGAGAAGAGTAAACTAGTCTATCCGCCGTTGATTACTTCCGCGAACGGTGCGAAAAAACAGAGGAAGTCTTCGTTACAGAAGCCTAAGAGCCATAAGGGCCGACAGAAGAAAGAAGCGCGAGCTACAACACCTAATGATAGCTGGACGGTGACAGGTAAATACATAACGCATCTATTTTATGCAGTATAGAAAAAGTTGCAGTCATAACACTACTCAATAGATATTTTATCACATGAAATGCTCTTCTGACAATTTTCTTAATATTTAGATTCATACATAGTGTGTACGGCCTCGTGTAACCGCTGAAAAACCAAAAATATTTGAATGATAGGCTAGAAAAATTGCGCAGTATGCTGATTTTTTAACTCTTTCGAGCCCGGTGCCATTTTAAAACTTTCCTTACCGGTGCAGTAAACACAGTTTATCTCTAATATTTTTCATGAAAATTACTATTTATAAAGAAATAAAAGGATTTTTAATTAGTTGAACATCAAAGTCAATCCTTACACCACCAATTAGTATCAATAGAGCATATGTATTACAAGAAAATAAAGAAATATAATTAAAAATATCATTCTACTTCCTCACTGCAAAACGTTTGACGATCAGTAAACGGACACTTATTAAACAACGCATACGTATCAAGGTTGAGGTTTGTTTTGAAATAAAAGAGAGAATGAAACCAATATTTGCGGTTTCTATGATTATTTTTTTAAGTTCAGTAATGACAGTTCCGAATAATAGACGATTACGAGGAATATCAGTGTTCTGTGAGTGACTGAAAGAAGGATATTTGCAAATAAAAACACACGGTCAACTGAGCTTACCGGACCGGAACGGAAAAGTTGAAAGTACCTTCTTTATATTGTTTTATTTTTGTATGACTTTCATTTTAAATCTAATGAGTGTTTTCATCAACGCGGAAAATAAAATATTAATATATAATTTTCAAATAAATTATATTTTAAAACAGCCAGTAGGTTTTTAAACGACTATCTTTTTTTAGTAACTGGATCGAGCACTTATGGCCAAGGTGGTCCTGATTTGAAAATGCGGGTTCGGTTTCCAGCCCACAGTCATCGAGTCCATCGAAGACAGAAATCAGACCCAGGCCTCGGTGACGAATACACATTACGTCGTCAAGCATTACCGTCAACTCAGGACGATTTAGACCACGAATCGTTTTCAGTTATGAGAAATGCAAGTAGAGCAATACCCCATCAACCATCCAGTACGTCAAATTGTCTTTTTATATTTTTTTATAAATTGATTTTAAAATATTTTGTGCTATAATTCATTCTTGTTGGGTTCGAAATTTTTTTGTAAACATTCGATAAATAAATGTTCTTTAAACTAGATTTGCATAAAGGCTTATGACATTACTTCACAAATGGATTATTTTTTTATTTCACACAATCGTTTTTTTATCAAAAATGTTCAATAAGTGAATATGGATCGTTTTTGATTGACACTTATGCAAACAGAAATTGGCGATTCTATCATTTTTAGATAGTAAAGGTATATAAAAATCTTCACTGGTGAAAGTATTCGACAATGTTCAAGCATTAATTAAGATATGCTAAGATTTTCGTCGAAAAGTTCTATTTAAATATCTTAATTTGTTCCAGATATCCCGCGAGAACAACACACTCGGAAGAAATTCCAATATTTACCAGATGTAAATAAATCACAGAGTACTGCCAAACCTTTTAAGGTATTTAGAAATGGTAAATGACGTTTTATGATTTAAATTTGAAATATTTCAATTTTCGATAATCATCTTGATCAGAAACAATCAAAAAAATCATCTAGCGGCATGTTATTCATTCATAGATCCACTAAGTATATTATTTTTCAATAAATATTTTTAAATGCTTGGAAAAACTATTCTCCAAATCACGTTAAAAATCATATCTTACATCTATAACACAATAGAAAAAAATTCTCAATTCAAACAATCTTTATAAACAACACGTCATCTTTTCGTTTAAATTGTGAAACATTTTCAAATGAAATTCCATTTTTGATGAATTTTATACAATAAATTAATATTACATACTTGTTTTCATATACACAAATATAAAACTTATATTTTTATATATTTAAAAAGAAATAACAAATATAATATTGTGTAAAAATCATTCTTAATTATAAAATAAATACAAGTATGTAAACCTAGATCAATATATTAAATATTTCAATTTAAATGTTGTTGAAAACTTTACACAAAGCTTTAAAAGAGATGACTGTAAGGTAAAAATGTTATTTTACTAAAATGTAGATATTTATTAACCCTTATCACACCAAGGATTTAAAGTCATGATATATATGGCCAAATCTGTACGAATTTTATCAGTTTTTTAATAATAAAATTAAAACATTTTATCAAAAGAAGTCCAGATAATTTTTATAAAGTACTTAATTATTAATGAAACTTTCTACGCTTTATAACAAACATAAATCCAAATAAATTCATACTACATTTTTTCATTTATCTTATAATTTGTTCATATCAAATACTAAAAAATAATTAATATCTTTAATTAGATATTAAATAATATTTGAAAATTACTGCATATTTGTTTTAAATAATTTTAATAAATTTAAAAATGTAGCATTGATTACATCGTTGTGCATACAGATGATTAAACAAACTCGTGCTTATTCATACTTGTTTGTTATTGTTTAAATTTAAAGGGAAACGTTGCAATATAAAAACAAGGCTTGTAATTGTAAAATAAATAAATGAATGCCTTAATAATGAAAATATTATTATGTTTAACAGCTGAAAGCAGTTTTTAACAACAGTGCAGCCTGCTGGAGAATAACTCTAGTTCATTTTTGAAAGTATTATTTGAGTTGGAGTGATAAAGGTTAATCTTGTTTAAAATGAAAAAAATTATAAAAAAATATCCAAGATGTTTTAATAAACGTTTATATGAGTGTTATTTATTAACTGTGTGTTGTGAAATTTTTAAAAAAATATGTGGTAGATAAAAACCACACAATTTGAATAACATTCACTACAGTTGAATATTTCAGAGATGCATCCCGTTTTACAGCGCGGTGAGTACAGGAAGACCCGCGAGGAAAGAGCCCGAGAACACTTCACAACATTGCCGTCAATACGGTCTCCGGCCAGACAAGAATAGCATTGGAAAATGGTGCGATTTTTTTTTCCTCTTAACTTACAGCCCGTTCGATCGATGCGATCGTTCAGGTTCGTTTCTGTGTGTGCGCAGGCTCTTTCCCGAAGACGTACCGCTCATACACCCTGCACCTGGCAGCTTAGCTGTGTTGGGATCCGCAATAATTCCAGAAAATAAACCTAAAGTGCCTACAATGAGTCAAAGGGACCTCACGAGACTATATTCCCCTAGTCATATGCCACTGTACAGATACTAAATTAAATTAATTTTAACAAACACATAAATCTTATTATTATCATATAATGTTACATATTTATTTATTGTGTTATACGATATTATATTATTTATATTGATTTTTAATAACGGAAATTTGTTTAAATAAATTGTAAACTTTTTTGACTTGAGTTCAGTTATTTTATTTCGACAAATGACAGACTGATTAAAAAAATATCGATATTCGAAACAAGATTTATAGTTTTCGCTACAGACCAAGAACACAAAAAAATTATAGTTTATGGGATAGAAAAAGAATTCATTTCTGAAAATTAATTTGGCAACTGATATAGAACTTTACTGTGTAAATCTCACTAAATAGCATTGCCTTCTGTGCCACTAGATCTAAATATGTTATTAAATTTATTAAAAATAAGCTTATGAGTACCACTAGATTTAGTGGTGTATAAATAGCTGCTAAGTAGTAAGATGTGTTGCAATATTTAAAACAAATAAAAATATTAAGAAAATAATACACTCTTATTACAAGAGGAAACAAGTGCAGTATTAAAAAAAGATAAAGAGTTTTAAGTTTATGATTTTTGTACCAAATCAAGTAAAAGAAGTAATAAAAATAAAAAAGGAGCCTCCACAAAGTAATAACAGTATGATAGGAAAGAAAGTACTGGAACCGTTAAGTGTGTTGTTCTGTCTTCTCAGTACAAGGTTTTAATATTTAACTAAGAATGGCATTTGTCCGAAACTATTAATGGAGAAAATTTAGTCATTCCAAAATGACAAAGATTACAGGACAACATATCAATGGGATGACAAGTATAAAAACATACAATTACAATTTGAAATGTCTGCACCTCAGCGCACTGACAATGTTAACATCGCCATCGAAGCAACAACCAAAGCAACAACGAAAAACGATCAATAATTATTGAACATTTTTGATCAGAAAAAATCTTGTATATTTTGACATCAGTGAAAAATTCATCTATAAAAGTGAATTATTCGCCACAGTATTAGAACTAGATTGTGACACGAATAGAATTCTTTTTTTTCACTACTGCATTACTTAAACTGTGAGTTAATGTTATATTAACAATAAATTTGTTATTCGTATATTTATGTTAACTAAGAAAACATTTAGAAAAGACATTATTAAAAAAATATTATTAGTTTTAATACAATAGAAATTAATAATATTTTTGAGCAAAAATCTTATTTGTATTATAACTATATATTTTTGTATTATCCTTATACATCATAAAAATTACAATAGGTAAGTATATCTTTTAAGCTATCCGTCTTTCTCTCTCTCTCTCTCTCTCTCTCTCTCTATATATATATATATATATATATATATATATATATATATAATTAATGTCTGTATGAATGTAAAATCAATCTTATTTAAAAAGTGCATTAAGAAAGCCTGATAAGAAACACAGGTGGATTAATGTTAAATATCAGTCACTCAATAATTCATACACCTGTGGACGATACCCCTTTATATCTGTAGTTTTCAAACTGACAGTGATTTATATACAATTCAGAAACAAATATTTGCACTTGTTTAAATTGATGCGAGTAAAGAGAATACATAAACGTAATGAAGACTAATGACAGCCGCTCGAATAGAAACAAAAAACAACCAGAACGTTAAATATTAATACGCTTCGAAATGGGATGATTTAAAAATGACCTCGTCTGTTATCCAATTTGTTTTATTTCCATCGAAACAATGGTTCGACGCGTCGTGTTCCTTGTAAGCTTAATCTGGTTTTTTAAAGTGGTCACGGGTTCGATGTACACGGAATCGGACGAAGTGGCACTGATTGAACAGTTTTTCAAGTTTAAGGGTATAAGCGATGGGGTTATATTTACTTGTCTGAATGAATTTGGTAAGTGATTTGTAATCTGGCTGTTTTAAAGATGGATCGGTTAGACAATATCAGACAAAAGTATTCTATATATTAAATTCCATATATATATATGTATGTATATATATATATACATATATATGTATGTATATATATATATATATATGGAATTTTTAAATAGTTAACGAAGTTGTAAGTAACATCTAATAGAAAATGCACTAATGTTAGGTTTATAAATGATTTTTTCTTTCTGAGTATCATTTCGGCAAAATAGTTTGAATTAGAAAACATCCTAACTTCAATTTAACGAAACAGATACTTTTAAATTTAAATTATTAACTGTAAAAAATAATTCGGTGCCTTTTTTGATAGAAAATGAATGACTACGGCATTCTTTTTAACTAATATGCTATTTTTCGGACCTCATTTGTTCACTACTGTTTAGTGAGGTTAAACGAACTGTTTGGCCAAGATATAGTGTTTTTAAATGTTAAGGTTGGCACTACAAAATTCTAAAAAGACAAGAAAATATTTAAATTTAAAACAGAGTCATGAATGATTCAATTTAAAGGCACAGAATTATTTTTATAACTAATAGTTTAATAAATGAATTGTTTTTCATATCACAAACTACACAAAAGGTTTTTCTAAACAAAAATATTCAATAGATGATTATGGAGTATTTGTGTTTGTTTTATCACAAATTTGAGATTTTTTTGTCCTTTGATCGATTACAGGCCTGGGCTACAATTTTTTGAATCAGTAATTGAAAATTTAAGCGAACACATTATTATTTAATTTATATATATATATATATATATATATATATATATTCCATTAAATTAAACTATCATTTTAATGGAAAATATTTATAAACGATTATCACTTATTTTAGAATCTCTAGAGTTAACGAAACGCATGTCTGCAGGAAATATACGGATAGTGAAAATAAACCCGTCAAACGTTATGAAAAATTTTCAGAGAGTTTTACAAACAAAGTCTAGGGTGTATAGGGATTTAATATGTGTTTTAGATTTTTCATGTGATGGAAGTGATGATATTTTATTGGAGGTAATTATGAAATTAAACGTTTTTTCTACTTTTTTTTAATTTTAGAAAAATGAACATCTGCATTTTCACAAAGTAAGTTCCTTTCATCCTACAAATTACAAAAAAAAACATTTCTGATCAAAAATGTTCAACAAATGATTATTGAACTTTTATTATTGTTGTGTATAAATATTTCGATTGCAATATCATCTTTACAGAGTAAAGTTACAGAAAAATATGATTTGTATGTACCTTGGCGCTGTGAGGATGATAGAATCGTCATAAAAGTGCATATAAGTAAAAATCAAATGTTCAATCAGGAAAAATATTCGTATGATTTGTATAGTAAAATAAATTCATTTGTGAAAGTGAATTCAGCCGTAAAACTGTACTGTGGCAACAGAGAACTGTTAGATTTTTTGTACATTTTGTATAAATATACTTTCAGGAATGTTTATAAACATATACATACGCTTGCAGGCCTCACGAAAAAAATATTTCCAGACCATGTACAAATGGCTAATTCTAAACAAAGATACAGAAAATATCACAAATTTACAAGACATGAAAATATCTCAAACCTTGTCTCAGACCAATGTCAGTATCGACGCCGAGATTACATTAGCGAATTTTCGCAACGGCGAAGAATGCCAGTATGACTTGTACGACATTTACAATCCGGGAAAAATCCAAGGCGGGTCGCTGAATATTATCGAAATCGGAAACTTCTGTCGATACATCAACAGTTCAATGACTTTCAATGTACATTACAAAGGATCGAAATATGAACGAAGAAGAAATTTCCAAGGAATTACGATTAGAGTTTCTACCGTGGTACAGATTTTAAAAACACTTTTGTATATATTTACAAATAAATCATTTAGATTTAATATCATTTTCATTTAACGTATCGAATTCTATGAATTATGTTCTAATCGTATTTATTTGCGTTTTTGTAATCATTCAAGTCTATTTTTAATAGCAGAGAGTATTCGAACAAAACAAAATTCCTATGCTTTTAAAATTATTATGTATTGCAAATGTATATACTTTTCTACTTAGCTAAATGTTTGCATATGTCCGTATAAACACTCTTAAAAAATCTGTTTTAAGAAAGTATTAACATTTCTCTTAATCTTCTACTTGAAGTGAAATTAACTATTTGAGTTATTAGTTACAGAAATTGATTCGGTGCCTTTTTTATACAAATAAATGTTTACGAATAAATGAAATACATACTAATCCCTATTATTTAGTATAACTTTGTTCCATCTATCGGTAATCGTAAAATCCCTTGTCGAAAAAAAAGATGATGACTTGAAGTTGTAATACATTTTCGGATCTCTCCCACTGTTTTAGTACCTTTTACATGTTTTATGCATTACAACACCTTCCCCAAGTGTAAAAAAATCATTCCTGTGGCCTCGGAAGCATTTTTTTTCAAATAGAGTGCGAAAAATATTCAATGCCTAATATTCTGCTTTTCGAACGCCATCGTGGTCACTGCTATTTTATGAGGTTATGCCAACTTCTTCGCCAAGATATAAAGTGTTTTTAAATATTAAGGTTCGCACTTCAAAATCCCGAAATGACGCGAAAATATTTTAATTAAAAACAAAGTTATAATTGAGTCAATTTAAAGGCACCGAATTAATTTTTGCATTAATAAAATAATAAGATATTCCTTATCTACCTCAAAACTGGCAATAACATAGTAAGGTCACTTAATTTCCCTTCTGCTCCATTTAAGAATATCCTGTGATCAGATCTTCCATAGTGGAAGATTTGTAAATCACTAATTAGCACAACACAGTTCTGTAACTGACTAAATTTACTTCCATAAATAAATTGCTCATTCGATCCACATATCACAAAAAAAATCTGATCAGAAATATTTAATAGTTGATTATTGATAATTTTTCATTGTTGCTTATACGCTTTTAAATGATAATGCTGTAATCTTTTGAAGTACAGAAAAGAATCAAAGATATTTTTCACATGTAAATTGTCTCTCATGTATCTTAACAATGACGACATCGTTAGCTGATTATTGCTTATCCGTATGAACAAACACGGAGAAGCAACAAAAATGGATGATAATCAATGATTGAACATTTTTAATTATAATTTTTCTGTGATTTGTAGAGCGGAGGAGAAATTTATTATGAAAATTAATTTAGCTACATTACTAGGACTATATTTTGAATAGTAATTTTTTTGACAGAGTTTTATTAAATTAAAGAAATGAATATACAAAAAGTCTTAAAATAAACATCAAGATCGAGAAAGACCTTTTAGTTATCTATAAACAATCATTTGTTCTTTTCAGATTAATTACAATACAAGTTTACCTTTAAAGGAATATTTACGAATAAGGACCAGTTCTCTTAAAAATGCCATGCAGAAATTTTCTTATGAACTATTAGCAGAATTAGGAACCATGTCGAATTTTAAGTAATTGCCTTTCACTGACTTCATTACCGATTTGTCTACGCACAAACAGAAATATTTAATTAAATGCTGATTATTTTTTTAGTATCAACCTGACCAACACAGATATGTGGTTTGGAAAACTACCTAATGGATCTTACGGCGGTATACAAGGTTTGTTGGCACGCGATGAAGCAGATGTCAGTGGCGTAGTAGGTTTAATAAGACAAGATCGGGTTCGTTCTGTGGATTTTTTTGTACAAATTTGGCCTTTTAAGTATGTTTTTTTTTACATATCAATTCGATAGAATGAAATAGAAAACCTTGACAAATTCAAAAGAATGTATTGGAAAATATACATATATGTTGCAGAGCGTGTTTTGTATTCAGAAATCAGAACAATTTCGGAACTATCCAAAACATATTTCTACAACCATTCGCCAATAACACATGGATGAGCTTTTTAGTTCTTTTCGCTCTAATTGCATTATGTTTAAAACTATTGTACTGGACTGATGATAACATATATAAAGAATCGAATTCCAATTATGAGACGTGGAGTTTATCTACTGTTGTTACGTTAGGAGTATTTTGCCAACAAGGTAAATTTGTACTGTTACTAAATTCAAATTCATAAATTAATTTTTCTCTTACCCCACGAACAATTAACATTTTTCTCATCAGAAATATCAATTAAAATCTTTATTGATCGTGACGCCATCATCCTTAAATCGCTGGGCTAAACTCTATTAAATTAAAATAAATTTCCTTTGATTATTGCAAAACCCCAATCACACGATCATCTGCCGTTCATTTGAAAAATCTCTACTTCGGCACTTTGAAAATGATGGCATCGCCATCGAAATGCGTGTAAGCAACAATCAAAAACAATCAATAAAGATTTTTGATCAGGATTTTTTTGTGATTTATGGGTTGAAAAAAAAGATTTATTTGTGAAAGGAAACGGATATCAGTATCTTTATTGTAGACTGTTTCTTTTTTTTTTAAAAAAAAACATTTTCTATATAGGTTTGTCAGAAGACCCGAAAAAAGCGTCATCAAGAATAACAGTGCTATTTCTATTGACGTTTAGTCTATTGCTGTACAACTATTATACATCGAGCGTGGTGTCAATATTACTCAACGATAAACCACCAGCGCCTACTTCGATAGAGAACTTAACAAACAGCAAAATGAAAGTCGGACTCGAGGAACTCATTTGGACTAAACAGTTTTTTGAGGTAGCGCTAATAAAATAATTATTTTAGATTATAATTCTTATTATGACTTACATTCACTCGTTTCATCAAATTATTTTTAACACTGTACATTTCCAAGTACACGCACAAATTACGCTTCACTTCTATCGGGTACACTGTATCGGATTAGACTGAATGAATAAAATTTTATAAACTCGAACTAGTTTTATCACCCTTATTATACATCTAACTACAGCCTGTAATTCTGTCTGTTCTGTAATGATTTGATAATAGCGGTTTTACAATATAGAATCTTTTTAAATTTAAATAACGTAAGTTATTGAGCAAATTATTAATTCATAATTAAATATGAATAAAAAATTAAATTCGTATTATGTTTATAAAAAGTATGATTTTTGATCTTATAATTGAAATATTCAACATATTTTCGAAGTGTTACGTGAGACAACGTTATATTAAGTTGGTGTAGTAATAATTGCGGTTTTTATCATTTTAAGTTTGGTGCCGATTTTTCTAGTTACTGTTATCTTTTGTTATAGCCATGTGATACATCACTGTAAACAATGAAATCAGCACCACTGATTTCAGTTTATGTCTATTGTTGTCATTCTTTCTCCGACAGATTATCTTTTTTTAACATTTGAATAATTTACTATGAGAAAAGGTTTTCAATGTTCAAGCATCAGCTCAAAGCGCTTTCGATAAATTCGTTAATTCCAGGACTCCAGAATTCTATCTTGTAGGAATAAACAAACTCATTTCCCATTAGAAGAAATGTGTGCAGGCCAGTGGTCTTTATTTTGATCAATAAATATAATTTTTAACTGATATATGCGTCTTTATACTCGATACGTAAAAACCACAATTATTTTTGCATCAACATAATAATAATATTCAGTCATGGTTCATAAAGTATACCGTCTTTTACTCGGTAAGAAAAATGAGTTCAAAAATCATACAGATAAAAAGGATGTCATAGAAAGAGTGAGCTGTGCCGCCTTTTAGAAATGTGTATACTTTTACACTAATATAGAAGTTTGTAATATTTTTATCGGCTTGCTTGGTGTTTCGCACCTTATCAGTTAGTAAACTGCGAAACAAATTAAATTTCAATTAATTATAATTAATTTCCCTTAAATGGCACAAGGAGTCTCAATAAAATTTTATGCAATATCTCATTTTATGTATCTTAAAAAAGAGTTGTGATTATATAATAATCAATTTATTATATCAGTCATCGATTAAAGAATTCAGAGACTTATACGAAAAAAAAGTGTTTCCACGCGGAGCGTTAAAACCTGCCTATTTACCTCCGGAAGAAGGCGTTCCGAAAATGAAACAAGGTGGTTACGCTTATCATTCGGAAACGGTCGTTATATATCGGCTCGTGAGGAAGACGTTCGAAGTGAACGAGATATGCGACTTGGCCGAAATCAATACGATTCCTCCGACAAAGTTGGCACTTTTTTCCCAGTACAAGTCGCCGTATACTAAAATGTTCTCCATTGGGTAAATACCTTCTAAGAATTTTTAAAAAGTTTATCGAAAAAATTTATCAAATGCATTTTGGTCTTAAATATCCCTATTTATCTGAAGTATGAGTGTTATTATATAACTAAAAATGTGTTTTTGAATTTTTAGATTAATACATATGCTTGAAAAAGGAATTGTGAGCCGTCAAATCCAAGTATGGTACATACAAAAACCTGAATGTTTAATGTCGAATTCGTTGATAAGCGTTGGAATGGAACAAGCATCAGCCGCTTTTCTTCTACTTGGCATTGGAATGGTTCTTTCTGTTCTATTGTTACTGATCGAATTTAGTTTTGCATTTAAAACAAATGACACGATCAAATTAATACCGAAATTGAAAGAGATAAGAGATAAGAAATTCAGAAGACAAATTCAGTTTCTTAAATGAAATTCATAATTGGTTACAATACATTTTTTATATCATTCACAAGATGATATAATTTTCAATGTTTATATTAAAATATATCTTAAAGATTTTAATATTTCGTATATATATATATATATGATGTGAAAAATACTTACTCTATACTTGATCTTTTTCTCAATAATGTGCAGGTTGCTGAGTATCCGACAAATGACTTGTTAATTGAAGAAATTATTTAAATGTGTATAAGAATATTTGTCTAAATAACTAACACACACACACTATATTTTTTTTAGTTTTTCATAGTTGAATCTGAAACAATCATTAAAAATATGAAAGTCTAAAGAAAGAAAACTAACCCTATATTAACATAATATCAATCACTATTTGAATAACCGACAGTTTAATAACAGCCCGGTATTACACAGTTATTAGATAAAATACGTTTGATATTCTACACAATTTTTAAAAGATTAACACATTTGACATCTACTTTAAAACTTTATTAATACATTTCTTAGTAAGAAGTTCTAAATAATTCACTCAAATATTCACTAATAGTTTTACAAACACAAATAATTTCATGACAGCCGCGTACGAGAATCCGTAACTGTTACAACATTCGATTGGTTATAAATTTTAAAAAAGTCGATTCAAATTTCCAGTAAGAAACGAACATGTTAAAATTACAGATCAATATTATGATTGAGTCACATTATACCTAAAAGAATAATTCACTTAACATTTTTAAATTTATACAATTTTGAATTTTACTTTTTACAAACACGCACTGAATGTATACTGAAACTGAATCGCTTCTAACCTCAAACCATATCTGAGAACTGTATTTACCAAAAACTATCAAAGTCACTGGTAGTTGTCTATGTCTTTTGTTTTCTGAACAGTTTGATAAAATTTATCAACAAAATTTATTAAATAAACTAAATTTTTATTTTAATTTAGTATATTTTTATCCCCGTATTAATTTAATATTTACTAACACCCAGTATTTAAAAGTATGTTTCACTGAATCATACGTTTGTACATATATCTAAATAAATTGAAATAAGTTAATGGAATAAAAATAAAATGCAAATATTAACATTATTTTCTTAACTATGCATGTTTATTTTAGATCTATACATTCTTTAACAATTATATATTACATTCTAAATACTGTCACTACTATAGTAGCGGGTAGAAAGATAAAATAAATATTATTTAAAATCACCTACACAGTGTTAGTACATATATTCTCATATAAATAGTTGAATATGCGAAATAAAAACATTAAACATAATATATATTACTACACATAAAAAGCAGCATAGATTTCTTTACACATATACATATGTTATTAATTCAATTGTTGTTTTAGAGCAATAAATATTTACTTACAGTTTTTTTTCAGTTATCTGAATAAATCTTAATTCCATCCAGTTATAAATATCACTATATTTTTCAAAAAACACCACAATTGAACCATTAAATGTTTGTAATTTTATTCTCATCTCATTTTCAATAATAATTGTAGACAATTAGATATCAGATTTATTATAACAATCTTTTGTTTAATTAAAATCAGGGTCACAAACTTTACCTTATGAAATTTCCCTATATACATTTGATTGTTGACAATTATTCTATCTATATAACTTTTGAATGATAATCATTTACAGCATTATTTTAGTACAAAATAATTAAATTATACTAATGTTAAGAGATATTTATATGAAATATTGATTTAATGACATATGTATGTATAAATATTAGAATATTTCAGTATCACAGTAAGAAATATAAAAGCAGAAAATAATACTTTTATTTAGAAGCATAATAAAATATGTGTTTAATAAACATGTATTTTTATTACATAATTATAAATTTATATTTGAACCTAATTTTTGAATACTTAAAAATATTAAACATAAAAATAGATGTATACTCAAATGTAAAATAGTTCTTTTTTCATTAGAGAAATAAAATATAGACTTAAATAACAATATTATAAAATTTTTAAAAAATTCAACTATTGATTCAATTTCTCTATCTGTACCATCTGCACCATTTATTATAGATTAAATTGAAACTTGATTTCATTTATTAATGTTAGAGTATATCTATTGATATCATTTAATAAACAGATTGTTCAAAAAATATTCTTGTTATTATTTCCTTTAGAGCACAACCATTGATTGAAGCTATAAATATTTGTTCATTAGACACATTTTGGGGTTTTTAGACTACTGCATATTGTAAGGCACAGTGTAGAAAGCTGTTATCTAAGACACTTAAATTGGTGTTTCTTTAATTTTCTCTTCATCTGAATAAAATTAAGTTGTTGTCTTTTGTACATTTTTGTTGAAATTATTAATAATTAATTTTCATACAGGCCTAATTTTCTATTTTCTCATTCAGTATGGTGTTTTGAACATGAAATACTTATTACTTTTTTTAATTTCACAAATATATATATAAAATTCAAGAATAACATTAAAATATATTTATATTACTTAAAAACATTCTTAAAAATATACAAATTATAAGTTCTATTCATTGAATGTAGTTTCAAATGTGAATAAACATAATTAAAAATTGTATTAGTCATACTTTGTGCAACAAATGTAATTTTTAGTTATTTTTGAATTAAATGCACAATTATCTCTCCGAAAATCATATTAAATCAAATATCGTTTCTTCTCCATAGTTGTCAATAAGATTTAGTATTGAAAATCTTGTTTTTTCTCAATTTTCATTTTTATTTTTAGGACAACATGATATAGAATTCATATCTCAACTTTTTGAAAAATATGTTTTTTTTTATCTACAGCGCTTTATGTATTAAAATATAAAATTTCATTAAAACAATTTGAAATTTCCTATCTAATAGATAAGGAAAATTTAATAAAATATCTTAATCCTTCCAATTATGACCGACTATTTATGTCAAACAATAGATTAACAACGGCAGAAACATATGTGACCGATTAACTAGAACGAAAAGGACATATGTCACTGAAATTAATTTCAAACTAATTTTAAAATTATATTTAACATTACTGTGGGGATAAAAATAAATTATAGTTAGAATTTTTAAAACAGTTATCAAATGATAATCTGTATTATTGAAAGGATTAATGACAGAGTTTAAAATAAATTATAAGAATTTCAAAAATTGTATTACAGAGGATTGAAAATACTATTTGTTAATAAATGCAGCCAATCGCTTGTCTTGAGAAGATAATGAATTTCATATTTATATTAAAAAAATAGTACAGTTCAAATTGTACATCTGACTAGCAATATAATTATAAATTAATTATTATTAGATATGATTTAAAATAAATCTAAAAATATCATTTATTACCTTAACAGGAAGCACGTATTTAATTAAAACAAGAAAACAACTATCAATATATTTATAGAAACAATTAAAATTCAGTGTTGCCACCAATCAAATATTTAGATATCTGGTTTTTTTTTAAAAAAAAAAGATTCTAGTATTAAATTTTAATCACTTTCCATTATTTATTTATATTAAATATTTTTGTAAATAAGGAGAGATATACGAATGGCAGAAGAAAATTATTTAATTGTAATTTTATATCTTAACACATAAAGGGCTATTAACATTTCGTTGTTTCGAATCAATTGAAAAGAGCTGCAAATATTATGCATTTCTGTTTAATTTGTAATTAAAAACTGTATGTATATATATATATATATATATATATATATATATATAATTGATAACCAAGAATAAAATTTTAAAAAAACTTAAATAATAAAATTCAATAAAAAACCATTATTAAAAGGAATAAATTCTACCTTTGTACAATTCCATCATTCGTCCTCTACATGAAATACAACCGCACAAATCCAATTATTATTAAAACAAACGACTACCGTTCACAATTTCTTCTGTACAGAAATTAAAACAACAATCTAAATGATGTAAAATCTTTACCGAGATTATCTCGAATATATTAAAAATCTCCCTATTCCATTTTTCCAGTCGAATTCGTCGTCCCTCAATAAAATCCCAATCAATATGCAATTTACATTACGGTTAAGATAAAATTAAGCCCGTCTCAAAGCAAGCATCTAAAAAAAATTATAAGCTGATTACTAGTCGTGTAAAGCCGGTGTGTTTATACGTAAATCTATTTTCATCGATGGGTCAGTTATAGGTTATTCAGTTGAAAGTTGTAGCTGTATTGAGTACGGTCTTAATGGCCGCCGCATTCTCGAATCTCGCGGTTATCTAAACTGAGTACAGGCCTGTAGTTGCATACGATCAGGCCGTTTTCTTCGTCCGCTGGACATTCCTCGTTTCGGCAGTGGTTTCTTATCATTCTGAACATTGCAAGCTGTATATGAAAATGAATAATTTCGTTATTTATTCAACTAGACTTTCGGTATTTTTTTTAATCATTCATTAAATGATGTACGGTTTCTAATTAGAACGAATAAGAATTTGATTTTTACACTATAGCCACACGCGCTTACATTTCAAAGTAGTTTCTATCAGAATAATAATTTGTATTTAAATAACTTTTTCAATTACAGAAAATATTTAAAATATAGTTCCATTTTATTTTTCAGTATATTCAAACAAGAAAGTTAAATATCTTACTGACTGAAACAAAAAAAATACAACAATGTTTTTCCTCCACGAATTGATTTTGCATTCGCTCCACAAACCATAAAATTTTTTCTAGTTAAAAATATTCAATAATTGATTACTGATAATTTTTGATTGTTGCTTATATATGTTTCGATGATAATATCATCAAGCACTGAGCGATGAGATACAGATTTTTTACGATTCACATAAACAACAATGGAAAATTATCTATGATTAACAATGAAATACTTTTGACTAAATCTTTATTTTCTAATTTACTGAGGAGTGAAGTGAATTTAACTACAGTGTCAAAACTATACAGGAACATCGTTATGTTAAAAAAATGATAAATGTTATTTGAGCGTTTTTTTTTTCTATAAAAATGGCTGTCAAATATGGCGAAAATGTATCTTCCTCCTTAAATAAAAATCTATGGAGTAGAAAATCATAAATGATGAATCATAAATGATAAACTTTAATGGAATGTCCAATTTTTTACCTGTGCTTTAGATACTTCGACTGGTTCTTTCAAAATCAACCAATCCACAGATTCGGAACATGGTGGTGTTGTCAATGATCCCGGATACGTCCAATATCCGAATTTTTCTGTCATAAGTTTCGTTATTTCGATCTGTAAATAAAATTGTGTAAAACTATATACATATATAACATTTTTCAACTCTATTATAAATTCATCACTTTGTCCGCACTGAACAAGAGTGATTTAAGAAGCCTATCATGTATTTTGATCGACATTTTTAAAATAAATGAGAGTCAATCAAGTCAATAAAACGGTATTTCAATTTCTTTAAAATTTGTTTACCTTTCCCATATTGGAATGATTTTAAAAATGGTTGCTTTATATATATATATATAATGAAAAGACATTTTCATTAACTCATAAAAAGATGGTAAAACCATTGAATTTTTTGTTATTTTTGATACCATCTCTAACAAGTATTACTTGTAACAAAACTTTTATTTTTGTAATTTTTTTAAATAATTAACTAATATTCATCATTGTTGTAGCATCATTAAAACATTCATTATTATAAAATGACAAAAAAAATACTTCTACATATATATAAATACATTAAATGTTGTACGGAGAGTACAGAATATTAAAACTATTTTTATTTCTATTTTTTTCTATTAAAATATAATCACTCAAACGTGACTCATATAACCTTCATCTATTTCTTATTACTTTTTTTCGCTACTTTTTTTTATCTTTTAATAAGGAGAATAAAACCAGCAAACCAATTACAATCATTCTTTCATACTAAGTGAAACGAAATAACCTTACCGATACTTGATCTTTCAAATTGATTTTTTCATCTTTGTACACGACTTCAGATAGCAAGGTGGTTATTTTTCTAAGTTCTTGGTGTTCTTGTCCAATCTGAAACAAATATTCATCTTAGAACATCGCTCGAAAATATGTCAGCCTTATTTATTTATTCGTTTTCTTTTTTGTTTTCAACACTTGTTTTCTTATGCTTGGATGATCTGACTTTCCTGATTTAATTAATTAATTAATCACAATACTATTCTGACATTGTGGCTAAATTCACCTTCAGAAAGTAAAATAATTATCTAACATATTAAGAGTATATCTGATATTCATTCAATTAGTGATGATGAGCTATTGAGTAGTATTTTCTTTTTATTGAAAGTATATGAGATTTTTTTGAGTATAAAATTAGGGATCGGGTTTAATCTCGAATCCGTCATGTCTGACACATATGTTAAATATTTTTTCTTTTATTTTGTAGAGCTCGATAACTGATAAACAGCTCGGAAGCCCAATACTTCACGTACTGACACATTTGTCAAACTATAAAAATTCAATTATTTTCCCCATTGTCGAAGGTTCCGTCCCACCGCTCAAATGGAAAAAAAACTTATTAATTTATCAACGTTTATAATAAAACGTAAGTTATGTACTTAATTAATACCATTCGCTGTGTATTTATTTAAGATAAAACAGGAAGGTTTCTGCAGACCGTATTTTTCCGACCGGAAATGCATTTAATTGTTATTATAATCGATTCAATGTCATAAAAGAGACTCGGTTACAGTGTTTACGTCAATAATAAGTCATCTGTGACTGGACGTTTATATGTTCCGACCTTGACGGATTTACGAACCCGTGCTCTACATTTAACGGAACGCATTTTTTTCTAACCTTGCAGCGTTCGCTTTCAATGACCCGATTATAATTAATTTAATTCAGTTTACTTGTTCGTCGGCGCCGACAGGTCGTGAAGAAAGTATAATGTATCATTCAGCGACAAAAAGAAAACACCGCACGGCTTATTAATTAATCTTGGATCTCAATTTGTCTTACATTGAAATTATTTTCCGATTAATTTTGAAATAAGTACAGAAAAATGACGGATATTTTAAACGTAAAAGTTTGTTGGTAATTGGAATCATTGTTTCATTAATAATGATGTATGGTCTTGATTTTTATGTTTTATGGTATTCATGAGATGTAATAATAATTTATATTCGTTGATTTTTTAAAAACTAATTTAAAAATCTTAGATTCTTCTGTTCTGAGACGTTGAAACAAATTTTTTCACCTAATTTTTCTCTCTCTCTGTGCCTATCTGTTACTCTATCTCTGTCTTTATGTATATATATATACGATTGAGCGCTACATAAGACAGCGCTAAATGAATTACACCTGCATGCATAAAAATAATTTTATGCTGCCAATAATTTGAAAGTATACATACTGATTAGGTCAATACATACTTATAAAGTAAACAAATAGGTATTAAAAACCACAAGAAATATTATGTATATATATATATATGTGTGTGTATGTGTGTGTATGTATGGGTGTATTAAAAAATGTATATGAAACTGTTCAAAAAAAGACATGCCAATCACATTAACCTCGAATAAAATGTCAAACATGTTTAATTTTATATTCTTTTATTTTAAAACGATGTCTTGATCCAAAAATGACCTGAATATTAGAATACAAACAAGAAACGCACCTAATCTATTAATAACGAATACTGAAGTTGGAATATAACATAAGATAGGATTTATTTAAAGAAATGTATACGGAAAAAATATAATTATCTAAAAAATAACGTAAAAGTCTAACTATTTAAATAACATCTGCTGTAAAATCTCAATTAAACACCATGTACGTACAGATTTATTTTTGTATTACTCGATACTGTTCAGCGTGTTTTTAAATTATCTGAATTTAATTCAAACACTAATGAATCTATCACTGAAGTCTTCTATCGAGTAAAACATTTTTTCTTACCATTTTTATACAAATGTAATTTGAAGTAAGTACAGTAATTTCACTTAATTTTCCATTAGATTTACTACTAATTTTTTTTATTGTAAATGATTGTATTATCTGTTTTTACATTAGTGGAATTATTAGGTAATCATATTATTTGCAGTAATAAAATGTATTATTATATTTAATGGTTGATGATTACAAGGTAATTTAACTCAGCCAGATTTATATTTTATAAGTACTTAAGGTAATCATATGTGTTTTTCTGTAACATTTATAATACTTTTTTGAACTGAATGTTTAAGTAGGCTTATAAATGACTTTATTCATGCCAGGAAGTGACTCTTGTACTATACATATATATATATATATATATATATATATATATATATATATATGTGTGTGTGTGTGTGTGATTTGTAACTATGTTAATATGTTTATGAAAAAATGCATTTTTAAACTTAATTGACTTTTTGAAATGAAGCGATTTAATGGCAATTGATATTATATTTTCTAAATTATTATCGTTTTAATCCATTGAAGAATATTTCTGCAATGAACGAATTTCCTGTAAAATTTATCTAACAAAGTCGTTTAAAGACACGTGCGTTCTGACATGTATGCTAGAAATTAGAATAAATGTAATAAGATTAAAACTTGACAAGCTTCTCTATTGAACAGAATAAATAACACTTTCTATTTTTAATTCCGATAGACGTATATTATTTTCAAGAATGTTTTTTCATTGACCGATTTATGTGTGTATATATATATATATATATATTTAATTCATGAACAAAGAAATATCATTCGATGGTAGCACTGATGATAATATATTTAAGCGTATTTGCTCATTACAATTGGGTAGAAAAATTAGTTTTGAATGTCATCTCGTATACACAGGGATCAATCAATGACTCACTTAATTTTCCTGCATCTCCAATAGAAAAGCCGTCCGTAGGTACTATAAAGAAGTGTCTGTCGTACTTTTATAATTGATAACATAGATCTATCGCTAAACTGTGGATCTATAGCCTTTTTATATTTTTATTAAACTGAAATAAACAGAAAAAAATGTTTTTTGAATTTTTTATGCCAAAAATCCAACAAAACGGCATCGGTGTTAAAAGGCTATTTCATAACCAAACAAATTTTCATCACAGTGCGTATTTATGAACCTATTGAATTCGAGTGTCTCTAACAGTTTTATCATCGGGCGTACACGACCGAAACAATGGCCTCTTGATTTTAAATACACAGGCCAGGGAGTAGACGACCAACTCCAACTTCTTGTAATAACATTCTGAAACGCTTCTAGACCGCAGTGATCGGTTTTATTGCCAAAACGTAATCTTACAGACAGTCACGCTTAATCATTGTTAATTGTTATTGAACCAAAAAAATAAACGTTTAATTTGAAAAAAAACATCAAATTTGAAATACTTATACACCCTTGGTACAATTTTAACTAAAAATTTATTTACATCAACGACTGATTTTTTAGGCACAGCAGTTCTTTGACTTTTAGTCTTAGGCCTGTGAAAAAAGAATTCATTTTTTAAAGATACTAATAGACTATATTGTCTATGAATACAAAATAGGCGAGAAAAATGTTAAAATTTGTATAATGGCAAAAAAATAAAGATCTAGTGTACTAGCGTTAAGATAATATCCAAACCAGATAATGTTGATTTCTATTTTATGCGCATCTAAATTTGTTTTTAACAATCGAAACGAACGTCAAAATTTAACTACAAGCAACAATTTATCAATTTTACTATTACACAACTGAACCTCTTTCTGTTCGGTGTCAAGGTCTAAATTCGACTGAAACCAATTAGCACAACATTGATCACAACCGGTTGAATGAATTTTCACAGTACTCAATGGTAAGTCTATTTGAATCGATTTAATGGCACTGTTGTCAAATATGTTTCTTTAGATACGTACGTAGTTATACTACATAATATTCAGAAAATTTCTATACAAATATTTACGCATTACTTCGTATCTTGTTATGATATATGTCCGTATGCTTTCAAGAAACGGATAATAACAGTTTATAAATAGATTCAGATCGAGTATTTTTATTGGTTTTTATTGAATGATATATTTATTTATTGTTTAGTGTGTAGAAATATTCATACTATAATTGCGTGGTGAATTGAGAAAAGAAAACAATTAGAATAAATATTTATACAGGGACGAGTAGTTGCATGAAAGCTTGAACTTTCTGCATATAGCCTTTTTATAATTGTCTTACTTAAAAAATTCTAATACATGAATCAACGAAATTAGAAGACTTAATGAAATATTTGAAATTATTTATTAAAATATAAAACTTATTATTCTTTGATTACAAATATATATATATATATAAGTATTGAACAACCATCTAAAGCTATGTGCATGTCATCTATTTGAGCAATCTGACTGACAATCGCCAATTACTTATTCCCATATTAATCATCCCTTGCAAAATATGTGGTGAAACTTGATAAATGTTGATGATGTAAGTATCGCTTGTAAATATTCATACATTTTTTTCATTAAAAAACAATTCGTTCTATTAAGTTCCACATACAATATCAGTAATAAAATGCCGTCATAAAAAAGACATAGCCTGACTGAAATCTAGATTTCAACACGAGATATCCGAAGACAAGCGTACAGGATATCAAGATAAACAATACAAGAAAATCTGAAATCGTTTCTCTTACATGCTATGTGAATATAAAGGCCAGTCGTCAGAGTACAAGGCAAGTCGCTCGTACCACATATTCTTGATCCTGATCCGACCAATGCCATTTACAGAGACCGATTAATAATCTTATGTAATGAAATGTTGAAAACGTGCGATTTTATTTTATTAAAAAGTATAAAGGAATAAACTGACATTGTATTATCTTTCATTCGAATGAATTGCCGGCCAAGAGGTCGTATGATACATTCTATGACTATTAACCTTAGCCCGTACTATTTTACATACTCTAAGCTAATTAATAATGTCATCTGAACGGTTTTCACACTGTTTAGACTGTCTGAAATGATGTAATCTTAGCACTATATCTGCATATAACGACGCTTTCATAAAAGTAGATCTACATTACTAACAACCGCTTAAAAGACATAAAAATATATACTGAAAATTAAATTCAGTGATATATAAATCCGAATTTTATTTAAAAAAGTCACAAATAAATATATTACAGGTGTATTGTGAAATTTTATGAAAGGCTGTCGATTGAGTTTTTCTAGTTGGGGTTGATTTTAATTATTTATGGTTATATTTGAGTTGAGTGACCAAGATATTTTTCCAGACATTGTTGCACATAGTCGGTTTAAAAGTGAAATGAATGCAACCTTAACTAAATAGAATCGGTGTCGATTTATCGACTGTGTCGGACTTGAATGCTTTTTTATTGGGTGTATGTGTAATACACATAAAATACACTTGCATATTCAGAACATGGAATATTTTTTGGTGATACATTTTACCTTTAATTCTTAAATTAAATTTAAATGCTGCCAATGTATGTAATTAAAATACATTAAAACAAAAACTGAAATGAAAATTGAAAATAAATATTCAATTTCTTACCTTAAAGAAGACTGCGACGACTGCTAAACCATCCGGATATTTAGCTGCTTCGTTGAACGATTCATATTTCGTCGCGTTCCAATGGACGAAATGTAACTGTAAACATAGTCATATGTCAAATATATCATATATATATATATATATATATATATATATATATATGTATGTATATATTAAATATATAAATCGTGTCTTACTTCTGCAGAGTAACTTTTTCCGTCAACAGTATGTTCAGATCCTATATCGTCCGTAGGACCCCAATGACAATGGAATTGTTCCAGAATATATTTTCCTTTCAAAGGTCCTCCGCGCAATTCTAAAAAACAAATACTAAGATGAACATTTTGAACTTTCATAGATGATTGTTGATTGTGTTTTCTTATAGGTGAAGGTTATTTTTATTATTTCAGGTTATGTTTAAGGTTATAGTTATGGTCCTTGTACGCACGATCATTTCTTCAGACATTAATTCATACAATCGATTAAAATTTTGAACCTTGGAGCATGAAAAATAATGATATAAAATAAACATTTCTTACGATATTAGAATGGTCAATGTATGTAAAATGGATGACAATAGTGTCATTAAATAATGGTAAAGACTACAAGCCTACTTAGATTATTAAATCTTGATAACTACTTACATATATGATTAAGAAGAACAATATAAATTCTGAAGAGTGGCTTAGACAAAATAAACAATAGTTATTTATTTTTTGAGCATTTTTTTTAAAAAAGAAATATTGTCTGTAGAAAACTAATTTATAATTTACAATTTACAATCTTATAATTTATATTTACTTTGACTACAGTTTTTTTAATACTTTTTTTATTTATAATTTTGTTCTCTTTGACAATAATTATATATATATATAATGTTCAGTTCGAATTTCTAACCCAAAGTATTTGTATTCAGTTCCCACTTCCAACAGTCGTCTATTCTATATCATTCTGACAGGAAACAGACATCAACATAGGTAATGCACGCATATAAATTTCAATTTAAAACAATAACAGTCATTGTGAACAATGACCTCATCAAAGATAATATGCATGTAAAAGGAAGAATAGAGATAGAGTGCACATATTCTTTAATCCTGTGAAATTGGATATCGTTTTATCTCTACATTCTTAGTCTCTTCGAATTGCTTTAATCATAACTGAGGATGTTTTTCTCTATGCGTGTAATTAAGAGGTACTGAAATAAATCACAGTTCCGGTGTTGTATTTGAATAATTCACAAAGAAATAAATATGTAAGTGTTGTCGGTTGAAATGTCAGTTAAAATATTGATAAATAGATTTAAATTATAACACAGTTCTGACACTGTGACTAAGTTCATTTTCATGAATTGTTTCTTTTATCTCGCATTAAAAACCATAAAAAAATGCCTGGTCAAAAATGTTTCATGCATAATTTGTTATTGTTTTTTATTTAAATTTCAATGGAGATGCATTCACCTTCTAAGCGGCAACGGTTTATTGAATATTTTTGATCAGAAAATTATTTTATAGTTTACTGGGTGAAAACATTAAATTATTTGTTTTAAAAAATCATTTGTTGAAAAAACAATTCATTCAAAAAAAATGTTTTTAAATATCAAAGTATGTAGTCATTCATTTTTTTTCACACTCTGCATAAAACGTACAAGTTGAGTTAATAAACGAAAACAATTGGAATGAACTGTCAATTTTGTGTTTGCTAAATGATAAAGATTTTTCAGTGTGAAAAATAGTTTATTTGTGAAAGTCTTTAAATATCAATACGATTGGACATTAATTCTTCTCGTACTATATCAAACATATCAATTAATTTAATAAAAAAATTAAACGATACTGTCAATTTTAAATTTATTAAATAATCTATCAATAAAATATTTTTTTGATCCTAGAGTATTTTTTTTAATTAAATACATTATCAAAGTAAGTAGCTAAATATAAAATAAAAAAAATCTCTGATGTGTATTAGATTATTGGATCTACAATGGCCGACTTTTCAATATCTCAAAGATGGGGACGGACTTACTATTTTTTAAACACGCCTTCAACAATAAAAATGGTAAACTGATTAATATGCATATAAAATAAAAATGTTTCAATAACACGAAAATAATAGTTGATGTGCTATATATATATAAATGAATACATAAAAGCTCCAACTAATGTTGACAGAATATTAGACACGCACGTGTTCATGCATGAAGAGTATCGAATGCATACTCGAAGAAAAATAAATACACTACAAGCAAATACGTTCTTTGCTGTGACGTCAACAAGACATCTACCTGTCGTTAATTAGATAAAAAATTAACAATCCTTTTTGCACAATTACATAACCTATGTTTATTTTAATACATAAATTAATATGAACGTATCTAGCATACGCTGTAAATAGTAAAAAAATAATTACATTTCTGTTAAAATAATTATCTTAACTAGTTTTATGGCAAACCAACCATTAGCGTTAATACTTCTTTTCGTCAAAATAATTACATGTAATTTTCACTACGTTAATTATTGTCTATTAAAATTCTAAGACATGTGCGATTTTCATAATTTGTTCTATTCTCTGTTTACTAAATATTTATAGATATTATAATTATATGAATCAATATTCTGTACTGATGTACATGCTGAGGAATCCGGTGGAAATTCAAGGTCTCTTCTAGTACATACTCATTTTTTTGCATACATACATTCATATATATATATATATATATATATATATATATATATATTAATAAAAACTGCTAATACTTCGAAATTAATACGCTTCGTAATTATTCACAAAATAATAAAAAACTTTCAACTTTTAACACAGCCTGCTCTGTCAGTTATCGTTCTGTCATTTCATATAACACAACAATTAACAGCGCTGGCTAAGTTAACATTTGAACTTTTTTTTGTTATTTTGTGAAAAATTGTGAATTCTAGTAATTTCTAATTATTGATATATATATATATATATATATATATATATATATATATATATATATATGTATAACACTAACAATAAGTATGTATTTACCTGTGCCATCGCCACAGCATCCAACCTTCCATCCGTATCCCGTATTTGTCAAATACATGCAATTATCTGACGTGTATTTGAAGGATAACGGGTCCAATTTCGAAACATCACTGCCTTTCGCCTCGGGCGTCTTGATATCAACAGGACTTTGACGAGAACCTGCCGCGAGCGGGAAGTACTTAGCCCATGTCTCTGGTCCTGAAATGGAAAGGAAGTTATAACTTACGTTGTATCGAGTTATAAGAAGCTATATAATTTTTAAGATTCTTGTTCGAACGACTGTTTCCCGAATGTGAAAAAGATTTGAATAGATTTTTGAACACCCATAAAGTATCTTAGTCAACGAGTGTTTTGTTTTTTTGAGAAAAACGAATTTCCAACGGTGGAGATAGGTGAAATAACATCAATTCATATTTAGGCCATTTTTTTATTATTGTTTACGATTTCTTCGTCGCTTGAGATCATTCGTTTTTCTGTTTTTCACTGCTAGATTCGGCATCGGCATTCGGCCATATTCAAGTAGATTTTAGATATCTCAAATCTACCTGTAGTTGGCACACGTGCTGAGAGTAGTATGGAAAAACATAAACTCGAGTTATCATAAAAATGAGTAATCAAAGACCATAAAAATGATGCATTAACGGTATCACAGAAAAAAAAAAACATACAATTGTGATTTAATTTCTTAACGGTTTTAAATATTATTCAGTTAAGTATTTTCCATAATTTCATAATCAGTGTAATTGATAAATATGATTCAATTTCATATTTTCAAAATGAACTCCCTTTTCATCCCAGAAACCACAAAACAAAAATGTTTTCTGATTGAAAATGTTCAATAAACTATTACTGACTATTTTCGACAGTTGCATATGTGCATTCCAAAGCCAACATCTTCAGAACGCCAGGTATAGGAAGACATTTTAAATATGGTCTCAAAAAAAAAAATGAACCGTCCTACAATAATTCGATCACGAAAGGATTGTAAACAATTAGAAGAAGAGGAACATGCAAACTTACTTTGTTTACATACTCGAGATTTTCTTACAGAACTTTACAAATACTTCATAAAAAAATAATGTCGTTTCATGTTAAATCGATCAGTATTTTCGTTGCAATTTGAATATACCCTATTAAACCCACTTATAAACTCTTTCATGTTTGAATTATAAAACAGGCTGAAAGACAGACCTAAAATGCACTCACTATATAATTAATCAGTAATTTTCATAGCATCAAATATTTATCTCACAGAGAATGATTCCGTGGGGGACTCTCATTCTACAGCGCATGAATGGTTCATTCTATCTATAATTCTATATATATATATATATATATATATATATATATATATATATATATATATATCGAGAGACCGACATGCACCATGTAGGCATTGTAAAAGTCCGTAAACAAACCAATTACCAGCTTTATTATTCAACTGACATCAACTCAATTGTAGTCGTTTTGTATTCACCAGTTACCCAAACTAGACTCAATAAACGCTCATTACGTTTTAAAATCACATTTGTCAAGGATTTCGTTTAAAAATTCCAAGTCATTCTTTTTTACTGCCAAAATATAATTATGTACGTACATTCGAATAAACTGAAAAATATTTAAGAGTGATTTCAATAAATATTTATGTACTGAATATAAAATAAAACGAATATCAGCCTAACATTCTAATTCGTATTGGAATGCGCTGAAAAAATTGATTAGAAACTTATAGTTTAAAAAAAAATGTAATTAGCAATCGTTTTATCTGAAAATCGTTAAATTTTATATACTACGAAAACCAATCATGTTTAATTTATGTACAGTGAGGTTAAAGTCTACGAAGGACATTAATTTATATCGACATGCATAAAAGTTTAATTAGAAATATTCTAAATTGTAATTTACATCGACGTTTATTACATTTTTTCCGTGTAATCTTTTATTTATTGTCTTGTGATTAAAAATGAACACAGTTTGATACATTCTATGAATAATTTCTAATTTTAAGTATGTAGATACGTATGTTTGTACAAGATATGTTTCATGCAATGACCCGTTCTCAATTATCGCTTGTAGCAAATTACAATTTGCATATTTGTAAACATTCCTTAACAAATTATTGTAGTAAAAATGAGACATACAAGTATTTACATAATTATATAATTCTATATATATATATATATATATATATATATATATATATACATATGTATATATAAGAGATCTGATCTAGTTTCCTTATTTGGTGCAAGATTATGAGAATGATATAACAAGTTTATAAAAGAATAATTGATCTTTTTATTATACGGAATAACTCTCTCTCTCCATATATATATATATATATATATATATATATATATATATATATATATATATATATATATATATAAATATAATCACTACAGAAGAAATAAAGTAAGACATTCCATAGAAACAAAATCCACCTACCAATCCATAATACATATAAATTATTGTTTTTTTAAAAATAAATATCTATAATGCGGACAAAGTCTGTTTCATATGTTATCGGATTTTTTGGCAAATGTACAAAACGCTACACGTTTTATTATCTGTTTATATTTGCCTTAACTTTTTATTACAAGTTATACATTGTTGTAAAACTAAATATAATAGAATTCGCGCTGAAATTCAAAGAAAAAATCGAATGTACTTTCGTGTAATAGATTTTCTTGTCAGCTGTAAAATATTTTAATTAAAGAAACATATTTTTTTTCTTATTATTATTTTATGTGTTCGATAAGTAGGACATTACACTTACTTTCAATTACAAAAGTTGTTTGATAATTATTTAGCAAAATTTTTTTATCGGACAGGTTGAATTTATCATAGAATATTTTGATTTAACAATTTGAGAATGTACTTTATAATCCATTTTCTAAATTTGATTTTAATACGGCCGTTTATAAGACAGCCAGCAGCGAACAATAATATGAAACTATTAAATAAGTGTACGTGCTATTACATCTCATACATTGTTTTTCTTTCAGTTTCGAAGAACTATTTGTCAAGAAGGAAACGTTTCCGGTCTATCTATTGTACTTTTCATTCACAGCACCCTTGTGTTTTAATCGATAGTTGATCGATAAACAAAAGCTTGATTGATAAAGAGATGTTTCAACGAATCATAATTTCCTCTGAAGTCAATTATATTTTCGTATATTGCTGGAATAATGAATGAATATTTGGGGTTTCAGGGTGAGTCGATAATTATTTTCATTAGTGTCATATGGTCCTCTATTGACACCCTTTATTTAAAACGAGATAAAATATGTGTCCAATCGACTAAAATGTATTCAAAAATACAATAAAAAATGAATTGTTAAGATTACTGCATCTTGAAATACATTTCTTAAAAGAATATTTAGACATAATACATTTATGACATTGCAGTTAAATTCATTTTCACAGATGAATTCTTATTAATCCCACAAACCATAAAACATTTTTTTCTGATCAAAAATGTTCAATAAATGATTATTGATCATTTTTGATTGTTGTTTATACACATCTCGACGGCGACTCCATTATCTTAAGAACGCCAACGTACCGAAAAATCTCAACGCTTGGAAGATGATGTCAATTTCGTTTCTTACTCTCTTTCATTTTCACAAATTACAATTTCAATATATTTTTCAATGAGTAAACATTGAAATTAATCGAGATAAGAAATGTTTTTTTTCTGTATAACCAAATAATTCCTCTACAATTTGTAACACAACTGGCTCCTTTTTTCACCCCATAAAAAAAAACGTCTTAGAATCAAAACTGTCCAATAAATGATTATCAATCATTCGAATTGTTGAACATTTCATCAATCGTTTATTGAAAATTTGACCAGAAAATCGTTTTCTTATTCGTTGGATGCAAAAAGAGTTCATTTATGAAAACTCGAGAACTATTATTTTCTCGAAAATGATTAAAAAGAGCAGACAGCATTCTGAAACGCCATATGATGTCTATAGTTATCTCAGAATAAGTACAATAATCTCTGCCGTTCTCACATCTCGAGGCGGTGTTTTTTTACAGGTATTCTGCTATTAAAACACGATTTTTTCATCAGGCGTGTGTATGATAATTCGAACATTCCTTACAATTAAACAATGTTTGTTTCGTTTATTTATTAACTGAATATAAAAATAATCTAACTTAATAACTACATGAAATTAATTTCACATTTATATTCGATATAATATTTTCAAAGCATATTAAATTACGTTACTTAGCTTACAGCTAAATATTAATCATACTTGAATGAAGGATTTAGTTTAATTACAACACACCACAGGATGGATTTCGTTTATATATATATATATATATATATATATATATATATATATATATATATATATATATATATATATATATATTTAAGGAATAGTGAAGTAGTATTTACACAAAAATTACATTTACTAAACGATTAGTGTTATTTATGTACGTTTCATATCTGCAGAACTACAAAAGAATATTTTCTAAACAACAAACCACATAAACAAAAAAACACACACTACAAAAAGAAATTAAAATGGTCGAACAGTATCAATTCGTAAGCATTCTTTGGAAAGTCTAAAATCAAGGACATCAGGTATGTGACGTTCAAGATAAACCGAACCTTTTCGACCTATATACAAATAAGCATAGGTGTCGAATGTGTGGTGTTGAGAAGAAGGTGCGCTTGTACAATCATAATACTAGTTCTTAAAGAGCACAACATATTTTCAAACGTGTTGAGTTATCAACAAACGCGATTCGTGCAGTTGTTAGGAGGAATTGTTTTAAAAATATTTAGTCGAAAGAATCGGGAAAGTACGTGCTTCGATAAAATGATTTTGCCAAGAACTATTAATAAAAAGTACTTCGTGTTCTTAGAATTGTTTCTAGGACAGATGTGAGAACGAGACCTTACAGAAAAAATATTCATGTAATTAATACAACATATCTACATACACACATACATACATATATATATATATATATATATATATATATATATATATATATAATGTTAAACAATACTGTTCAACAATAATGCAAAAAATATGATACAGATCGTTGATAAAAGTTTCTGGTTTCTATGAAACCGGTTCTGATTTCATATGACTTAGTTCAATCGTTGCACACGTTCATAAACAAACCTTGACCATGGATTCTACACAACATAATAAGAATCTCGACTATCAGTAATAATTAATAGTCCAATAAAACGTTACATAGTTTTCTTTCAAGTCAATTGACCGTGCACCGTGTACGTTGACATTCCGTAATACAACGTATCGATTTATAGGTTATGTACGATCGAGTTTCGATATCAGTTTATTGTATTTTTTATCAGCGTTTGAATTTAATGTGTATTTTTACATAAGCGAATTTTATGAAATTGACTTACTTGTGTTGAACTTGCTTTCAATTAAACTATTTATTTCACTTCAATTAAACTATTTATTTCACTTCAATAAATACAAAAATTGACCATTATATGTGCTTTTGTTTGACTTTTAAAATTCATTCTGTATTAAAGAACAAGTAATATATATATATATATATATATATATATATATATATATATATATATATATATATATATATATATATATATATATTAGATGTGTTTAAACAAGAAATTAACCAGATAACTCTTAATAAATAAGTTTCAAGTTCCATTCATTCATAAACTTTTTTTTGATATTAAAATCAACTAATTCCAGCTCTGAATTCCTAAAGAATAAGAGCTATGAAATTAACCATTATAAAAAAGAATATTTTAAAATAAAAACAGAACTCGATGCAATATTTACAAGTTTATTGTTGAAAATATTAAATCATTTTCATTTTAAAATACGTATAAGCAACAATCAAAAATTATAAATAATAATTCTTGATCAGAATGTCTTTGTGGCTGAAAGAGAAAGTCATGTATAAAAATTAATTTAGCTACAGTACTTGAACTGTCTTGTGAAAAATCATTTTCTGCTCAATAAATTATAACGGGAAAAAAAGTCATGATTTTAAAATAGAAAGCTTTATTTGAAAGAAGTAATATAATTTTAACACAAGGATCTGATTTACAAAAATTGAGAATATGTATAAATCATTTTATATTTCACTTGAAACACACTGAGTATTCAAATTCTGTTTTCTTTTTTTTCTAACTTAAAATCTTAATTTTTCATTTTTACCAGACAATAATTATACATTTATGTTCAAACAGCACGAATCTAAAAAAAAAATAACTTAAATCGATAAAAAATAATACAAGGAAATAAAAAAATAAATAACTCGAAATTTAATCAAGAGATATTTATTAAAATTCATTACATGCCTCTACTGACATTCGTCTGAGAACCGTTTGAACAAACATCACATATTTAGAACTTTATTACAATACCAAATTTATAATGTGATAATAATTCCCTCCTGTCATTAGTCAGATACAATTAGAAGCGCAAAATTAATATGCCACTAGCAACGTTTTCATAAAACTGTCGATCTTAAATGGATTAATGTAATTATAATTGTGAGAGAGTCGCTGGATCGTGGCGAGGATCCCAAAAAAATATGAATAAATAAAATTATCTTAATCTAACGAAATACGCACGTTTGTTTTTGTAACTCAATACTTCGAACACTGTAATCATTTAATAATTATGCGAAATTCGTTTAAATTAACATATTCATTACATGATAATTCTTTTGTATGAAATAAATTTGCAGTGTTGTTTCTTGTAAGTAATTTATTTGTCGTTTATTTAAATAAGAGAGTTGATGATTCATCTCCATGGTTTTAAAAAACTAAAGAAGATGTTTTATATCAATTGAATCCATTTATAAACTGTTTGTGTAATGTGTTTTTGTGTATTTAATATATGAACAAAGGAAAACTGTGTAAATTTTCTTTAAATTTCCCAGTACCATTTCAAATAAATAAATTGTAATTCATCGAAGTGTGTCTTGTTCCACAGTTTGCCACTTACTAAGTTGAAATTTATGACAACATCAAAGTAAGCTGAGAACGAAAATATTACAGATTTAACATATTTAAACAAAAGATTTAGACTTTTATAAAGTGTATAACCGATTCTTTCTCTCTTACACTCTTCATTTATATTATCTTCCAGCTCATTTTTCTTACAGAGTTCAAGGCTGTCAACTTATGACCCATAGTTGATAATTTTTATAGACTTGTCTCGTTTAACACTCCAAAAATATGTCGAAAATCGTAAATACTAAGATTAAATAATCATAATTGTCGTAAATGTAATACTTGTTTACGTTTTTCAATAATATTTAATTATCAAATAACGTCATTCAAATTGAAAATGTTTAGTTTCTTTCGAATTGAAACCAAAACATTTTTACTTTCGAACACACTGTTAAAATAAGCAATAATATTTATAAATTCAGTCGAAAAGATAGTCGGAGAAGAAAAAAAAATCGTTTTTAGATTCATTTTAAGACAGCGGATATCATCTATTTACATTTATAGGTTCTCTCATCATTTACAAAATCCACATATTCGTGAATTTCGAACTTTAGATACCTTCTTCCGATATTCTATTTCCAATACATCATTTAATCATGAATGATGTACATAGAGTATTAATAGATAAATCGTTATAATTTTATGGAATAATTGTTTCATAAAAACATATAACATTTTAAAACCGAAAAAATATACAATTTAAAAACTTTTCAGAAGAACACCACAAACATTACTGTCTTAATCAAATCGAAATCTCGATTGATTCTCATATTAATCGTCGCAGTTTGTTACAGGTTTGAGCCGCTTTTTACGTGTTACGCAATTAAATGTGACCTCACCATTGATCCCATTAATTAAAATCACGTGAAAATAGTTTTCTATCATCGCGCGGACCGACATGTCTTGCTGCTTCGCTGAGTCGACTAAACAGTTCAATGTGTCTTCGGTTATGCATTTTCACGTCGACAATGATGGGAAATTTATTATGAACGAAGGACGGATAAAAAACTTAAATCCCATTGTGAGCTGAGATCAAATTCTGGAAATTACTTAATTGCTGTACGTTTTTTTAATATTATTTTTATTCTATCGTCTGTGTATGTGACAAGAAAATGTTTCAATTTGAATTTCGTCCCGTCGCCAAGAAGATATACAAGTATAATTGATAATCCGAAGAAGACGAATACATATCTTTATTCAGGGCGGCACTTCGATAAAAATGTACCGCTGACTCGCACGAACGATGCGATATGAACACACGGACGTATTTTAAATTCAAATGTAATATTTTTAAAATCACTTAGCGACTATAAATGCAAATATATTTATTAAACATTCAAACACAAACCGATCGGTGCACGTTTCGTTATTCCTCCTACATATTATTTACATACAAAATGTTTATTTCCATCGATTTATATTTCTTTGTCAGTACACGTGCGTATCGTTAGCTAATTGCGATTATTATTCATCTTCGTCGCATAATTAATGTATTTTTTCTTCTCAAAGCGTCCTCTGATATTTTCCATGCGATGACTGAGCCGAGCGACCGTTTCATTCGTTTATTTTTAAACAGCTATTTGTGACAATCAAGAAGAAGTAGTGTTAAAAAAATGCGTAATATGAACATCAGGCAATTGATTTTAATAAGAATCTGACTTGTGGACAATTCGTCTATATCCAATAAACAATCTGAATGAATTCGAAATGAAGATAGATTTTAATTCACAAATTAGACATGATATTCGCGCTTACATATCTCGAATAACAGCCATTGCCCTTCATGTTACACATCTGGTCGATACCAAACAATTATTGTGAATTGAAAGTTACTCTAGTGGAACAATTCGGACTGAACAATCCGTTCATGCTTTTTGCATGTTCGAACGTACCTTATGATTATATTTTCACTACCTGTAGGAATTAATACAAATACAAATTAGTTTTTTTTTCAGCAATTATCATTTGATTGTGGGTGCTTGTGATAAAAAGAACAGATAAGTTAATTTATGTATGCATAATATATCGAGCGTTTAATAATAATAGTTTTTTCTGTTGTTATTAATTGGACCAGTAATGAAGCTAACAGTGTTTATTAATGTTTTACATATTTTTTTACAGTTACTAGCCAGAAGAACAGTAAATTTTAAACGATCATATTGTAATAAAACTGTGTTCAACTAAATCTCTACGATTCTTTGAAATTAAAACTGATCTTATATAAATATTTTACCGGAGAAGTTGTATAATTTTCATACTGAACATATTTTTTATACTATGAAAATGTAAAAACATATTTTCTGAAATGAATTCTGAAATATTTTCTAAAAAAAAAATGTACGGCCGCGTTCAGTACACTACAGCGCTACAATACAGTGAAGAATGTAAGGAATTATTAGAGAAACTATTCTAACTCTCTCTCTCTCTCATATGAGTGAATTTGCATCTTATAGAAATCCGTATGCTTTTGCTTAAACATAAAAATCTCTAATACTTGTTTATCATCTATCTTTGATGTTACCATACACTCTAACAACTCATAACATACTTCAATGATAAATCAGGGGGATGAAATCGAGAAACACACTGAGATTAGACTTCATTTGGATAAAACGTTACAATATTGAAATCGGGAATTATACATTATTTTACAAAAAAAGTATTCAATCAAAGTATTCTATCCTAATTGTCCTAATCTATGCAAGTGACACATTAATCTATAATGTCAAAATGATTTACCGGTTGGAGACAGTGTAGAAAACATTAAAGAGATGTATATTAAAAATAATAAAAAATATAGGAAAATGATAGGTTGATTCGATAAGAAACACAAGGAGGAGAATCAAATTTGAAACGGAAATTAGCGAGTCATATTACAAGACGAGATAACAGATGAATAATAACAATTAATGGGTGTGTTCAACTGACTGAGTGCTCATTGGTCACGCTCTTATAATCTGAATTTCGACTGTCTAAAATTTGTTTTATTTTAGAATTCTGAAGTTTATTAATGTTTTTTTTTATATACATGTATTTACAATGTCATATTTATACCATCTCATATAAAATTTTTGCAGTCATTTTCAGTTCAGTTAAAGAATAACATAAGTTTCGAAAATATAACATAAATAGCTCGAAAATAATTTTAATTGTCTTAAATTCCAAAAGATCTGCTACCGAATCATTCACTTTTGATCCTTATCACGAAAAAAAAAACATTTTGGATTGTGATCTCACTGAAATGATCATTGAATTTTAACGTTTACTAAGACTTACAGTAGCCTAATTGAACCACTATGGATCTACCATCGTTCTGTCAAAATTATTACAGATAACACTCAGTAGATTGAATACATCAACTGATGGGAATTGAAAAATCTCAAGAGAGTTCAGAAAATATAATCGAAATATATGGAATGATGTTATAAAAAATATTGTAAACAATATCTGAAATACAGACACCATATTGTTGTAATTAGACAAAAATATCAGTTAGTGGGTAGTTGAAGGCTTATATATATACATACATATATATATATATATATATATATATATATATATATATATAACCTATTTAAATACGAATGTATTTGACATTCGCAGGGATTTCATATGATTTTTCGAGATAAAAACTTAATACCAAAAACCTGATATCAACAAACAAGTATGTTGTAAAAAGTATGATTATATCCTCTTGATAACAAAGTACAAATATTTGTTATTCTAATTCATGTTTATTGCACACAGGAATTTATTTAAATCCATTTTATCAAAAAAAAACAAGTGTTTTTATTAACAAAACGTTGGCATGTCGCCATCTGTTTATATAGCGGGTTGAAAAAAATTTTTAACGTTAAGTACACATATTTGTACATAAATAACTACCGAAATATTTGCAACAATTACTTTTATACATATATATATATATATATATATATATATATATATATATATATATGTGTGTGTGTGTGTGTGTGTGGAAACATGCACTACTTATATATTTGTATCTAACCTACTATGGGTTTAATTACATCTGACCGCTGGTAGAAAAATGCCTTTAATAAATGTTTTAGCTAAGAATAAGAAGCTTAAATACTGCCTGCAACCGGTTTTGCATGGCGAGTGACCTCAACTTACAGTTTCTTTGATTGATGTACCCTGTAGCGAATACAACATGTATTTAATTGTATTTCAGTGTTCAAATTTTACCTCCGCGTCACGAAACAAGTGTCTTAATGTGAAACATCTGCGAATCGAACGTAATTGTCTCGTCCGATTATGTACGATACACAAATGTCGCAATTTGAATCCATATTCGAAAATCTCTCTCGTTTCTTCCAGAATTTCTTGAAAATAAATATACATTTTCATACAAGTCTCAGTCATCAAATGAATTGGATATTTTATCGTCGAAATATTCACTTTACATTTTCAAGAAATTCAAATAGATTGCAGTATGGTAGTGTACATAAATATATTTTATATAGTTAATAATTAAAGAAGATTACTTGATATAATTAATTATTTTATTCATATATTCAAATAATGCTATTCAAAATTATTTCACTACTAAAAAAAATTTCTTTTATAGAAATAAAATCAAGTACACAAGAGAAGAAACAAAACCTACGCGCGGTCATAAATAGTTTGTTTGATTAAAAATATTTTCACACGGAAATCTGTAATAAGCACCCCGGAAAGAAATTTCATAATCATGGAAATTGAATACGTACATACATACATACATTTTGTGAATATATATATATACGTATATATACAAACTAATAAGAATAATACAAATTTAATTACATTCAACTGAAACGAACCGCTTTATGCTGCGCACGAAAAATATATGTTTGATGTGTATGGAAACATATAATTTTTAAATCAAAATTGGCTCCTTTAATTAGCTTTCAACATATAATAATTTCCTACAGTATTAATTCATATGTATAACTATATATATATATATATATATAAAATTTAAACAACAACATGTACATAAATGAAATGAAAATATTTGAAAATACATTAAAAAAATGTGTATCAAGACATTTTAACATTAAAATTGAAAATTCTCCGTGGTTCTCCAAAGTTATTTAAATACAAATTTGAAGATGTTTGCAAAAAATCCTATATCTGGAACTGAATCATCAAAGACTGAATATTATTATAACATATATATTAGTATATATTTCAACAATTGATTATTAACCATTTTCAGTTCTAATTAATGCACTATTCGATGGCGACACTGTTCTCATCATCAAGCGCTAAAACACAGAAAGAATACACTTTTTGCGTCCAAATAAAAGAAAATAAATAAAAGAATATTTTTCTGTCCCTTAATGCTCTGAGAATGGCGTCATTGCTATCGAAATACGTATAAGCAATAATCAAAAGTAGATAATCATGAATATTTTTGATCGAGAAAATTGTGAAATGAAAAAGAATTATTTTTCGAAAATTATGAGTTTCAATTTTACTGGCGCATGAAAAATCCAAAATTTTTAAAAAAATGTTCAGATGTTTGACATTCTTTAATCATAATATTTAAAAACAGTATTTTATTCCATACTGTCAAGGAAACGATAACAACAACGCGCTCTTTTTCTTATCTCAATTGTTTTTTTTTTGTGAAAAAGAAGTTTGATATATTAACATAACCGTGATTATTAATATTTATTCAACGCAATTTATTATATTTAAATATTTATTTCATATTTTAAACGGATTGGGCTAGTTCATAAGAATTACTGTAAACAAAAAGTGTTTAATCGTGTATAACAATCAAACAAATATAATTGTTTACAAGGTTAAACAATTGTTTGAGTAAGATTTTACTGACATTTATTTTGATGAGAAGATATATTTTTTATCATTATATATCATATTATTGTTGTACATTACTACATTATATTTTTTTATATTTAAATTTAACAATTCGTATACGGTGGGGAAATTATATTTGTACATAATATATGAAGGATATTCAGTCATGTGCTATTATTAAATAAAAATAATTATTAAATTTGTTTTGATGATTGTAATACATTACATTGTTAGTTTTTAGACACGTGCATTTTATTTATAGAAATAATTAACAAGAGGGAATGAAAGAAGAAAAAAATTAATAATCCAGAAAATAGCAGCAATAAGTATTCATGCGGATTTGTTTCAAGGCGGCGTGGAAAAAAAATAAAATATGACAAATAATTCAGTTACTTCAGTACTTCGAAGTTTATAAGCCATTATTAATTCAAATGGACACTCTATTCAGTATTAGTTAGTTTGCTTCGCAGTACTTGCAATTAGAGTTTATAACTATTTTTTCCTAGAGGATTTTTAACGATTGTCGGTTTTTTTATTTTATAATTCATTACGACTTGTTGTTCAATAAAATGAACGTCATTTGAAAAAACAACTAGTTTTGTTTTTTTACTCTTTAATAACAAGTGCATGTTGACGAATTACCTTGATGAAAACAGCCAAACATATAGTGTATGAAAAAACTTATTCTCTAACTTCAGAGTTCTTTAATTTATTATACCTTTTTGGTCATCCATAATCATTTTTCTAACATTCAAAATGGTATATATTAGAGGCGAACTTTGATAGCCATCAATCATGAAATTGTTTGTTCATGAAAATTCGTTGTAATTATTTAAACTTCGACAATCAAGCTTTATGATTAACATCAATAAATTGGTACATAGAACGTTAAATAGTTTATATTAATATTATACATCTGCAAAAATATTTCAAATATATTCTTAATGTTTAAGGTAGTTTCATATTTATATATTATGTCTGTAGCTCAAGAAGTGAACTCACACAAGTTCAATTTTTCCAAAAAGTAATTTTTTCATGTCTCATGTATCAAAAAAAAACGCATATATTATTGCACTGAACTAATTTAACTCAAGTTACTGATATTCACAATTTTTATAATTTGTAGCAAAAGATAAGTTGTTAAAGTAAAATAACAGCTGTTTTATAAAGAAAAATATAACATTAAATTCTAAAAACTCTGTTCTTTTTTTCGCATGCATATACTTTGATGTCCAGAAAAAAATACTGATATTCATTCTAAATTTTCAATTCGTTGTCCTGTAGAATGTCATCCCAATTTATATTCCAGTATGTCACTACAAGATTAATAGAACTGTACATACAAATAACTATTATACTGTTTCTATAATAATATTTTATTAAACATGATTTATATATTAAATATATTTTTTTTCTTTACCTGGCGCTCTGAGGATGCTATGCTAGCATTATTATCAAAATACACGTAAACGACAATAAGAAATGGTCAATAATCATTCATTGAATATTTTTGATCAGAACTTTTTCTGTGGTTTATGGATGAGAAAATAATTCATTCTTAAAAATGAATGTAGACAATGTCAGAACTGTATTGTAACATTCTATTGGATTCTATTTTTGAACAGACTCATAATTTTTAACTAATCATTTGATCTGAACGCGATCTTATTAAATCTGTTTGAAACAATGTCGTCAAGATTTTTTGCCAACAACGTTCAAATGATATTGTACAACGTGATCTCAAATGTAATAACATTTTTATTATCAATATTTTTCGTTGAAGATAAGAACTTTTAAAATAAACAATAACAAGTTTTTAAAAAACGCGCGTCATTTTTCTAAACAAGTTAATAATTGAATACTGTCAGAACAATTTAATACACTGTGATTAGAGATTTTCACACAATAATTTTAAATTTCACTAAACAAAAATGTTTTGTATTACATTAACTATTCCTGATTCTAAAAAAATATCTATTTTACTCAATACTCATTTAAAATTATATACAAACACATGACACATAATAATCTGAATACTTTTTCAACAATTGAATTAAGATTAATACCAACTAATAAACAATTACTATCAATAAATACCGAATGAATGAAATCGGTCTACAATATTTATTTCTAATCATTGATCTGATTCGTGACGCATCATCGGTTTATCTCTGATGATGCAAGGATTCTATTTATTTTTTATCTTAACAGCGCAAAAACAACAGATTTATAACACGTTAATTATTATAAATATATTTATATCGGACGTTGACGTATAGTTATATAGGACATTTTTATTCAGAAAAATATGTCAACCTGATAAAATGTTCTATAAAACCAACGCTTTCCGGGAAATAAAAACTTATCGTACACGACTATCGAGTTTAATTATAAAAATATGTGTATAAACATTTTTCAGTTTTGAAGGAATATTCAACGCAAGTATATTTTTTCATTTGTGGTAAAATTATTTTTTACCCCACAAACTATAAAAAATGTTTAATAAATGATTCTGATCGCACTTATTTGCCGATATCATCACCAAGCTACAGAAAAATCTGAAAAGTGTTTTTATGGTTTGTGGGAAAAAATAAGAATTCATTTGTGAACGATTTTTCTATACTTTGTTGCTATAAGGATGCTGGCATTGTTATCGAAATAACATTAAGTCATTATTAAAATAATCAATGATTAATTATTGTAAATTTCGGTCAACAAACATTTGTTGTGGTATATTTAGAAGAAAATTCATTTGGGAAAGTGAATTTAGTCGCAGTAACAAAACGATACTGTAGTTTTTGAGGTTAATTTATTTGAAAAATAAAGTACTGAATACTAAATGTAATCTAAGATAAAATAAACTCAAATACGATATAAACGGAACATTTATAAGATGTTCTACTATTAACTCTACATTTTTTTGAATATATTTATTCTTTTATCGGCTAACACTTTATAAAATTGTATAAACTAAAAAATAAATGTACTGTAACATGGAATCAACTTTTTTGTAAAATACAATGTAATACAGAAAAATGTAAAAACGCACTTTATATTTTACTATAGATTTATAATCTTATCGTACATTTATTGCGCTACTTGAAGAACCTCTTTTTTATTTTATGAAAAAAACAAAACATCAAGTGTTTGTAACAGAAGTATGTCGAAATCTATTTTATTAGTTTCAAACTATTTTAATTAGTGGTATAAAAATGTTTAAAGAACTAAATAAAAAGTATGTCTCTTATGTTCTTCACATTGAATATTATATTTTTAAATTAAATTTTATTATTAAAAAATGACTAATTTTGATTAAATGAAATGAAATAAATATAAGAAAAACAAGCTTAAATACTTAAATATACATACAGACTGATTCATACCAGTTTACTGAAATTTATGAATGATACCACGATTGTCAAATTCATGAATAAATTCTTCTTTCATCTCACAAAACATGGAAAAAAATTTTTACACAAAAATATACAATAAATCATTATTAATCATTTCTGGTTGTTGCTTATGCACATTTCGATGAAGATGCCACCATCTTCAGAGAATCGAGGTATAGAAAAATGTTATTTTCCAAGAGATTTGAAAAAACACCTTTTTCAGAAAATATTTTCCTGTACCTTAACACACTGAAGATAATGGTATCGCTATCTAAATGCGTATAAGCAACAATCAAAAATGGGCAATAATGATTTATTGGCAATTTTTGACCAGAAAACATTTTTGTGACTCGTGAGGCGAAAAAAGAATTCTTTTCGACAGTGAGTTTAGATAGTGTCAGAACTGTATTGTCAGATTTTGGATAGTTATAATGAATTTTCATTATAAACACTTTCATTGATGATTTCCAAACCTAACCTCTAAGTTTGAACGTTTTACAACACAAGGAACGCCAAATATATAATCAGTAGACGGAAACAATTTATTTCTAAGAACTATTTCCATAAACTTACATCTCCTACATTTTTCTAATCCACCTTTGAAGAAATTTATGTTTTATGATATTTAGAAAAGAATGGTTACTTTTTTGTACAGATCTAAATATAATTAACGCTTTACCTACAGGAAATCTATAACCAGGCTTTTTTTCGCATGCTCTCATCGACCGGCAGCCTATTAACCGGACTTTCCTCGTTAACGCTTACTAACCGGAAGCCTATTAATCAATTTTTTTCATAGCAACACTTATTGAAAAAATCCTACTAAACGTCGATTGTCCTACCAACTCTTACTAATAAAATACTCATTAGTTGACACTTTGCTACTAGTAAAACTGTATCACTTTTCAATCGAAAAACTTTAAAATGAATACTGATTTTAAAAATAAAGAATTTATCACACGATAAACAGAATAGAACCGGTATTACCTGTACTTGAACAAGCTAGTCGGTTCTATATATATATATATATATATATATATATATATATATATATATATATATATATATATATATACACTTAATTCGCAAGCGGTAGTTAAATTGTTAATAGAATTAATTTCGATTTTTTATAACTGTCAGGATAAATTCTGAGAAAAAAATTGTTACATTTCAATTAACTAATCATGCTTAATACTTAAAAAAGGAAGTTAATATATTAATTAATGTTACACCAAGATCTAGATGTCTGCATTTCAAGTAAATAGAAAAAAGTGACTATATGCAAGCGCAAATATTAACTATACATAGAAAAAAAAGCGAATAACACAGTGAAATTTATTATTATTAAATGACTCTTAATTTACTGTCTTTCTTGTTACTTTTACGATTCTTTTTGTGTTAATAATAATGAATATAATCATATCTAATTCTCCTTGCCAGCTCTTCTTTATCAGACACGAGCAATGTCACAAATTAATTTTCACTCAATCGAAAAACCAACAGAATTGTTTGATCAAAAATATATACAAATTGTTTAATGATCATTTTCGGTCGTTTCCTATGTGCATTTCGATAGTGATGCCGTCATACTGAGAGCACGGAAGTAGAAAAAAATTGCAGTTTGTGGTGGATAAAAAATTCATTTATGAAAACTCTTATACTGTTTCTATGTACTGACACGTGTTATTCATACTTCACTCTTATTTACTTAACGCATTTGTTACTTTATGACAATTTACAAGTATAATTTCAAGATCTATATAGAAATATGGCTTTCTGTTGTGAAAATACATTAAGCACCAATTAGATAAAGGATAGTTTTCTTAAATAAGATTGAAATTTCCCGACATATCCATGGTACTAGCTAGTTAAAAGCAAATGTTTGTATAGAAATATATATGAATCAACAGAGCTATGTAAACATGTGCTCGCTTTAGAACTTATTCGTTATATCAATGCTAATTATAATCCAATTTTCTTCATATATATATATATATATATATATATATATATATATACACACATGTACATATATATATATATATATATATATATATATATATATATATATACAACTTATTGACAAGTGTTTATAACTGAAATGTCAATGAGCACATGTTACGATTTTATTGAAATACAATCATATCGCGTCTAATAAAACAAAAATAGATAATCGAATACAATAAAACAAATAGAAAAAAATGATATAAAACTCACCGTTCGCTTTACTGTAGCCCCACGACGCACTCATTGCAACAATTGTGAGAAAATGAAAAATACAAAACAGAAACGACGACGAATTGACGCAACACAAGAGTTGTTAAGTAAGGAAATAAAATCGGCGTGAACAACGTGTAACGTGTGTATAAAACCGGATTCAATATTTTTTTTTTTGTAAAAAATAAAAATAAAAAAATATCAGAGAATTGTGTCTGGCAGAAAGAAAACGTGCGAACGAATGGAACTGATAACCGAGTTATAAAACAGAAAATCTATCAGGCCTGTCTATAAACAACGCCACGATCGGACTAATCAACGTGACATAAACTGAATGGCTCAGTGTCTGTTTAAGCCGCTTTATGCTGGCCCCCACTTTGCGAGTCCGTGTTATATGGGAGTCGTTAGCCAGTGGTGCTTCCAATGTGATAATAAATCCACGCGATGGAAATGTCAACGTGTGCGCGCACATGTGTACTCGAATGAAGATTTCTTATTTTTTAAAAAAAAGAGGGGGTAACAATATATATATATATATATATATATATATATATATATATATCTATATATATGTGTGTTGTGTGTGTATGTATATGTAACAAAACTGGAAAACAATCCTCTTAAAAAATAAGAAAACAACGAGACAAGATAAAAAAAATATTAATATTGTAACTATTTCAAATAATTAAAAGAAAACACAATTATCAGACCTGTTCAGCTCTCATATTTGCCAAAGTAGAATAAAAAAAAAGTTATTTTATAGTTAGCTGTGATTTAAAAACAAGATAGAAATAGTGTACATGTTGTTGATAATGTCTAGTTACTTGTTAATACTAGTAGAGTTACTTCCGTGTAATCACTGTCATAGTTATGCTTAATAATTCTGTAATTAAATATCTACTAAATGTAAAACTAAAAATTTAATAAAATTTAATTAAAAAAGATACAGAGTCGTGTTTCAAATCTTCCGTATTTCACAAATGAATTTTTCATTCACATCAAAAGCCATGAAAAAAGTTTCTTGTTAAAAATGTTCAGTAATTAATTATTGTCAATATCTTGACCCTTGTAGCAGAAACCCGTATTACTGAATCCCACTGTACTACCCTCTTATCGAATCTGATCTCTGATCTACTGAACGATCGACGTTTAAATTCTTTAATACATGGTTAAAAAATCGATGGATTGATTTCAATCCTCAAATGTTTTTATACAATTATTGTTAGTTTTTATATCGATTGTTAATCCCTTCTTCGCCGTACAAACCACAAAAATAATTCTAGTCAAAAATATTCAAATATTCAATAACTAGTTATTGATCTTATCGTTAGTAGTTCCAATAATTTGGTTTTGCGATTTCTAATAATTTGTTGAACATTTTGAACAAAAAAAAATACAATACAGTTTTGTCACTGTGACTAAATTCACTTTCATAGATGAATTCTTCAATTGACTAACAATTTTTTTATAAATTTGTTTTAGGTTAAAAATGTACAATACTTGTTTATTAATCAGTTTTAATTGTATTTGTATGTATTTCGATAGTGGAAAATCATCTTTAGCGCGCGGAGATAAAAACAAGTCTCGGATGTTTGATGAGACAGATTTTTCTAAGTTATGGGAGAAAATAAAAAAAATATTTTCAATTTAACCACAGCCCCAGAATTTTTCGTTATATATTTCTATTACTATTTATGATATAGATTGAAAACTAAAAATAATTTATGTAATTTTAAACTACTGTTAAAGTATATAATTTAAAATATAGATTTAAAATACAGAATTCGTTCGAGAAGAAGAAAGACTAGAAAGAAGAAAGAAGAATTGAAATAATAATGGACAAAAATTAAATTGAAATTATACAGGTATGCACAAGTGCTAGATGCTTCGAAATGTCAGGTTTATCTAAACAAATATTATAAGATAAACTTTATTGCGAGGTTATTTATAAGCTACGTCAAAATTAAAAACGAGTCATGGCTGAAACAGTTCTGACAAAGTAACTAAATTCAGTTTCACGAATGAATTCCCCTCTCGCCTCGTAATCTGATCGGAAATGTTCAATATATCATTAATGTTGTTCATGTTTTTCGAAATTCTGACAATCTGATGATTTTTTAACAATTTATTGAAGATTTGTGGCCAGAAAAGGTGAAATATAGTCTTCGGACTGTGAGTAAATCCGTATTTGTGAGAGATTTCTTCTCTCACCTCACAAAATATACGTTTTTACTAATCAAAAATGTTCAATAATCGATTATCATCATTTTTGATCATTACTTATGCGTACTTTAATTGCGATTCCTTTATCCTCTGAGTCCAAAGACTTTTCTATCCTTTAACGCTCTGAGAATTATGGCATTGACATTGAAATTCGCACAAATAACAAAGTATAAAATTTTTTAGATGGTACTATATCACCCTTCAAATTTAGAAAAGAGAAAAAGTTCCATAACGATTCTTATAAGAAGATGTCAAGATGAATAAACACACCATAAAGTTCAGATACTATGATTAAATAAATTATTTTTTCATTCCACAAACAGCTGGTCTGGTCAAAAATGTTCCATAAAACGTTTGATTGTTCATTTCGATAACAGCTCTATCATCTTCAGAGCACCAAGATACAGAAAAATCTATTACTCCATATCAAGATCATAAAACAATCTAGAAAGAAACGTATTTGACGTTTTACAGAAATACAGAGTTATTACATGAGTATTTACTGTTCTTGTATCTTTTTATCAACTTTTTTTTATAAACAACAATTGGACGTTTAACATGATTGTGTCTCATATTATATAACAAACATTTCCTCGGAACATTTATTTCATACGTCTAGTCGTTATTTCTCCTATCAATATCACCTGAGGGATTTTTTTCGGATTCTGAACAAACATGCATCCATACATGATTTGAATTCGGATTTATTTTAATGTAATTTACAACTAGGTGTGATTTTCAAGCGTTTACTGAAACACGTTCCAAGAAATGTTCGAAGAGGCGTTATTCTTGTTTTTTCCTCGTTTTTATTCTTATAGAATTACTAGGAAATTGATTATTATATAAATTTGTGTCAATAAATTTAATATTCTAGGAAATTATAAATAGTTGCAGCTGAACAATTTCGTTTTATTCATTGCGATTGACTGATATTATATTGTATACGTTATATCAGGGGTGGAATAGATACATACGCACTATTTATTTAAGATACTTTTCAATATTTTATCCATGAACTATATATATATAGAGAGAGAGAGAGAGAGAGAAAGAGAGACTCGAATTCATTGTAAAAACATTGATAAAATACTGAATGATCGATAAGAATTTTTACACACAAAAGATTACCTCAATTATTCGATTATAAAAAAAAAACTAACGTAGATTTTTTACAGATAAATATTTGTTTGAACAATCATTTCGTCGGTGATAATATTGTAGTAAATGATAGTGTTTTTAATGCTAACTGTAATGATTCTGAATTTTCACAACTAGTCAATAGATAAGATACTGAAAAACAACAACGATTAATTCATTAAAAAAAATACCGCAATACTTTATCATTTACACTCAATTCCTTTAAGATTAACCTCAAATAAACACTACTGCCTGTCGATAAAAATGATAAGAAATTATGTCTGTTTATAACAAAAAAATACATATATATATATATATATATATATATATATATATACAGTAACCCCATAAACACAATTTGTAAATATTTATGAAGATTCGGAGATGCAAGTCTCATGACGGTTCTGTTGTAAAATGCCAAACGTTAAAGAGATTACTAGTAATACTAAAGAAGTTCTCTTTTTAAGGCCTGTATATTAGACTTCTTTCATGATAATCAAAAAAAAATGCATATAAATTACAAAATAAGTGCAGTAAACACAAAAAGTGTACCGTAAGACTATTGTACATATTAGGTATGAAAATTAATTCTGTACCTTTAAATTCAATCAATCATAACTCTGTTATAAATTAAAATATTTTCTCGTCGTTTTAAGATTTTGAAGTGCTAATCTCAACATTTAAAAAAAACAATATACTTCTTGTCCAAAAAGTTGGCATAACCTCACACATCAGTAATTAACGAGATGGTGTTTGAGAAGCAGCATATTTTACATTGCATACTTTTCGCATTCCGGTTGAAAAAAATGGTACGAGGCCAAGGGAATGATTTGTTCAACTTTGAGGGTAAATGATATGACGTATAAACATGCAAAAAATGCTTAAACAGTGGAAGAAGTCCGAAAATGCATTATAACTTCAGAGGATCCCTATATTGATCTGAAAAATGCCTCTGCATTCAAATGATTGGTAATCGCTGAGACAGAGCAAAGTTATGTAAATAATGAGGGATATTTGGAGGATTTAAATGTATTCCATTTTTCCATGAATATTCATTTTCTATATAAAAGATTTTATTATTTTATATAACTAATAAATGCAGTGGTTGTGCGAGGGGTTTTAACCATAAATAAAATAAAATAACAACTCACTTTGATCTTCAATAAGACAAATTAATGAATTTCCCAAACAAAATCTTTTTTTACTCCAAACAGTCACAACAAAAATCTGGTCGAAAAGAAATCTTTATTCATCATTTTCGATTGTTGCTTACACATACTTCGATAGCGATTCCATCATAGTCTGTTAATAAATATTACAGTATTACAAACATTGAAGTTATTTCGTATATTCTGAATAAATTATTTATTGTTAAAAAAACGATTTTATTAAAATTAAGCATAACGACTTGAAATAAAAATCATAAGTATCAAGAAGGTGTACAGAAAAATACACTTTCAATAAAAAAAAGTAACCATTTTCTGAAAACATAAATATAACTCTGAACATGAAACATAAATAGCAAGTTATAATCTAGCAAGCCGTGAACGTATCAACCTGTCGCAAACTTCGCTCATGTCGCACTGAAAATATTTATATTATGTATAAATATTTGTATACTTATATATAAAACAGATACAATAGCGAATTAGAATACGTTTTTAGATTAAAATAAAAAAACAGTGGAAATATTTAAAGAAACGAGATCGAAGATTATATTTAGATGCGGGTTAAAAATACCGTGCGCTTTTTTAATCTCACCTACGGACTAGCTTTATGAAATAATCAAATCATTCGGTACGAAATTATGTTTTTGTTTAAGAAATAGCAGATAGCTTTGATTTTGTAATTGTGTTCTAAAACAATTTTCAATACTGGTTATTTTATTTTCTGTCTGTAAAATATAGTAAATATTATTTATCTATAAGTTGGTATAAAATAAAAATAATTGAATAAGTGTCAATTTCGAGCTATTATCTTGACACAACATAAAAACGATTCGTTATCAACGTAAATCCTTTGTTTATTCATACTTTTTACGCTTCTTTACTGGAAACAATCGTTTATAATCTACATATTACCTGTATTGTTAAATATAAGAATTTTTCTTGTTTATATTACTTCGAATAAACATGCATGTATTCAAATAAATATGTTCGTGTAATAAAATCATATCAGACTGTTATTCAATTATATTTGATTACGATTATGAGTAGAATGATAAAAAGTGTTATTGGTAACAAGTACTAGATTATTACAACATTTATGAAGTGCTCTTGTACTTTTTTTATAATTGAAAAACATTCAAAACTAGTATCCTTTCAAAAGATTATTTCATATTTAAATAAGTATATTATATTGCTGAATCGCTGTTAAATATTAATCAATTCCGTTTTCACATATCCACTAACATTAGAATGTATGAACTTTTTCCTAAGAAAAAAATCGTAAGCTGTCACAGAGCTCTGAATGTCGGGATATGAACCTATATCTGACAGTGTATGTACTTTCTACAAACAATTCATGAATCTGTACAGAAGTCTTTATCTCGAGATATGTGTCACTATGTTTTGATAGAATGTCTGAACTTGTCACCAAAAGCTTTTATGTTGAAATATGGGACCTGTATCTTAAAATAGTGTCTGAACTTTTTTCAAAAAATTCACAAATTCCCACAGAGGTCTGCATATATGGATATATATATATATATATATATATATATATATATATATATATATATATATATATATATATATATATATATATATATATATATATATATATTGTTAGCGTGCGTGGGAAAGGGGTGCGTTAATACTAACACAAAATAGATAACAATTTATTTAGAAACTATTATAAATAACAACGGCGATGGATAATGCATCTGTACAAGCCAGAGGTTCATCACAATCCGCGTCTGCACACACTACGTCCGTTGCTTGGTTCTAATTTATCTTAAACTATCAATGTTTATTATAAACAACAACAGTGCGTTTCCACGGCAACACACGGATAAGGAATCTAGACGATCGGCTTCAGGTGTCATCTAACAATATATATATATATATATATATATATATATATATATATATATATATATATATATATATATATATATATATATATATCTCCTCTTGAGCCGAAAGAAAAAAAAAGTTTCCGAGTGTTTGAAGGAACTTCCAGTTCGAAGATTTGAAAAGTGTATTAAAGTCAAGGGAAAATATATTGAAAAGGAAAAATAATAATCGGTTTTATTTTACCCCTCTTCCTCTTCATTCCGCGAATATGTTAATTTTCCCTCGTGCACAAACAACAAAAAGGAATAGAACCAATTAATTTATATCTTTATATTTTTAATTGACAATGTCTCTCTCGCTTGTTAGAAAAAAACATGTATTGTTTTTGAATATCATTTAATATCCTCTACCTGAAATGGAAATTTTAATGAAATATCGTCTTAGAATCCACTTCTGTCCATGTCATTACTATTTAATCGTACATCATGTCATGGGATCACGCAATTAAACACATATCGAGTAAATTAATATTATTGGATGTTTCGTCTAAGACACATTCGAAATTAAAAAAATAATAATATATGTATTCCGTACATCATGTAAACGGATAATTAAATGACACTGAAAGCAGCCATTTCTTCTGTACTCGATAAATATTTTAAACATTTCCGTGCGTGCTATATACAATGTATTCAATTTCTATCGAATGGTCTGTGTTTTCAGGCAAACAATGACGCTGTATTTAGAATAAACGTACATGGAATTTTTAATTTTTATATTCATATGCGGTATTGTCGGTCACGTATCGTTCATAACCTTTATTAGAAGATCTGGTGTTGTTTCGTAACTATTTTAATTTTGTATCTATTTAGAGAAGATAATTAAGAATATAAAAGGAACTTTAATTCACATCTGTATTCATAAATGTATTAATAGATTTACGTGCATGAAAAGTATCTAAACAGATAAATAATATTTAAATATGAATGGGATCATTTAAGTCTTTTAATACAAAAGAAAACATTCAAACGGTTTCCATAGTTTTCACTAAACATTATTATTATCCCCAGCTGGATACAAACTAGAATAATTTAGAATTTATAAGATGTCAACTACAAAGCAGTGTAAATGCGGCAGCCGGTGGCTTTTCAATTTTTTTTTAAGAGGATATTAATCGAAATTATAAGCGACAATCTAGAAATTTCAAACGATACAAATTTGAAGAATGTTGAAAATTTTCATAAAAGATTTAATTTGTCGCGCGAAGGGATCGAGAAGGCATCGACATTGAAATTACCTGTCAGGTGAAATCGTTTAAGAATCATTGAACCGATTTCGTCGGAACTTTCATAAAAATGTTGGAAGTATTGCAAGTTTTAAAAATCCAAGTTACACAGAACGTTTCGAAAAGTTATTTCGAAATGCATCCAATAAACGTCAGACATTACTAGGATTTTTTAGTATAAAAAAACCGAGTTCAATTGTTAAAAATAACAGATATTCCCATAACACAGTTGTGACCTGTGGCTAAATTTGTTTTCACAAATGAATTATTTTTTCATCTCATGGACCACAAAGAATGTTTCTGGTCGTTAAAGTATTCGTCGATAATAATGTATTGAATATTTTTGACTAGATTTTTTATGGACTGTAGTGTATAAAAAAATTATCTGTGAAAATAAATATCTTTAAGTATTTTGAAGTGCTTGAAAACTAAAAATAACTGTTTAAAATGATGTAACGTTTTTAACATTAAGTATGCTATTAGTAGAAACAGACAAGAACATTTTTTTTAATTTAAGAAAATTGCAAATCATTTAGAAAATATAAAAATAGCAAAAGTTAATACGTTCTAAATGTATGCGTTTATTTAAAAAATAAAAACCTCGCCTTACAAATTATTTTCATTCATTGTCAACAATGGGACGTGTCTCTGAAATATATACTTAGCAAATAATAAAGAAAAACATAAATTACTGCATTCTCGGAAACATACTTACTACCATTAAATATTATACAACATTTAATGGCAGTGAGTTTGTTTGTCTCGAAGAAAATGAATATTATTTCAAAGACGCGCTGCACTTATTCAAACAGGACAAGTGATATTTATTTAATGGAATTAGTGTTATCTTTGAAAAGTAAATTATAAATAATTGAAAAAGTATGCTTAAGACATTATCGTCAATTCACAGCCGAGTGTCACATTCGCTCTTGTCTTAGATTTTTTTTCCAGTTTGTAAGATTATGTAAGTGCGGTCATAAGGCGGTATTGTTGTCATGCAAAGACGCTGACAAATTACACGTAATTTAAAAATAAACAATGTTTGTCTCGGAGCAAAATGTGCACGAGAATTTCTAACATATTATTTTTTACCAGGAAAAAAATTACCGAATATACATATTTACAAAATTAATTTCGTGCGTTGAGCACAGTTTATACTTTGTTCTCGGATGTCATTTTATTCGTTTTTTTTTATTTTCAAGTTGTTCTTGACATATAATAATATAAACAAATATTATATATATATATATATACACTCACTTGTATGTGTTTTTCAATTATTTAATTTGTCAATGAAAACAAAATTAAAAATAATTTATACCTTAACTGAATTTCACCATGAATTCTCATTACAGTCTTTTGATTTAATTCGTCATGACTGACATTTCAAGAAAAGGTTACTTAGCCAATTAACGACTAGTTGATCGTACAATCTCTGATAAAAGTAGCTAAAATTCTGAATTTTCGAATATTTACACTTTGTAAATAGTTGTAAAACAATGGTCAACTTTTTGATACATTAAAGAGAAATGTCTTCATAAATAAAATATCGAAACGTCAAAATATAATTACAATTTTATGATTTTACACCTTTGATCTACTATTTACAATAATAACATTATTAGAAACGCGATTTCGTTTTTATAATTTTCTAATAATCCATAATTCGTTCTCATCGGGAAAGATTAGTTATGGAAGTTTAAATAAATGATTCAATTTTAATCGACAGACGTCTATTATAGAGAGGACAATATAATTTTATAATAAAGTAAGGTTATGTTAGATGGAAAAAGGTGATATTAAATATACTTACACGTACAAACACTTTCCAATATATTTTTGTAATATATTTAAGAATAATTTAAAATAAATAACCATAATTAACAAGTATAATACATAAACAGTTAAAATTACAAAAAAAAAACATTAATAAATGTTCAACATTCGAATCGTTTGATTCACTTTATAACAGACAAATGAACGAATCAAATGAATTGTATTGCTGTTGTATGTGAAAAAAATGATGTCACATAGTGATATGCAAGCGACTGACTTGTGTCATTTGCGAAATAAAAATTAACAAACTATATAATTGATATGAGATTTGAACTGGTTGTGTAATTTATACAGAAAAAAAGGACATCAAAGTCAAGAAACATCTAGTTTAATTTGACATTTTCTCGTGTACGAATTACATTTTTATGCAAATTACAAGTGTTTTAAACAGCTGTCTTTTTTTTAAAAAAAAACACTTATATTGCCTTTTAAGATTTGGTTGTTTTCTAATAGTCATTTAAACATATTTACACATTTAAACATATATATATATATATATATATATATATATATATATATGTATTGCTAACATCAATAAACATTTTAAAAAGTTATATTATTCACAAAATTATTATTATTTATACGAACGTAATGTAAAACTGAAATACATATAAAAAAATGCCCTCATTAAATTTTTGATCAGTTATGGTGTTACATAGTGTCGTAAGTTAAAACTTTATCAAAATTAAAATATGTCTTTTGGATCTTATAAACGATATGAACACATCAATTACAACTTAAAATAACTCTTTCGCAGGCAATTTGTTTTTCTCTCGAATTTTTACTAGATATCTAGATGATATCTAGTAAAAAGTTTTTTGAAGAGATGATATGTAGTACATCAGCAAAAGTGTTTTGAAGAGATTATCAAAACTCAGATTCCACGATTGAACGAATATATACAGTAGCGACTCGATAATCGGAATGTTCAAAACGCGCGGTTATTCAGAATAAAAAAATGTGTTTCAGGTAAACAAATAAAATTAAAAATCTGTTTGAAAAAGACGTCCATAGTAAACTTGATCAATGTTTAAATTGAACTGAAGCCTGTTTCTTGAAATTGAAATTAAGTTGTATTTTTTTCTGGTATATTTACTTGTTCTTTTTTTATTAATCTATAAAAATGCAGAATTTAATTTGCTTGATTGTACTGTACTATCTTCTCTGAAAAAGTCGATCATCTGCAATATATGTGCATGTGTTCATTTCAGAATATCGCGGCACCAGTGTCTTTTTTTGTTTTCAATTAGTCTAATGATCTAAATTTGAGACTACTTCCGAGTGGCCCCGAACGTCCTTATGAAATAATTACAAATAATATAAATAACATAAAAGTACTAAAACAGCCGCCAACGAAAGAGTTTAATGTATTTTATGCACGTATTTAGAAAAGTATACTCGTTATTTTTTCAATAAATTAATTTACATACAAACGTCATAATATTCATTAATACTATTTATAAACCGCCGCCGGATCTCTCGACGGTAATTTTCTTCTTTAACACTTCCCGTTCGTGATGCATCTCTTCCATTTCAGCCATACGAGCGAATCTCGAATAAGCGACGTGGCCGGATTTGATTGCGGACATCATCTAAAAACGTTTAAATCAGTTATTTTCATCGTTTCGGTGGATTCTTCATTATTTTTTTTCATTTTTCAACAATTATCAAGCACTATCCATTCACAATTAATCGAAAAAAATATTTTGATCAAGAAAATGATATTCAATTGTAGAATATTTTCGATTTTTCTTTTATTTCTTTCGATTAAAGAGATATAAATGACGTTCCAATCTCACATTTTTATACTTATTATTCATGATTGTCGTTTATTGATATTTTTTGGTCGCATAATTTTTTAACTTTATATAAATTTTCTAACACAAAATCTGCATAGAAATAAAATAGAATTCTGGTGAAAAAAGTAGGGCCTGTTAAGTTCTACTCTGTAAAACATGCTTCTCAGAGAAGGAACTATTTTTTTTAGTTTTTGTACTCTATGGAAAACATTCTTTTTGTTCTATACAAATCATGAAGGTCGCGTGTGAGTTACTTCCTCCTAAGACAAGTTTTGACTTTCACCTTCTTTCAAGACCTCTCTGAGGATGGCAAAAGCCAAAACAGGTCGTAAAAATAACGAAGAACTTGTGCGTGACTTACAGGATTCGCATAGAACAATAAACAATAGATGCATAGAGAATGAACAATAAAAAAAAAGTATTTTCAGTCTAAACATTTTTCAATATAAGAGTGATAAGTGAAAAAAATCACAGTATTAATTAACAGACATCCTAAAAATGATATTTCACAATAATCAAATAAAAATTATGTACCGTTTTGTTAATAGATATTTTTATATAAACTAGAAACAGTACGAACACTTTTGACACTCACTGTACTTTAAACATTGTTGTATAAGATTAAATTTCATTGTCGTATTTTATTATTTACAGATTATTTTCTTTTAAACAATTATTTTTCAAATAAGTCATGCAATATTTAATCACTGAACAATATAAAAAGTTTCAAATCAAAATCCTCCACAATAGCAATTAATGCGTTTATTTAGAAAAACAAATGAAGAACCAATAAACTAGATTACTACATTAAAAGTAGATAACTTCATGCAAATAATACAGTTAATACCAACTTCCAAGCAAAATTACCACTTTTTATAATATTAAAAACGAATCAAATCATCTATTAAAAAAAACAAGTGATTTAAAATGCCAAAAGATATTTAAAATTCAACCTATAGTAAGCGCATAAAAAAATCATGCTCATTTTATATTTGCATTTTTTTTTTGAATAAGCTACCTGCAAATATTCATCTAATTCAACTTGACCATTCATGTTTGTATCAATTTCTTTAAGGATTGAGTGAAGTTCCTCACCGGAAACTTCCTCGCCGGAATTCTGAAAGTAATTGCATACATTGAATTTACTTGTACGAACCGCAACACAACCCATCGCATTGGAATTGTAACGATTTTCTACACGGACTGTGCAATATTTAACAATGATATCAATTAATACGATTACAACCCTCTTCTGTTGTAAAATCGTCGATTCCGATGTCGAGAGTCGCGTTGCGTTAAATGTTACCTGTAAATAATCGGGTAATTCCATCTGACCATTGTATGTCACATCGATTTCATTTAAAATAGCACGAAGCTCGTCTTCGCCGATTTTAATGCCTATTTCCTAAAGCAGATAATCGATTATTGATGATAATTCATAAAATTAACAGGACGTGTTTTCGTAATTCGCCAGTAACAAACATTAAAAATGTAAAAGACCAGTTTTAATTAAAATATGTCCGCACATTGGAAAGAAATAAGCTTGATATATTTTAACAGAAATTATTAAATTCGGTACTAGGAAAAATTTAGTAATCATAATGCATAATAATAGACTGAATGAGGAAAAAAAATCTTATCAACACAGTACGGTCACTGGGGCTAAATTCATTATTGATCATTTTTGATTGCTGCTGATGACCAGTTTTTTTCCTAGTTTGTGGAATGAAAAAAGAATTCATTTTTAAAATCTTAATATCAAATTTTATTATAATTAAGAAAAAAGTCAGCAATAAATAATTTTATAAAAACGATTAAACATTACAGGGACTAACGACCTCAGTTGTCGATCCGCCCTTAAACGCAAATAATCAGTGACTAAAGCTGAAATCCATGCAACAAAGTTTTCTACCGTTTGTTAAAAAAATATATGTGTAAATATAAAATTAATTTAGATTTTTTTTCTGATTGATCAAACTGAATATTGTAAACTAAAAATAATATCATATTGAATACTTCTTAAAACAGAAACTTTTAACATTAAAATTACTAATAATATTTTAATGTTTATTCCACAATTCATCAAGACAGCCGTGACATCTTATAATAAAGTTTAAACATTTGAAATTGATCGATAAAACAGATTACTAGCATTGACAATATTTTCAAATATTTTTTAAATTATTATCTTAATATAAATAATTAAACACAGAGAAATAATTTCACTACAAAATTTATGAACATAAATTTATAGGAAATCTAATTTTAAATCTATTTAAAATATCTACATGATTTTAATAAATGAGATAAAAATAATTCCATGAGACATTTATGAGATATATTCAATACAGTGCTCCATGTCGTCCGCCAAACCTTGGGAGCCCTGTTGGGGTACGACAGGAAACGATTTGTAGAACAGAAAAGCTCGATTAAAGCGCTCCGACGGTCGTTATCAAAATAATTCATTCGATCAAAATATAACACCGTTCTTTAATTTACCTATTTTGGAAATATTGCAAATTCAAAAAACAACTTCCGATGTGTTCAAAAAGACTGATAAACACAAACAAAATCCTATTTATGTACGGACTTCATCAATGTTATAAATGAAACATGAATTGAAATTTCAGCAAACCAGACTTGTGCCACTAAAAAAAACATGTGAAAATTTTGTCGTTCGTTTCACCGAACAGATTAGAAGCTGGTCCCGCTTTTGATTTATAAAAATATTTGTCATGAACCGAATAAAATCAAACCCGTCTGCAAATACCTTCATCGAACGACGGATATCATTAATGGACACGTATCCCTTACGATCCTTGTCGATGATCTGGAAACGTTTGATATAATTCTGAATTTCGTTCTTCGTAAGATTGACAGGAACCTTATCGCGCGACGTACGATTCACCATTTGACCCATTTCGTACTGAAGGAATCCCGTTGCGTCCTTGATTTGTTTCTTAAAAAAAGACAGTAAGATTTCAATACAATGTTTGCTATGCAACTCGATATTTATTTTAATTTATTGGGCAGAATATTTATTTGAGTTACAGACTGAGTCAGTATTTTTTCGGTAGCCTAACTTCAAAATATGGTTTGATTAAACAGCACAACCCTTACCGCTTTTTCATCGTTACTCCAATTAAGTTCCTCGGCCATTATATCTACAATGCCCGGTAAAGCTTCTTGGGCGGCTTGCACGTTCAAGAAAGCTAGCCTCAGACGTCTGGCAATCATATCAATTGCAGTACATGCATATTCGCGTACTCCGTACCTTGAATTTAAATGTGAATTTAATTTTACATCAAACTTTTTTTTAAAAAAAATATGCTACTTCGATCCTTTATTATATTATTGTTAGTGTTCATAATTGTTATTTCATAAGTAATTTTTTTTAAATATGTAATAAACCCTACCCAGTAATATATGTTGGATTAATAATAATAATTATATATATATATATATATATATATATATATATATATATATAGACGATACAACCCTCTAGTTTATATATATAATGATTTTTCATAAAATGATTCAAAATTTACAATGTCATTCAGATAATTTTGTACTTAAATGATGGTCAAAGGCAACTGTCATATTTACTAAACATATCAAAGTCGGCCATGAATGTATAGCTTAGGCTGTGTTATGATTTGTTTTTTAGAATCACTCTTATTGTGCTAGCATAAATGTTGATCTCATTTTTATTAAAAGTCTGTTTTCTATTTTTAAATGATTATTATAAATATATATGTTTCCGAATACTATGAAAAGAATCATGAAATAAGCACAGATTCAACAAACCTCCACATCTGTGTTTATGATTCCAGGTAATTCGTTCGAACGTAATTTTTCGAATACACCGAAAACACAATTCTGAGAAAATGTAATATTGGAAAGTATAATTCGGAGATGATACAATTATGTAGAGCGACCTGGATTTAAAAGTATATATTGAACGAGAACATTTAAAAAGTCATTCGAGTAATATGTAAATGTCAATTATTTTCATAATTATCGATTTATAGTTAGAGGTTTCTACATTCAAGCACTGTACGGGGTTGAAATATTTTAGATTTCATGCAACTTTTATGTCAAAACCTGATTGTTTTATTGTCAATTGTTTTAAACAATTTTAACACATTTCCAAAGATCACTAGACTGTTTTTCAGCTTAGATACAACACATTCAAAAAAAACCGCCGATCGAAAAAATGAGATCATTTTTTTGCACAGGGAATTATAAAATTATCCGAAAGAGAAGCTAAAGTATATTGTTGTAAAATGTCAATTTTAAATATAAGTCAAATAAGAAGATATGCTCGGACTTTAAGAAAACAAGTATCGATTTAACGAATCAATATTTAAATTTATTTTATGGTTTCATCTTAAACAGAAATAAATAAGATACGAATAAAAGGAGTATAATAAAACAATAGGCGTTAATAATGAAGTCATATTTATTAAACAGGAACATCTTATTAAATAATTTAACACTGAATGTTCTTACTGGATTTTTTATTGTTCTCTTATAGCTATTTTAAAAATTAATATTCCGTGCAACCCTTTGCAAATATATCAACACGTCCCCGTTTGGATCGAAATCATCACACACTTGTTCGAATCGTTCCGCACAATCACAGAATTTTCTACACTCGACATCAGACTGTCCTTCGGCAAGATATTGTTCAATACGTAGTTCAGTTAAACTTTGTTCATTGTTCAATGCACGCACTAACGTCCATACACTCGGTTGACTTGCGGCCACTTTCTGCTGAAACGCCGTATGCCAGTCTTCGACGAAGTAGTTATTTTTCACCAATCCTCGCTGAACGTTCGAGTAACAGCTCCACATGTTATGATCGAATCTCGGGGGACGTCTGCCGTATGTCCTAACTGGTCGACCGACCCATGTATCCTCGAAATAGTCTACAACTTGCTGAGCATCCTCTTCGTAAGGAATATAATCGCAGAGAGTTTCGAAGGCCGACACTATATATTCGACGGGAATCAGTGCCAGTGCAGATAACATTTTCATATTCAACGCGAAATCTGGTTCAGTGTCGTATCTGTGCTTCAGGCCGGTCTCTTGGATTTTCCGGTAAACACTCTGACACAGATGAAAGAAGCATGCTCGTATCAATGTATTTGGAAATGTCATATTCACGGCATTTTTAATAGCCAAATCAAAATCTGTTATGACTATTGCGGGATTCAAGTTCGGTTCTATTTCCTTGATTCGTCTCAATATTCGAATGTACGAATGTTCACTTCTATCCGGAAGGAGAGCGTAGACGAGGGGGATCGAACTGTTATACCGAAATCCATGAACGGTCAAAAGTCGAGTAAAAATCAATGGAATCGTCGTGAATGTTTCATCGATATACCAGTCTTGTAAGTTTGCCAGCAGCTGAAGATTTCGTTTCGTGCTGAATATCAGGATTCTGCTTGTAGCTGGGCCGGAATCGTACAATAAAAATTGCTCGCCGTTTTCAGTTCGTTGGAATTTTTCTGGAAACACGAAATCTTCGCTATTTGTTGACAGTGTTGTTACGGTCGGTTCGATTCTTCTAACGTTTCTGATGGTACGGTATATACTGCTTTCAGAAGGTAGCTTAGGAGCAACTGTCTGACTTATTCCAGCCGATACGTTCGACAAAATATCACGAGGCGAGTCGAGCGAGTTCTTCGCTTCACTTTTGATCAAACTCATAATTTTCACAGTTTCAACATGCACTGCATCGGCCCCATGGCTATGTTGACCTTTTTCAATAAAAACAGCGTCGCCGTTCGTTACGACGCGTGCTCTGCATTTGTTTTTTTGAAACTTCTCGCATTTCCAGTACACTTTGTTATTAAACTGTTTATCTCTAACAAATAAAAACCCTTTCAGATAGAGTTTTTGTTTACCCTTCTCACTTAATACGAATTTTAAGGACATTTTATAAGAGCGCGGACAGCCGACACCGACGACTCGTGAATTTCAAATGAAACAGTGTAAACACTGATCGAAGAAACCCTCGGTATGAATTGTTTTGTGCATCGAAAAAATGTATTTTCGAAGAATCGTGTTTTCAAAGAATTGTATTTTCGAAGAATTGAACTCGAATAATTGTATTCGAAGAATTCTACGCTACAGGATTTAAGGCCAATGGCACACAAATATTTTCTTATTTGCGTCTTGACGTCCATCAAGAAGTAAAGCAGCAATGCTATCACGCCATCCACACTCATTTACGTTACCCATCGCGCATCAGCTAGAAAGGAATTTAGGCGGCCGTGTTTTTGTGACAGCGCCCGTCAACCAACAGATACGTTTGTTCTGTTGAAGAAGTAGTGATGAATAAAGCCACGTTCACACCAATACATTTTTTACGTTATTTGTTTATTTCAAATTTCGCATGCAAATGTGCCCAGAGAACTATGATTTTTTTCTACATAAAAAATATGTTGTGTGTAACGCATTCGTGATAAACTAAACGCATTTATGACTTTGATGCAAGTGAAATAGTTGAAAGGGATTTGAAATTTCAAATTAATTTTCTACGATAAATGCAAGGTTTTCGTGCGATATCCTTCTTCTATTATAGAGTTGTGCTCTATTTAAATCAGTGTTCATTTTCGGCCTACTTTTTATTCATCAAGCAATAAAGTTATTTTATTTTTTTAGTCTAGATTGAAGCGCTAAAATTTGTTATATTTGGGATTTTTTTAGAAAAAAAAAACTAATTCAATTTCAAATCTGCACGTGGTTCTTATTTGTGTTCCAGTTTGTGTTGCTGATTCAGGCATCCGAAACACGAAAATCAAATTGATTCCTAGTTTATATGAGAGGTTTGCTATCGCATAAACTACAATCTAACAAAAATATAAAAATTTAAGGAAATTTCTCCCCTTAAAGCAAATGTCTGTTACCAGTGCACTTAATCTTATTTTTTCGATAATTTTCAGTACGTTAGTAGGCGTAAATAAATCATTGACAAATATACGAAGACAAACGAATAGAGGGTTGTGAAAATGTCTCGTGTACGTAGATTAACACATTTCTGTTTTAAACACGAACGCATGGAAACTCTCGAGTGTCCTAGTTCCAACACATCGTGTACATTTTCACCTCTAAACGCACCTTTCATAATGGCCGTATACAGTGAATGAAAATAACCAGTCTTTAGTAGTAACGGTAATAGACGCACCATCTCTGTACGTAAGTTCAAACTTTTAGCAAAGCTCAGAACCAGTTCTAGCAATTAATTTTATCAAAACAAATTTTAATTAGTCATTAAAATTTTAAATGCAATTGTATATAAGAAAGTAAAATAATGAAGAAAATTATATAATACAGCAGTGAATTATTTTTATTAACGATTTTCAATGCAACAATGTGAAAATAATGTTGATGATGCATTTGAAAAAATATAAAATGTTCTTGGAAAGCCGAAGTAAGTGGAAATTGATAAAATACAAGTAAAAATAATAATGAACGAGTGTAACAATTTATTGGTACAGCAAAGTTGAAGCAGACGAAATGTTTATTTTTAGTATCAGCACTAACCTGATTTCAGCATCGATGTACGGAAATTCCGGATGGACTTTTTTGCCGATAATAGGCCAGCGTTTTCCGGTAAGTGAGGCGAGTTTCGCGACAGCAAACGCACGATCTCCATACGAATTCGCCATATGTTGAGCTACCTCGCACTCCAGACCGAAATCCTGCACTAACCGGATGTACATCGTCGGCGTCCACCCGTGCGCGCCCTCAATCAGCACGTTATGTGTCTGTGAAGACTTATGCGTCGGCTTCAATTCAGGTTTAACTGCAACCAATAAACATATTATTTAGAAAGTGATTTTAATAAGGTTGAATATTAGATTTTACTTTCAAGTAATTTATCGATTGTTTCTTCAGCCATTTCTCGATATGTAGTCCATTTTCCGCCGGCAATCGTGATCATATCGGATTCACTCACGTGGACGATATGATTACGGGCCAAGGACTGTGTGTCCGGTTTATTTGGATCGGAGACTAGGGGCCTGATTCCACTCCAGGCTGATAGAACATCACCTCGACGTACTGAAACAGAACAAATGTTCTATGTTAGGATATAATAAAAAATAGACAAGGGTCTGAACATGCAAGAGAAAAACGTCTTTATTTTTCTTCCAGAATAATTACCTTCAACGTCGGGATTCAAATAGTTTTTCACTTCTTGAAGGATGAACATGATTTCATCCTCGGTCGGTTTCGGATTATGCGTCACGTCGCACGGTAAGTCAGTCGTTCCGGCGATCGTCTGCCTCTGCCACGGCAAGAAGAAAATCACACGACCATCACTGGTCGACGGATCGAGCAGGCCCATCTGTTCTGGACTATAATATCCGGGCAGGACAATATGCACACCGGAACTGGGACAACAGATCGGTTTCACTTTCTCGTTATCCATCAGCCGAATCGAATCAGTCATAGGACCTGTAGCATTGATGATCGATTTCGCTTTGACGGTCCATTCTTTTCCGGTCAGTTCATCCCGCACGTGTGCGCCAGTCAGGACTGTTCTTCCCTTTGCGTCCGGTCCTTTGATCAATTTCGTCACCTTGACATGATTAGCGACCGTTGCTCCGTGTCTCGTTGCTGTTAAAGCGATTGCTAGATTCATACGAGCATCATCTTGTTGACCATCATAGTAAACAATAGCGCCGCGTAATTTATCGCCTTTCAACATCGGGAATAGTTCCAACGCATTTTTTTTACTTAACAGATACGAACTCTTTACTGTTTTGGTTCCTGCGACCACATCGTACATCTTTATACCCACCCAATAATACGGTACCTGCCACCATCTAAAAAAGAAGAAACTTATTCAAATATACTTCGTTTTTTTTTGTATTGGATTATCGCAAATTATTTTTTTTCATCTAAGAAAATATAAAAAAGTTTCCTGATCAAAAATGTTTAATAAATCATTAATGATAATTTTTGATTGTTGCTTATGTACATTTCGAGCGATTCTATCCATTTAAAAAGATCAAGGTACAGAAAAATCTTAAAATATACAAACATATCTATATTTCACTCTAAAATGACATTCAATCGTGATAACTGAATATATGTATCAGTTTTAAAGAAACTGGATTGTCTCGTATCAATACAGTGAGCAAGTTCAGAAACATCCATCAGATAGATTGTACTCCTTTAAAATATTATGTAAATGAACAGTAATCAAATTTAGATAAAATTTCCATTTTATTTTGAAAAATTCTAATTAAAAAACAATAAAGTAATAAAAAAAATATCAAAGTGTGATATGCAACAACAAACGAAGCACAGGTGCTTATGAAAAAAACAATTGATCTCAAACTCTCTGTCAAACTTACTTAATCGGTATTTGATTGACAATTACATTCTTTTTAATAAATAATAGAATAAAATGGTTGTTTCAAAATTGCAGAAGCACTTAAACAAGATTTTATTTTTTCTTTCATCAACGATTTACTCACGTATACACTGGTAACATGATCGGCAGCGGATGTGTCAGATGTGGCGCCGATTCCAGCATGAAAGCACGTTCTCGTAACGCTTCTTTTACCATTCGATACTGTTCTAAGTCGAAATTCATTATAGCTTTCTGTAAATATCGTACACCGCCATGTATGAGCTTCGTGCTTCGGCTGCTAGTGCCACTCGCGAAATCGTCCATTTCAACAAGAGCAGTCTTAAGACCTAAGAAACAAGTAAAGAAAAAAATACTCAATACCATCTAATATTGTGTATTGTTTAAGAACTGTTCAAGTAAATTGAATATATCTTATAGAGTAATTTAAAACAAAATGTTTACCTCGAGTGGCAGCATCCAAAGCACATCCGGCTCCAGTTGCACCGCCCCCGACAATAAGAACATCGAAACTGTCTTCTTGTAATGAACTGATTTGCTGAAGTCGAGTCGGTAGATGTCTTTTAGCTCTCTGTTTTGTTTCTGCTGCTCTCACCTGCGCCCACTGAATAAAAAACAATCATTTATAAAATGTATTCTAAGAAAAATGCGTTTAATACTTTTATTAATTAAAGATTGATACTGTAATAAACTCTTGTGTTATCTTTAACAATCTGAAGATGACACAAACGTTAAAATCGATCGAGTGACCCAACAATAAAAAAAACTCGAAAAGAGGATCACAACATAAAGACAAACGTTTTAACGATAATAAAAATCATTGATTTCTTTTAAAAATCAATGCTGTGATGAATAAACTCTTTGTTAAAATCTAAAAACAGAATTTTACTTTTTTGAGTTTAGGAAGGCTTCAAATATTTTCATTTTAGTGATATTCATTAGAAATTTTTCAAAAATTTAGATTATATATATATATATATATATATATATATATATATATATATATATATATATACATATATAACCACACATATACGAAAAATTACTCAAGGAGACATATATAAACCACTAATCATTAAAAAAATCTGTTCAGTTTGAAGAATAACATTCTCTGTCAATGTGCCAAAGGTTGAATTATTTTCAGTATTAAAATTGAGCAAGAAATGGAATTATATGTGAAAATGGCAAAGTCTCAAAATAAATATTCGCGTTTG
>CM068322.1:33145438-33557938 GCA_034766995.1 Acanthacorydalis orientalis | reverse complement strand
TATCTATCTTTACATATATATATATATATATATATATATATATATATATATATATATATATATATATATATGTATATATAAATCAGAAAAAAATGACTGAAAAAAAGAAAATAATTTAATATATGAATGAATAGTAAATCACACCAATGAAATGAATGAACATATTGCAGAATAAATAAAACGAACAACAGAACTGAAATGAAATGATCAGAAATAAAATGATCTAGAAATATATAAACGAACTACTCATATAAGCAATATAAAGCATGAATTTTAATTCGTCAGAATGTGTGAACAAGAAAAAAGAATTAAACAGCTAATTAAAAGAATTCATCGAAAATGTGATATAAAAGAAATAAACTATGTAGAAGAGGAGAAAGTTACAAAATTTTAATAAAAGCTGAGGAGAATGAATGAATACTTCAAACATATTCAAAATGAACTTAAATTATAAGTAAGAAACACTCAAGAAATATAAAGTTCAATTAAAAAGTGAAAAAAACAAAAACGAAAATATACAAAGAGATCTAATTTCACAGCCGCCTCTTATTATGTAACCTTCATGAGTCCAAAGTCTGTGGCCTGTCATGGGACCTGGTTCTTGGGCACAAAAGCGTTTGACGCTCCCGGCTTCCATCCAAACATGGTTCATTCCGTTATTCGACCAGTTACCTAAAATGAATACTTTTAAATAATTCGAACTAGCGAATCGAGCGGGTCGTGAATCTCAAATCACAATACTCGTTCCTGCAAGGGGGATAGAGCAGCTTACATTAAACTGTACGGCACACTTAGGCCTTATTCGCACGAGCGTTAAAAAAACGCATCAACGCGCGCTTTTTTTCATCTTTTCAATAAAACACATGAAACTCAGTGTTTCTTTTAAAAAATACTGAACTTGACCCATTTCTAATGCCGAGCATTTTGCGTTGAAGTAAATATAACATATGGAAGAGGGTATTTTCATTCGCATAGGCGTTTAAAAAGCGCCGAATGACACGGAATTTGTCAGTCAGTCTTGCTTGCACGTTCGTACTGATTACAAGTACAACAGACAGCGTTTACGAATATATATATATATATATATATATATATATATATATATATATATATATATATATATATATATATATATATATCCTTATCAAATAGGCTTAAAACGATTTTGATGTTATCAAAACGACTTTTATGTAAATATCCAATATTGATCAAAATGATGGTATTGAATAATTAACATTTAAGTCAAAATCACTTTAATCTAAATTTCCTATCACTCTCTGGAAAAAAATATTATTATCATCCCACAGAAAAAAAACGAACCGGCAACATAACAATATATTTCAATCGTACATTTCACTAATCTTCCATTTAAATATGTAACATCTGCATATTAATTCCTGGACATTTATTCGATAGAGGACAATAATAGATTTATTGCTTTTTTTATATTAATGTACACGACTGTAAAACAATAATTTGACGCTGACCTTGTGCAAGGTGATATCATCAGCATGACATACGACTGTTAAATGAAAGACACAGCCAGATACAGCTGTAAATCTATTTTGCGCGTCAATAAAGAATGGGACATTGCAATGTTAGTATTCTGTTGTTTGTTCTTCGTTGTTTTTACTAGTCTGCGTATGTGTATCCATGGCAATGCATTGTTTACTATTAATTAACACCTATTTTCTACAACAACAATGTACATAAAAATATATAAAAACTATATTTTATGTCGTCTTCATTCACTTATGATTTTAATAATAAAATTTGTTCAAAATACAGGCGAGTTTCGATAGTTTGATTTATTAATTATACCATAATTCTCAAACTAAAGAGATTTTTAACAAAATTTCGACGTGATCTCAAACTACTGAAAATAGTTTTTAAATTACAAAGGAAAAAACCAATTAAAACTATGTCAAAGTCAACTAGATACCTGAAAAAAGTATCACAACTCTACCATTCATACAGGTACAAATTAAAAAATCACAGAAATTCTAGCAAAAATTATGTTGTTGTCATAAGGAAAACGAGCTTCTTGGAATCTTTAGTGCAGAGAATATTCAACAATATGGTCATCTATACATACATACATATATATATATATATATATATATATATATATATATATATATATATATTGTATTTACGAAGAAAAGACATTCTCTAAATAATTAACATATTTAAGTCATGTACAAAAACAAAGACTTGGCTAGAATAAAACATAAAGCTATTCGAAAAACAGCTTAATATTCAAAAAAATCAGTTTATGTAATACACATTTGAGTTGTTAGAATGAAAAAAAATATTCTTTGGAATACTGAACGATAAAATAGTTCGAAAATAAAAATTTAGCAATAATTTATGTCTTTCAAACTAAATAAAACTGACACTGAAACTCAGTCATATTTGACTTATTTATAAATCCTGAGAATTAAAGCACATATAATATAACTAATTGCAAAAAAGGAAATAAAGTAAATCTAAAACAAATAAAAATAATCAGTTAAAAAAATATAATCTGAAGAAGAATACGGCATAAAATGTGATAATGAAAATGGCATAAAAAATATAATCAAGAAACGTGAGTCAATAAGATAAGTAAGATGTTAAATAAAATTATCGATAAGAACGAACAGAATAAAAACGCATTTATTTATAAATCAGCACGAGATAATCTTTAATTATAAGAAGCGTATATTACAAGGATTAGAATTTATTTGCTTGATAGTTGAATGATTTTTTATCTCTTTATCAATCGAAATAATATTTCAGTATTAAGTACAATCAGATATTTTCTTAAAATATAGTAGAATTCTTATAAAAATATAACAAAACCAAATTAAAAATCGATGTTATAACAAACGACAGTACAACAATGGCTTTCAATTTCAAGAAAAAAAATAATGATTGCAATTACAAGCATTATTAAAACAGTTAGCGTAACTAATTAGTCAAATTAGAGACACGAATAAAACATATTCTTGTATAGTGATAATTAAAGAATAAACATTCTGATTAATTTTGAATAAACATTGGATAATTACAAAAATTAACATTCAACTATTGCACAGATTTTTCAACAAGCTTCCAGGATATTTTTCAATATCTCACATATAGAGAAATGTACATTGGATCTTTTAATTAGATAAAGATAATCGACGAGTTTATCAGATTTAAAAATACATTCGTGCAAATATTCACTGTTACATAACCTCTCATCCGCATACCAGACGACAGATTAGATTGTAGCGCGAACATTTAAATAAAAATACACGTGAACGTATTTGCAAACAGGCCAAATAGGCACACGTGTGCACGACTATTGCAAAAGTTTCTATTATATTTCCATGCAATTCAGTCAGTGCTAGAGAAGAAAATAGCGACTATTAAATGCACACTAGATAAATAGGGTCAAATTTTGTTACGTAAACATGTATATATATATATATATATATATATATACAAATATCGATTTAGTAATATATATATATATATATATATATATATATATATATATATATAGGATTAAATACATATCTACAATAAAGCCATCTATAATCGATTTTAACGCGATATTCAATAACAATTACAAGAAAAAAAAGAAGAACGAAGTAACAATTCAACATTACCAACCTTCTAATCTAGATGTATTTCAATAATGTCATATGCATCTAATATTTAAATAACAATTTAAAGTCTATATACTATCATTGTTGCATGCTTCACATGTCACGAATTCCTGCACAAATTAAAAACACAAGTGCAGATACAGTAAAATCGACACACATTCTGTTCAGCTGTCATGTGAAATATTATGTCGATAACATGACAAAACGAAACAAACAAATTTATCAAAACATAATAATTACCTTTTATTGTTATTATGCACCGCATGCGCAACTTGTTTAGCAAAAACGTCGGCTCCACACACTATTATACGCACTCATGTATTGAACAACAGGCATTCACATCCATACTGACGCGAAACGATTGCTAGCACCGGCGCTATTACCTCTGCGGTTGCGTCGTCATACCATTTTTTTCATTCGCGACGGTAAAAATTCTGATTAACATGACGTCACAACTTTAGTTTATATGGGTACGTACGTACGTTTTCTATAAAATTTCCTTGATAAAATGGTATTTACTTAGGTGACAGGTGCAGTTCGTATATTCCAGCTGACTGGTACTTTTTTAATTCTACCAGGGAGACTATAAGATTATAGCCTCCATGATTCATACAATTGAGTATAGAGGCATTTCTGTCGAATTAAAACAATTGATGTATTAAAAATAACTCATGCCAACAATAATGATTCAAATATTTCTTTAAACAGTTCTAATCAATAATTAAAATTGAATTAGACTGAAACAATCGCATACACATTTATTTACATATAACAATTGACAAAATACAACCAAAAAAAAATTATTTCATGTTTACTGGTTTAAATGAATGACAATACAATAAATTTTATTCAAGCACAAATCATTGAAAAACACAAAGAAAATTAAAAGGGTTCATCTGAGTTCTTTTCAAAGATGAATCTATCCCCGAGTATATGAGTTAGATAGTCTACATACTATGGAATATATAGACCATATTAAATATAATAAATTAAACGATTTATAAGAAATGAAACTTTTGTTAATATTTAATTCGCGTAATAGAAATCAAAGGACCGCATTTTTTTCTTGTAAAAATATTTAATGAATTGTTGCTGATAATTTTTATTTATTGCTTATTATGTGCGTTTAGATAGCACTACCGTAATCTTCAGAGCGCCAAGATACAGAAAAATTACTAGATCTGAAATTAATCTATCTGAGAATTTGCTGTAGCTGAGCACTCTGAAATAGTGGCGTCACCATCGAAATTTGTACAAAGAATAATTAAAAATGATCTATAGATTTTTGACCAGAAAAAAATGTTTTGTGGTTTGTGGAATGAAAAAAGAATTCGTTTATGAAAGTGAATTAGCCAGTATCAAAACAGTATTGGAACAGTCATAGGATTAGTAGTCTTACAATTTTCATCACGACTAACGTATCAGTTACAATTTTACTATCGATTTGAGAAGTTTTTCCTTGATTTTTCTTTATTAATCAGCTATTTATTCTTAAGTTTCAAATTTTTACTTTTTCCATTAACTTTCCAGTGGGAAACGCGGTCTATTTTGTTTTTAAGACCCATTACATATAAACATACCATGTTTCCTTTTTATTATTTTTGATTTTAAGTCGCCTTTTTAGTATTATTTTTATATCTAAGTAAATTTTTACAGTTTCATTGATTTCAAATTCGATAAAGCTATTTTCTAAAATCATCTGATTTCAATTGCTTCCGCTACAAGTGATGTGAAATGAGATATATTGGATACAAGATACATAAACAATTAATCAATTTGTTTGTGAAATAAATAAGTGTACTTTTATTAAAAACAAACAGAACCACTCATTAATGCTTTCAAATGTGTTACATTTTATATTTCCGTCATTATGTTACATCAAAATATTTTATTGCAGAATGATTTCTCTATCAAACATTAATAACAGAATGTTTTCAATTAAACTTCTTTAAGGTTTCTGGAGTGAATGGGAAAATCATTTGTGGAAGTGATTTTAGCCACAGTGCCATAACAATATTCTGATGAAATAGTCAGTTAATAAATCATTTTAACAACAAAAATTTGATTAAGTCAAACACTAGAAATATATATAAACACACACACATATATATATATATATATATAATATTTAAATTATATTATTAAAATTACCAGGTAATGTCATTATTAGAAACAAAAATATGACAAGCCCATTTAAAGATAAAAAATTAAGATAAAATGGCGGCCAGACATTTTATAAGAAAAATATAGCGAATAGAATACCTTCTGTAAATTGAACAATGTATTATTCGTTAATATTCTTTACATCTGATTGGCCGAACGTTGTGTATATTTCAAAGCATCCATTTTTACTGCAGCTAAAATACCATCCTCGTAGAAAGAGATGAAACAATTATTTGCTATGTTAAAAAAGGAAAGAAATATGTTTCAACTATGGAGTTGAATGTGTATTTTTTAAAAAAATATCTGTTTTTTATAGTTATGTGTGTAAAAATGAATTGTTATAATCTTTACTATTTACAATAATAAAAAAAAATCATTTAAAATGTTGTCACACCGGATTAAATTTTATTGTATTGAAAAAGTGTACTTTAATCCAAATACATTTCATTAAAAGATAAAATACTTTTAATATACATATTTATAATGTCTCTCTTTTTCGTATGCAGAACAAAACGATTCAACATTTGTGTGCGAATAATGAGAAGTAATACAAAGAAATACAAACTGACTCTAACTAAATTGAACAAGTTTGTTATCTGCAAATGTGTATATTAATTAGTTTTATTATTAAAGAATGTAATATTTTATGAATGTTGTATCAGTACTTCTCAGTTTACAAGTTTAATAGTAAAGAATCAGCCACACTATTCGTGATTTTTGCATGATTCAGTGTTATTTTTCAAAAGAACATAATATGATCTTATAATTATACTTCCTATTATGTAAAAATGCAAACGATAACAATAGAGTACGAATTTTTAAAATATTCCAGATACATTTAATAGTTTGTGATCAGAATTACAAAAAAAATATTTGATAAAATACAGTTTTGTTATATTATTATTACTGAAAGAAAATGTATTGTTATATATATTCCTGCTTAAGGACATAATCATCAAAAAAATATTAGTAAAGAGTTAATAATACATAAAGTAAATTGATATTGATGTTAGGAATTCTCTAACCATGACTTTGAAGTAAATCAGCAGTTTTATAAATTAAACGAATATGTTCCAAATTGAATGTTACTAATTACAAATTGTTTGTTAGATGATTTTTTCTTGTTGATATTTTTTATCTGAATAAATCGTTAAATAATAAGGCAGTATCTCAGTCTCTGAATCATTAATTTACTAGTCATTGGACACTTTTCAAATGAATATATTTTCTGAGGATTTTATTTTTTGATACGTGCAAACATAATAAAGACTCTATGCAAAGAACTGAAAGCTCATGTATATTTTGTTGCAATACTGTTTCGTACAAACATAATTTTCTATCTGAAGTAATTTGTAAAATTGTGCCAAACAATTCACATGTAAAAATTTTTTTTCAGAGAAATTATATTCCCAGATTTCGTTAATATATTACCGACAACAATTTAAATAATAATAATAATATGATTAAACGACGCAATTAAGTAAATTATATACGAAAGAAAGAAATCTAATAATACCTTATTAAAATCATAACCTATAACTATGAATATGAAAATTCTAAATTAGAATATTTGGAGCAGATTTTAATTTATTTTTCTAATATATCAGTGTTGTTTTCCATGAGTATAACTTTTTAACTAAGTTAATCTAATAAATAATTTAAAAAAGTGCACCTATCACATCAATTCAAATTTCAATGTTTTTTTTACGGGACGATTCTATTCTGAGATGTTATTAGTATTATATTATCAACAATTTAGATAATGATAATATAATTAAACAATACAATTAAGTAATTATATATGAAATAAAGAAATTGAATGATATTTAATTGAATTCATAACCTGTAACTATCAAATAAGAATATAAAGAATTACTAGTATTACAACATGTTGAAAACTACTGAAATGTTTATCAATACATATCCAATTACTGTTTACAGTATATAAATGCTTTGATATATGTTTGTGTACAAAGAACAAGTAGGCTGTAAGTAAACATTTTTTTAAAAATGGAAGAAAAAAATATTTTGAATGAAAAACAGACTTTATTGGCCGTACTTCAAGTCCTCAAGAAGTATAATTTAAAGGTCTCTATACTTACATGTATTACATGTAAAAATAATATATAACCTGTATATATTCATGAATTAATTTTTAGGGCACTGAAGATATATTAAAGAAAGAAGCGAGTATTGATGAAAGCTCACTCCCGATAGACAGTTCTCAGAATACAGATGTTAGCAGTGTGCTCGCAGCCTATAAGAGTGAAGGAGATCCAGAAGTGTATGAAAGCGCTTACGTAGAACTGAAAAAGTTTGTGGAATGCTCGTTAGATATTTATAAACACGAACTAGGGATGATCCTGTATCCTGTACTGGTACATATGTACTTAGAGTTAGTTTACAATGGACATTCGGAGAAAGCTGTAGCTCTCATGAAGAAATTTGGACCGGAACAAGACGAGTATTATCAAGATGATTTAAAGCGGCTGTCGCAAGTCACGAGCAAGGAACAGATGAAAGGAAATGAGCTAGCGGATACGTTCAAGTCGAATGAATTCGTCATAAGAATGTCTCGAGACACTTTATCGTTACTCAAGAGACATTTACACGAAAAGCGTGCAGCGGTTTTACTGAATATAGTTCAAGAGCATCTCTACTTTGATATGTACGAAGGTGTAGCTAGAAATAAACAGCAGATCGATGCTACTTCGGGTGCACTATTGGGGGAAGCAACTCGGCAAGGTATCTAACACTCTTATACATACGTCCAGTTTCACTTGTTTTATATATAAATGTTAAAACGGATGACAAATTATATTTTATAGCTAATAAAGCGAAAGTATACTACGGGCTTCCAAAAGAACCTGACTATCAAAATCTAGCCGCTCCGGTCGAAGAGGATGAAGATGCAGATCCAGAAGCCCCAGATAAACCTAAGAAGAAGAAAGCTCGCAGAGATCCGTTATTTTCAAAGAAAACTAAGTCTGATCCTAATGCACCTCCGGGAGATAGGATTCCTTTTCCAGATTTGTAAGAATGCTTTTTAAAATAAAGAAAAGTTTATATTCACGGTCAAAAAATTAAATAATTTGTATTGTTTCGATGTAGAAAAGATACAGATAAAATGGAGAAGGTGAAAGCGTTACGCGAAGCTCACAAAAGGCTTAATCTCGGTCCGGATACGTTACCGTCAGCCTGCATGTACACTTTATTGAATAGTGTTAACAGGTTTTTAGATATTTTCCATTTATGTTTGTCGAGTACTCTGTTAATGAAAATATGCTTTTTAGCGTTACGTGTGCTGAAATATCAGAAGATTCGAGTTTACTGGCTGTCGGTTTCAGTGAATCAATGATTAAGGTGTGGAGTGTGGTCACACAAAAATTGAAAACTATGAAGACGTCTGAGCAATTGCAGGATATCGATAGAGAAGCCGGTATGTTCGGTATTATGTGTGTATGTGAATACGTATTAATAAACGAATGCATATTTACAGATGATGTTTTGGTGCGAATGATGGATGACAGAAGCGCTGCGACGTGTAAATCTTTGTACGGTCACAACGGACCCGTGTACCGAGTTGCTTTCGCCCCAGATCGTACGATGCTGTTGTCCTGTTCAGAAGATGGCACAGGTAAACAAAAGATTTTCAAATTGTCAGCTTTTGATTCGTATTTTTTCTTTTCAGTGCGGTTGTGGAGTTTGCAAACGTGGACATGCGTTGTATGTTACAAAGGTCACATATTTCCGGTGTGGGATGTGAGGTTTTCACCGCACGGATATTATTTCGCAACAGCGTCGCACGATAAAACGGCAAGGTTGTGGGCGACGGATCATCATCAACCGTTACATATATTCGCCGGTCATTATTCGGATGTAGATGTATGCATAACGAATGCAGTACGTATGGTTCGTATCGTGCTGATCGATTTTGTTTCAGTGTGTTCAGTTTCATCCTAATTCGAATTACGTTGCCACCGGATCGAGCGATCGAACAGTTTGTCTATGGGATTGCCTCTTAGGCAATCAAGTCAGAATGATGACCGGACATAAGGTAATATCGATTACTTTTTAATTCGACAGATATCTTCTTCATCGTTTATTTTGCAGGGACCTATATTTACATTAGCGTTTTCGATCGACGGAAGGTTTTTAGCTTCGGCAGGAGCAGACAAACGAGTTCTCATCTGGGACTTGGCCCACGGACATTTGGTATCCGAACTGTGCAGTCATACGGCACCCGTACACTCTTTAACTTTCAGCCGGTGCGGGAATGTTTTAGCATCAGGTAAGATCGTCGTAGCATCTGTTTAAAGTTCCGGTAACTTTGAGGTTCGTCTTTCAGGTGCGCTCGATTGTACTCTGAAATTATGGGATTTTAATCGATTAATGGACGAAACGAACAGCGAAGACGTGAACGTATCGCACAACCCTGACGTCAGGTCAGGAGACAATTACCTCCTGAGGTCGTTCTCGACGAAAAATTCGCCGCTCCTGTGTTTACATTTCACGCGTAGAAACGTATTGCTCACGATCGGAATGTACGAGGCGTCATAGAATAAATAAATGTTTTTATTTGTAATATTTATTTTCAAATACATTTATGAAATAAAAAAATAACACAGGTTTATTTATATGTATAGATGGCATTTTTATTATCTATAATATATAGACATTACAAACATAAATGTTAAGGAGATTACAAGGAATACGTACGTACACGCACACGTATATATATATATTTTTCTGAACGAAGCCGGCGTCCGTGAGAATTTATTCGTCAGGAATTCCTTCATAATCCCCTTAATTTTGATATTCGAAAATTTTTTACAATATCGATTGCAGTGAATCTGTCTATCTTTAAAAATAACGATAACGAATCGAATTTAAGGTTTATTATGAACAACTATATATACAATTTCTTAATAAGACAGAAATCACTATGACCTGAATTTTAAAAATTTGTTAAAAAATCTATATATTTGTATGTACTTTTTTTTCATTGAAACATCCTAAACTGCTTTGTATCAAATAAAAAGCAGACAAATTACAACAGGCAAAACTATTCCAGTGTAGTTGCTACAATTTAAAAAGTTCACTTAAGTTCACAAGATATTAAAGATTAATATATCCAACGGTACTAAATGAGTGGTTTGTGTTGTTTCTCTTTTACATCGTTTATCGAAGCTTAACGTACTAGAGCTAATAGTATTTCACTTAAAGTATAACAGAGAATATCGATTCATTCTTGTAGTCTAATCATTTCTGAATTGGAATTATATTAAAAGATATAATAAATCATATACATACGAAAACAAACTATCTCTTTCGGTCGTTACGTCCGTGTACGGTAATCGTCTGAATAGTCGCGATTTATACTCGACGCGCGTTAAAAGAAACTAAAAATCAGAGGACGACTCGCAAACCCTCGAGCGGATCTATCGGTATTATTTAGCGAATTCGAGTACGTTCGGTACGCGGTCGACGTCCATAGGCTCGTCTAACGTCGTCTCCGAAGGTTTTTTCTCCGATAGAGTAGGGTTCGTTGAACTTTCGCTTAACGCCGAAGTGCCTATGAAATCTTTGTCCACGTCCATGTTTTCGGTGATATCGCCGAGCAACTCGTTTTCTAGTGAACTTTTAACGAGTTCCTCTGCCGAATTCGAACGATTCGATTTCAGTTCATCGCTACCAGAGTTATCCTTGTCGCTCTGAACCGATGTTTCTGTGTTTTCTTCGCTCGGTTTCGGACCGACATCGTTTTGCAAATCGCCTTTGTCTACATATTTTTCGTCGGAGGTATTAGACACTCGATCGTCAGGTCGTTCGGTATTCGCGACGTGTTTTTCATTTTCTTCCGAAACATCTGCACCGTCCGCTTTGTCATCCGTGTTCGTTTCATCTAAAATGCTGGAATCATCCTTCGTTTTGATATCAACGTCTGAAGACGCATCGATTTTTTTAGATTTTTCATCGTTGCCTATTTCTGAATTTTTTGGACTCGATTCGCTTTTTTTGTTGTCTTTGGAATCATTCACATCTCTATCGTCGTGACTCTGTACGATGTCATTTTTTTCGACCGTTTTCCATTCCTTCGATACTTCGTTACTCGTTTCTGATTTCTGATCATCTTCAGCCATTTCGACTTTGTTCTTTTCTAAATCGTTCACGCTCGATTTTTCATTATCGTCGACGACTTTTAAAGATGTTTTATCTTGTTCAGAAGTGTTCTGAGACCTGGACTCTTCTTTCAAATCGTTCGATTCGTCTACCGGTTCTACGTCCGAAACAGGAGAACCCGTTTCTATTTTAGCGACCGTGTCCGAATCTGATATTCTGTCTAAACTGTCTTTCAATTCAGAGACCGAGCTTTCAGACTCTTGAACGGTCTCCGGTTCGATGATCATGTCGGGTTCTTCTTTCAGATGCATCAACGCCGGATCTATTTCTTCTTCGGACTTTTTCAGTAATTTTGATTCAGGCTCTTCGGGTTTCCTTACCAGTCCTAATACATCTAGCATGCTGTGCGTGACTATAGCCGCTTTCGCAGAATCCGCCGTCGAATAAGCGCTCTTTCTCTCGCACAGCGCTAAATGTTTCGCCAATGCGTTTCCGTCATCGCTGCTGTACCCGCAAATACAATGCATTTCTTTTGACAGTTTGTAAGCGGCCGTCGCGTGAGGAGTCGTCTCTTGACATATTTCCGCGTGGTGATTCATCGCACGTGCGCACGACGTGATGAAATTGCATTTCAGACAGTTTTGCACGCTCCTGCAAAAATAACAATCGGAATGATTACGTCCATGAGAACGTTTGTTTCGAAGAGAGAGAACCAGAATTCACTTACGGAAAATGATCTCCATCCTGTATGATGCCTTCGCATTCTTTACAAATCATACCGTCTGGAATGACAAGAGTCAACAGGCCAGGAGTTTCGGGTTCGGACTCGACGGGTGGCATCGGAGAGATGTAGCCACCGGAACTGTCCTTTCCAGGAGCCATGATTACACTATTGGCAGTAGGCGGCCACATTTTCAAGTTTCGTTTTCCGTGTAAACTTAAATGACTTTTGAGCTGATGATCTTTAAGTGTACCTTCAAGAATTAAAACAATAAGAAAGTATGCGTATCGATTACCGATTATAAAAGAAAGCAGTTTCTGATATGAATAAGAAGTTTTTTTCATTCGGTGTTGATAGTTACCTTTATGAACGAACCACAAAGCGCATCTATTGCACTTTTTGGCGGTCGTTTTCTTCTGATGCTTTTGTAAATGTGCCATGAAAAATGACACATTCTGCGCATAAGGTTTCCCTGCACTGCACACCGATATCGACTGGGAAAATAATGCAATGAATTATAAAGAAGAAACAAATAGAAATGAAATATTCATTCGAGAAATAGGTTCTCAGTCTAGTTTTTATATATCGCTAGGTTTTCAAAAACGTTCCAGTATAACCGCTCATTCTTAATTTTTATTGTTTCCACTTTTACTGTTTGTTGTTATTGTCAAGTTTCGTTTTTAAAATATATTTAACAATTACATTAATAATACAATGCCAATAATAAAAATTGAGAAGGAATTAAATATTCTAAATGGCCTAGAAATACACAAACATTAATTAATTCAACAGGATATCAAGGTTTTTGAAATTTTTTCCTAGGAAACACAAAAAAAAAACCCTGTCAATTATGTGAACACCCCCACTCTCTTAGATTAAGCTTTATATATGTATTGTAAATAGATATCTCAATTAAATCTATGCCGATAACCGAAACTGTAAAGAACCACAATGCATAATTCTTATAACAATAAAATTGCATTTACTTTCTTCAAGACAACTTGTTAACGGGAATACAGGTAAAACCTTGCGATTATAACAAACACATTACTCACTTTCAAACAGAACGGACACTGTAACATTCCTGTTCCAGAATGTTCTTTATAAAAGTGGTCGACGGCCGCTCTGTGCGATGATGTCCTGTGATGACACGTACCGCATTCATACGGTAATTCAGCTTGAACGTGTTCTTTATTCATATGTTTTGTAAGTTGATTGGCTGTAGAGAATTTCATTTCACAAATGACACACATCAAAGAGTTTTGTACAAAGGTGTCGCAAGGATGGCATTCGTTTATATGCGTGTCGAGTGCATCTTTGGTCGGTAACATTGCTAGACAAAACCGGCATTGTACTACGTTTGCATTTTGTGGGATATTGTGAGCGTGCGCTAGCAGATGATCCAACAAACGTATGTTATTCGTAAAAGTCACCTGTATGTAAAAAATTTAAAAAAAGATAAGAATTTTACTCGATATGAAAAATTGACTTAACATTTACCTTACAAACACAGCACTTAATGTTGAGTATAACACGTTGAGACATCATACTGTTCTCTTTTCCGGGTAACGTTCCATAATAATAGCTTTCCAGTGCGCCCGAAGGCTCCGGTGATTCTTCTTCTAAATCGATGACGGGCGTAGGGAGAAGAGGGGAAGAAGTAGGCGTCGGAGCCGCTTGTCTCTTCGACACTTTCGGTTCCGGCTGTACGGGTGGCGGAGGAGGTGGAGGAGCCGTTCTTTTCCTACCTCTCCTCGTCACAGTCGTCGGTGCACTAACAACGGTAGAATTGACCGTCGAAGTACTCGGTTGCGCTTCTTTCTCGCTCGCGTTGTAGAAACTCCACTGCTTGAAGGGATTCGTTGCGATTTTGTTCAATCTCACTATCAAAGTGTCTTTTACGTTTAGTCGTGTCTGTTCGGCCAGATGCTGAACCATGTGATCGAACGCTTGAGCTGCAGACGGACCGAACCATTCACGCCATACCTACACATCATCATCACATACATTCGAAAACCGATTAAATTCGTCTCTTTTCTCGATCAGATTTTCTTTTTCAAATGCTCGTTTCTACAATAACTCTATACGTACCAATTCGTCAAGAAATTGTTGAATGATCTGCCGACTCAACAAAGAAAGAGTATTCTGAAACATGCGAGGTACGATACGTCTTAAATACTCCATAACGTTATTATTTCCGTTCGCTGAATCTCTAGATGCCGACTGGACGACGTGCGTGAACCCGAGTTGATTTAAACACCCTTTGTCGACGGTTAAATCCGTCAATATAATACTGTCCTTATGCACCTACAAACAAAGACATACGTACATATATACATAAGATTTGTAATTAAATGTGTCCATACCCAATTGTGAAGCGGCTCTAAAATTTTTGAAAATCTACGTTTATAGTTCCTATCTCCGTCGGCCAACGGTTCCACAGCACGTAATCGTATTTGTTTCCCGTCTGCATCGAGAATTCCCAACACTTCAACTTTTACTTGTCGTTGGTTTCCATCGACCGATGTCGTTCCTAACGATATAACACCGACCTATAATGAAAAATACACTTTTGTTAAACAGACCTTTTCGACATTAAAAGAATATAAAGAGGGTGGTCTGACACTTACTTCGATACGTTTTCCTGGACCACCCATTAAACTGACATGTTGATGCAATGCTGTCGTACAAGCAGCTCGCAACCACGTAAACAGACCTTTTACGTATTTATTATCGACTTTTACCTGAAATATTAATTCTATTTTCAAATAATTTATATTTTAACGGAAACATTAAGCGCATACGGTTTACGGTCAAGATAAATCGTAAAGAATCGATACGAGAAACTAAATCTAATCGATTGATTTTCGTACACGAGTATTCGTTGATATTCAAAGAAACCTATATAAATAAAACTCAAAAATGGGTAGTTTTTACTTTGCAAGAGGTGTTTTTTTGTTTTCAAAAAATTAAAAATTTATCCTTCATACCCATTGAATAATATTTTGAACATTTGTTTGGCACGCCCAATGGTATATTAATTTTAATAAAACACTCGGCGGATGCGAGGCTGCTTCGAATAACGACCCACTGAACACGGAAACGAATCGTTGAGGACAACATTCGCTGATCCACACGTATCCTCCGGAATACGGGAACTTGGAAACGTCGCTGTACATTCCTAAAAAAAGTCTGATTTGAAAACATGTATAGCAGAAATACATATACAGAAAAATAGATATAAACGATTCCCATCACGAGTAACAAACACGTGACATTCAATAAATACCTACCTAGTTTTAATTTCGTATCAGGATGAATCGCACACATTTGTTCCGAACGTATAAGCCCTTGCTGTATGAGCCATTCGGTGAATTTTGTTGGCGTGTGCATTAAGACCGATTTAACTTTTCCGTCCAGTGCCGGTCGATCGTTTATCGTCGCCACTTCTTTAGCTCTCAGGTGTGGACGTGCGACGACGACAAGAGACGGGAAAGTTTTACCTAGTAAAATTATATACGATCGTTTTGAGGGCATTCACGCAAACGTACTCGTAGATCATTACGAGCATTCTAAAGATACCTTGTAATTTATTAAACGAAACTTCACGTGAATCCGCAACAGGTCTACCATCGTCGGTCGTGAGATCCACAACAGGCGCCGGTTTTCCGGTTGCTAATCCTCCGACCGCTGTACTTTCCGTCGGTCTGACATTACTGGCGAGTTGCGGGACCGCTATAACAAAAGTGAAAAACTAACGTAGATACAAGTATTTTAATTTTGCACACCCGTACACGATAAATATGTAGTACCTTGCGATGGTTGTATAGGAGGTTGGGTTTGTTTCGATTGTTGTTGGGGTTGTTGTTGGCGATGATGTGTGACTGGCGTCGGGGAGGGAGGTGCTTGTTGTTGCTGCTGCTGCTGAGTTGCCTGTCGAGTTCTAGTACTTATTGCAGTACTGTTGAGCCGAGTCATTTTTTTCGCACTGCTTCTCGTGGTAGGAGCGAGCGGAGGAGGAGGAGTAGCTACTGCAGGTGGAGTTGTAGGTGTTGATTTCGGCGATGGGGGTGCTTGGGGAGGCGTTGTGACAGTACCCACGATCAACCCATATCTATTATCCATCACGAGCTGGTACTGGCCTTTTGAACCAGCATTCTGAATAGGTTGGCTATAAGAAAAGACAGTCTAATGAAATAAATTCAACACATAAAAAACCAAACAAAAAAACTTACGCCGGCTGACCAATCTGATATGTCTGAACCAAATCTCCTTTATGAATAAGTTCACCGCCGCACTGTTTAATCGCTAAATCCAATTTGTTTTTAATTTCCTTAAATTCCTTCTCGACTTTGTTCTGACGGCTCAGCTGTGCAGGACTCAACTCTTCTTCCCAACATTGTAACTGCAAGGGTTCTCCGGAACCGCGTTTCGGAGCTAATTCTAAAAGTTTTTTTTAATACGGTCTGATTAAAAAAATCAATCGAGAACAATTTTACACAAACCTTTCTCGAGCTGGCTTTTTAACTTTTGAGCTTCTTTCTGTAGCCTTTCCTCTAAACGAGTAAGGCGCTTTTTTGAGGGCATTTTGGATCAATTGTCTGGAAATAAAAATGCAGTTAATTAGTAATTTTAAATTTTATAATAATCTGCCCTATCAAAAATATAAGCCGATAAAAATAATTATATTATATACCTTACATAAAATCTTCAAACATGAATACATTGTAGATTGAATAAGAGATTAGTTTATTTTTCAAATAAATTATAGTTAATAATTTTACAACAAATACATATCAATACATCAATACATTATACATTTAGTATTAAAATTATTCAATTCATTTTTATTCACTGAAAATAAAATTCAATACAAAAAGTAAGATGTTAAATTTGAATATCAAAAAAAGTCAATTAGATTAAAACATGAAATATGACTAAGACATTCATAAATATCTTAAGACCTCAAGATAATAAATGTACATCAGTTCAAGAGAATTTCTTATTTTTCATATTACTTCACTCAAAGCTATTAAAAGTTTAAAAGAATGGGAAAAAGTGTTATTTTGAGAATTTACTCAATTGAGAACACTTACATATTCACTTGATGTCTATTTCTGAATCTTTTTTTCAATTTGACTTTTAGTTTAAAAAAATATATATTTTAAATTTAACATAATTATTTCAAAAAAATAGTAATGATGTAAATATAATGCATTAATAATGACGAATATATATACATATAAAAAAAAGCTTTCATATAGTTTTCTACGATACGAATGACGTTTAAATAACGTAAGAAAAAATGTTTAAGTACTCTGATAGCAGTTGTGTATAAAAAAATATATAAAACAACTCAAGGTTGTGTAACATGAATGAATTTTCGATGCATATATTTTTAGTCGCTTTTCGTATTCATCAATGACGTAAAAGTAGTTACAATACAACCCTGATGCATATTATACACTGAAGTCATAACCAATCAAATATGAAAATGTTTAAGGCAGATTACAGACGTCATTCTCTTTTCTTTCTTGAAATTGTATTTAGAAGATGTCGAGTTTTGAAAACCGTACACGTTTCCGATAAAACTTTCATTTTACTGAATCACGAGCCAATCATATCCATTTATTTTTGGTACGCAATATACAATCGTACTAAAAGCGAAACCCTGTTTTCTACGCCTCTGGTTAAGTATTATTGGCAATAGCACATACTAATGCAAAACAGTGAAAACGCATAGGCGTGCCTACTAGAAGTATACATGCAAAAAAATGTGACAAGTTGTTTACAAATCAAACACGAGAGAAACAAAAGACGAAACTGTTTTTCTGTTTATCACATACGTCACTGATAAGGAAAATACATTCTGGTCGCCCAAACGAAACGAATATTTACCCGCAAAATCGAGCGTCTCTTTACAATACAACAGATTACTACCGCAATGTTAATTTATAAATAGTATTCATCGTTTTTCAATACACTAGTAAATTAATAGTACATAGGTACATCGAACTGACTTACAGTTTATTACAGGAGACCGCAATTTTAATTGCTTTAACAAGCACTTGTTACTATGTATCGCAACACATCAGCCATTTTATACTGTTTATGCCGGCAAAACTATTCGATACCAACATGAAGTATTCGCCATAAAATGGGATAGTTTATCAAAGAAAAAAGTTAACTCTTAATGCTTTTTTCAGTAAAATCGGAGAAACGTGTATTGAAGACGAGCCAAGGGGAAAATATCCCGGGAAAACTCGTTACAATACGCAGTATATTTTATGCTCCATATATTCATTCCTTCTTTTACAAGCCGTGTATAGAAAGTCACTGTACATGCAAGAAAAAGTAGTATTTAAGAAATAAAGAGCAGGCTATACGAATGTCTTATTTTATTGGTTTACTTTTTTCAATTATGATAATTTCGTCTATTTTTTCACGAATTGCCTATACATTTTGATAACCTTACGATTGTTTTTTTTTGAACGATTTCAGTTCCGTATCTTTTTATCAGTCATTAGGGCGCGTGTTTGTTTCTGGCATTAGACTTTTATAATTGATATGAGTGAGAAATTGGTAAAGAATAAATGTCGAACTTGTCTCGTAGAATCTGACGATATGTTATCAATTTATATGTTTACGAGTTATAATGTGAGCGTGGCTGATATGATAACTGCATGTTCTTCCATTCAGGTATTTTTTTAAAAGATCGTTATTTTCTAAATATCGTGTTTTACATGCTTAACTACAGTTATAAATAAATTGGTGTAGTTGCTAATAATTAGAATTTATTTTTAGATTGAAGAAAATGATTTTCTTCCAACAGTGATCTGTAAAACTTGTAGAAATGATTTGAATGTCAGTTATAATTTCAAACAACGATGTCGGGAGTCAGATGTAAAATTGAGGACTATGTTCAATGTCCAAGAAATCGATATTAAACAAGATGAATTATCGTACGAGGATTGTGAAAAATCGCTCGACGGTTTTGAAAATTTCACAGAGTATCAAAACGAAAATATCGATACGAAAGACAGTGAGCCCGATACGAATTATGAACAGATCTGTTCGAGCAGCTCGAACGAATCGTCGAATAATAAGTCGGACGTTCCGTCGAAAAACGAATATGCGGAAAGTAAACCGGTCGTTTGTACGAAACGAAAAATTAAAAAGAGCGTGTTCGGTTCTGATTCTTCGAACAAGTACGTGTGCGGTGTCTGCAACAAAGAATTCAAAGCGTCGTGTTACCTCGAAAGACACAAGTGGTCGCATTCTGAACAAAAACCATTTAAGTGTGATGAGTGCGGGAAAACTTTCAATCGGTCGTCGACTTTATCGGCCCACGCTAGGATGCATACGGGTATCAAGCCGTACACTTGCGAGTATTGCCAAAAACAATTCGGACATAGCTCACATTATAGATGTCATATTAAGTTGCATACCGATAAAGAGAAATACCGGGAATATCTCGATAAAAGAAAAATGAAAGGTATTTTGTACACGAAATCATTTTCCGTGTTCTAAAATGAATTTGAAAGTAATAATTTATTTTTCATAGGGAAAACCTACGTGCGCCAAAAAAAACATCAGTGTGAAGTATGCGGGAAGGTGTTTATAGCACCTTGTTATTTAGAACGTCATATGCGTTCTCACACCGGCGAATGCCCTTTCAAATGTACGATGTGCGATAAAGCTTTCGGAAACGCATCGACGCTTCAGATACACGTACGTATTCATACGGGGGAGAGACCGTTCGCGTGCGGAGAATGCCCGAAACAGTTCTACGATAAAACAAATTATACGAGACATTTAAAATTGCATACCGGAGACAAAAGGTACGGATTGTATCTGTATATCTAAATATAAATGCGTACAGAATAATGGAATGATTTTTAATTTAATAGATACGAGTGTAATATATGTAAGCAAAGGTTTATCCGTCCAAGTATTTTAAAATATCACATGAAAAGCCACACTGGGGAAAAGCATATTTTAAAAATCGATAAGGTATTGAAATTTGATGAAAAGTTTGTTTGTACTCTGTGTAGTAACGAGTTTTCAAATATAGAATCCTTGCAATCTCACCTAGTGGCTCATAACGATGAGAATCATTTCGTTTGTAACGTCTGTCAGAAAGTGTTTTCCACCTCGAGTACGCTAAGAATACATCTAAGAGTTCATTTAGAGAAACGACAGTTTTCGTGTGAAATCTGCAATAAATCTTTCTTACAAGCTCGAAGTCTTTCTGTTCACATGAAATTACACGAGGGGGATGCAAAGTATCGATGTAATGATTGTGGAAAGAGTTTCGTTGCAGCGAATAACTTAAAAAAACACGTTGCTACACACGGCAATGTTAAAACGTTCGTATGTAATGTTTGTAATAAAGGTTTTGTACAATCTGTAAATCTAGCAAAGCATCTTAAGATACATAGCGACTGTTTTAATGTAATGAATGAGGCGTGCGTTAATGAAAAATGATCGGGTTGTAATATTTACCAATAAAATGTTTTTTACTTTGTATTAAAATCTGTATTTTCTGTTAGTTGTTTCGTTTGCACCTTAATTATCTGAACATCTTTTCTTATAAGCGGTTATTAAAATATTACCTTCTCTACGTTTAAAATATTCATGTATTTTTGAAAATAAGACTGCACAAAAAACAATTATTAAAAATTTTGTTCTGGTGGTATTCGTAGTTTTGGATCGTCTCAGTGCTTGTTCTGCACTTATAACGGATTCAGTGTAAAGATAATAAATAACTTAAAAGATATAAATGAAAGGAAAACTTAAAAACAAAATGAACTAACACCAACGCATGAAAATATAAAAATGGATAACTTTATATACATTAATAAAGATAAGAAAATATAACAAAAATAGTCTTCTCGACAAAAATCAACATTAAAAACCACTTTAAGCCTCAAACAGAAAACACTTACACATAATAACATAATAAAGCATAAAATGTGAAGGTGAAATAAACGAACTGATTAAAAAATGACAACACTTCAGTATTTATTTTTTCTAAAACAAATTGGCATATCATTCAAGAATATACAAGTTTAAAAAAAAATATATATAATATACTGGCGAAATGATATGAAGTATAATATACTAGCTGCTATTGCAAAACTGTATTTGTTTACATATATAATATATATTTAATATAAAACAAATATAACATTCATTTAATATGAATATCTGATACATCGCTTTTCCACAATAAAATTATTTCATTTCAATAATTTAGCAGATATATCTCTTGTACTTCAAGCGGTTTTTTTTTTCCTGAAAAGAAGCATCTAAACGTATATTTTCTTAATATGTACACTGTACAATCTGAAGACGGACATTTTATAAACGGATGAGTTATTTTAAAGTAGTCGTTTTTACACAGATCTTTTTAACAGTATTGGAGCCGTACGTGTAATTATTGCATTTGAAGATAAATCAAATATCGAACACCTTTATCAAAAATATGAAGCGAATAGGACGTTTTTGTTCTTTGATATTTTGACTCGAATGACAAACTCATTTTACTAGATATACAATTAAATAGCAACAGAGTTCATTGCATATACTGTAACAATTATTCATTAATTAACAATCATTTCAATGCCAACACTTTTAGAAAGAACGATTTGCATCTATAATTCTTATACAAATTCTTTTAGTAATAATAAATAGTTTGAAATTCGTTCCTAAAGTACATAATTTTATTGTGAAAAAAATCGAGACAAAACGTTATTTAATAATATTGATTGTACGAATATATAAACAGATCTTTCCATCGAAATTCTATTACTGTCGAAATGTGCCAAGATCAGTCGGATCGACCGATATTTCGGTCTTTGTAGTTCGATTCTGATACATTCATATCACTTTATAATGTTAAGCGTCGAAGTAGTTCGTCAGTAACCCGTATGTAAGCGTTGCTACGAGACCCGTATTCGAAAAAGATCGATCAAATGAAAAACTTTAAAATTTATTTTATTTTGAACTTTGATTTTTAACAAATCAGTTAAATCCTTCAAACAGAACTTTTGATTTAATTTTAATGTTTTCCATTTATAAAACTCACTCGTCATTGATACAACACTAGAAAACAATAAAAATTAAACTGTTTCTTAATATTAAAACAACCTGAATTGAAAAATCGTCAAACTGTATATCAAAAAGTCATAAAATCAGTTACTTTACATTTATATTACTTATACTTTGAAAAAGTTTTTCCGGTGTCAAGTCACACATAGTCATTTAAACATGAAGTTGTTTGTTCTGCTATAAAAATGGCAATAGCCAATTGTTTGTTTTGTTTAAGAAATTAATTCTATTAAAATTATGCACTTTCATAAGTAAATATGAATAATATAATAAAAATAGACAATTGGAAAAAATTACATTCAACCATATAATTCTTAATTAATTACCTACATTCGTCAGACCTTTTCAATAAAAAAAAAAACAAAATCGAAAAATCCTTTCAAAAAAATTCATCGCGGGTCGTCTAAAAATAAAGCGAGAGTTACCGACGATCTATAAACAGCTTATAAATCACTCTAACGCTAGTATATTCACAATGTTTAACGAATTAAAAAAAATATACGTGTGTGGTTGTGAGTGGAAAGCGTTAAGTCGATCAAACGATGTCTTTCACACATTCGGTGTCTAATCCTTCGATCAGGCATCTCATGAATGCCATTTCCTTGCGAGCGTTCTCGAATATAACTCTAGGATCTTGTGCTGTGCATCGCAAGCAGTTCGGTGCAAAAACCATAGCAAGGTTCGACGAATCCATTTTAGTCATGGACACGACGTGCGGCTGGCTAAATTTTTGTAAAAATCTGACTAGGTAACACAAAACGAGACGGTTGAGTCGTGGTAGACGAGCTACAATGTTCGTAGCTCTTTCGGTGGTCATAGGTTCGTATACACATTCTTCGTACAGAGAATCCGGGATGAGTGGTTCGTAGAGTTCACGGTACCATAGTTTAAGTAGATTTGCAGGTACGTGTGCATCTGTTCGATAATATAAAGAAGTATAATCAGATTTTAGTTTATTTAGGATAAACGTTATTCAAATTTATTTTATAATTTCAATATAAGATGAATGAAATAATTTGTAACATTACCACTTGGTTCAGCGAGTTCCCATTGATCCAGTTTAGCTTTATGAGTGTTGACTTCATCGACGTCCGCCGAAACCCTAAATATTCCCTCGGTCAGTGCTCCCTGTGTTTGTAAAACTTGTTCAGAGAGAACGACTTGAGCCCAAGGTAATTGCCTATGAGGATATCTATCACGTTGAAGTGCCATGACTTCAGAGAGTGTATTTCCAAACATACTCGTTCTAAATATTTGAAGCTGTAAAAAACGTATAAGCATTATACAACATTCATACAAAGTTGAAAAAATATAATTTTACACATGGTATAAAGAAAAGCATAAATTTTGAAATGTTCCAATATAGATTAGACTGATTAAAGTAATTTACTACAGAATAAAGAGATCATACTGAAGACAAATGTTCGGTCATATTTGTAGTATAATTCCTTCAGTAAGCAATGTACAATAGGCAACAATATTTAATAAAGACAATGAAAACCACACACTAATTATTTGTACACTTATACAACACACATAACTGTACAAAGTTAAATATGTACAATTGACTTAATAAAGTAATCATACACTGAGTTCATTAAACCAGTAAACACAATTTTACATCTTTATTTGGCCTTGAATTTCCCCTCATATTGAGATTTCATAATTACATTGAGAATTCAAAGGGATACATATATTGAGCTTAATTGGAAAATGTTATTAAACACAACAATATACTGTGCATGATAAATGTGTATATTTTTCCTAACATTAATTTTAATTGAGCAAATGGTTAAGGGAAGACAAAATTTTATATAAAAAGTAGATACTTTTTTTATTTACTTTATAATCTGCATGGAAAGTATACTTTTTAATTTAAGATTAATTTTAACAATTATCTGATTGATAAATAAAAATGTTAACTATATCAAAAAATCAGTAAAAACAATTAAAAAAGCACACTCACTCTAGCTGCATCGATGTCATCTGAGGCTGGCTTCCTAGCTTTTCTTTTTCCTGTGCTGCCTATCCTATCAAGCCTATTAACAGAAACCATCGCGTAGTGGCTTACGCGGACATGTATCGGGCCACGTTCAGGATCAGGGAACATTCTAGTGAATGATGGGTCGTAATGTCGGTTTAAATATCCAAGTAAAGCTGGTTGGAATGTTGCGCTCGGTGGGATAAAAGAGAGAGCTATTGCGAACAATTCCCACCCTCTCAGTAGGGAATCACGTCGTGGGTTTTCAGTGGTTTGTCGACAGAGTTGTACGTACAATTCGTCTCTAAGACTAAAAGCAATATTTCAGTCCCGATATCGGTAGAAAAACGAACGATAACTGAAAAGAGAACTCACGTTACTTGCGTGAATGCCATTCCTAGAATTTCTAACAGAACAGAGTTCAGAGACATTCCCGGTCTTGCCTTTCTGTCACCCATGTAAATTTGTACGAGACGAAACATGTCCCTTGCCATCTTGTTATGCTGTTTTCCTCCTCCTGCTACAGCTAGCATCGGTCTACTAATCGAACCTCCACTCCAACTTAACATATCTCTAACACTAGCTTTACGACGAAATATTCCCCTAAAATTTATGTTTTTATTTGTCAAATACAAATATATATACACGTGGAGGTAAAAATTAATAATAATCGATTACATACTTGCTATGTAAATTTAAATTATCCTGTGCAAATTTTTCCATATCAACTTCAGGCGGCATAATTGAAGTCGATGCAGCTTCTGCTATGCTGTAGTATTGTTCTTGGTCAACCCAAGATGAAGGTTGATTTTGACTAGTATCAACTCGCGGACAACTGAAATTTACAAAAGCATTGTTGTTTCTAAATTATAAATTGTTTCATTTGCACAAGAATGAAAATTTAAAAAATCAATTATAAATTCAAAAAATACGTAACAATAAATGTCAGTATCAATATTTTTCATCGAAATAAAAAAAAAATGTTAGCTATGATCTTATATAAAATCACTTAAGTACATTTTAATTATGATACAATAGGATTCAAATAAAAAACATTCAGTAATAATATATTAAATGAATGTAATACATAAATTTAAAATATTTTCATAAATTTTCTTTACCTATTAAAAGAATGTGAAGGCTGACTAGGTGCAGGCGTAGGTAAGGAAGACGTTGTTGCTGCAGCGTTACTACTACTACTACTACTAAAATTATTACGGAAGCCATACGTAAGATATTTTTCAGATTCTTGCGTTTGTCGATTTGAATATGGATGACTTAAGTAATCGCATTCATTTCTTTAAAGGAAAAAAAACAATAAACAGATGTGTAACAGTACGAATGTACGTAAGATTCAAACATACTTATGTTCTGAATTTGTATGATGTGGAGTTGTTAGATAACTACGTTCAGACTGATCAGAATCTTCATTGTCTGGTTCGTGTCCAGTTAGAGATTCACTTCCACTATCCGAATGATCACTTTCTATATCGGAATCTATGACATCACCACCTCTGTAGCCTAAAACAAAAATGAAAAAGATAAAAATCGTTCAAAATATGTAATCTATATTTCATATACACTAACCAGATAATTTATTTTGCTGTAGAATGTAATTTTGTAGAGGTAACAGATGTGCTTCGTGCCAATTAGAATACAAAGGACTCGCATTATTTGCATCTTGAGTAGCAGAAGTCTGTTGTTGAGATATGCAACTCACAAGACTCGGCCTCAGCGCTTTATCTCTCTGACGTTGGGTTACAAAACTACAGCTCCTAGATAATTCTGTGGCCCTACGACGTAACTGAGGTGTACTTGCAGAAAGACTCAGAGGAGTCGATTGTTGGCTTGAGGAATGATTCCGTGAACTTTGCAAAAAAAAACATAAACCAAAATGAAATCAACAATAAACAAGCATAAGATTACTAATCTGTGATTTATTTACCCGTGGCAATGTCTACTAGTGGTTTTTATGGTCGGCGTTTGTGTCGACTGATTTACTGACGACTTATGTTCAGGTTCTGTGTTTTGTTTGAGTGTCTGAAGTTTCGCAAGTGGAATAATGTCACAATTCCCCGGGCGATGCCAGACAGTACGCTGACTACTTGCATTGTAATAATAAAATCGAGCAGTGTTTGTATCGAATAGTTCCCACCACTGATTTGAATCTGTTCTTTTAACAGGTACACCCTAAAAATTATCAACTGAATAATTACAGATAAATACTGGATTTTCCTTTGTATTGTATTTTATTGTGTATAATCAAATATTAAAACTAATATAAAAACTTGATAACAGAGAAAAGGTACACAGAAGTATAAACAAGTATAAAAACATTAATTTAAAGTTATCATTGATGAAATAAAAAAATTACACTAAAAAACACCTTGCATTACTAAAATAACACTATTTTATTTTATGATTATTTGAATTGCTTTTAGTATGTAGTTGTTGTTAATATCTGTATATACTGTAATTAAAGTGCATGTACATAAACAAGAACTATTAATTTGTATCAAAAAATATAATAATATGGTCAATTAATATTGTGATACATAGTTAATTGTTTTTTAATTGATTTCAAGTCATTAAAAATAATTAATGATTAAAGGTCACTTTTCTACTGATATTCAATGATAGTTAGAACACACTAAATGCATATACTGATTTTTAAAGTAAATAAATTATACATTTTATAAAATATTTTTTGAAGTACACTTTAAATTATAAAATCATTTTCATATTTTTTCAAGTCGTATTTATAACAAATGTTAGAACTTGAAAAAAACGATTCGTACCTTTAAAATTTTATTTTTTTAAATAGAAATCTGTCACGAGTAATTTTCATTAATTTTACTAGAAAAGAATAATAGAAACCAAATAGAAAAAACTTTTTATTAACAAAATTCTAACTTTCCAATTATAATTTCTTCATAATAAGACTATTTCAATACATATCAAATAATAATTGCATAAAATTTAAATGTTTACATTATATTTATTCAAACACAAGCATATACATACATAATTTCATAGAACTATTCACTGCATTACAGTATACAAAAAAAAATAATAATCTATATGCAAACACTATACATAAAAAATATGTCACACTTCTACTTACTTCTGGAGGATCCCAAACACATTCTCCTGTCGTGAGATTTGCATACATATGCTCTCCAGTCTTTGGTTCTATTATCTCAACCCATTCCATGCTAAAAATGACAGAAATTCTGTCATTAAAATTGTTTAAAAATTGACATTGGGCGTGACATATATAAAATCAATAAATAACTATAATTATACTTTGGCCATATTTCGATATATAAACGTTAATGGATTGACAACAAACCTGTTCGATGCCATTTCGAGCTAATATTGTAATACATTCACTAAACTTTCTTAAATAGTAAGGTTGTCACCGTACTGCAGTAGACATCTTGCTAAAAACTTTGGTTTATTTACCAACAAAATGGAAACAAAACTAACTACCACAAACAAATCTTTCTTTCTCACAATATGTTAATGTGGTATACATTCAGAAATATTTCATTTTAACACAATTTTATAATAATTCTAAAGTAATGCATTCGATATAAAATACGAAATTTATTACTTTAAAATTATTATCAAATTGTGTTAAAATTAAACATTTATGAATGTATGTGAATATATTTTAAATTATTTAATTTTTTTGCAATCATACGATTGTATGATACTGTTTTCAATTCACAAAAAAAAAACCAGTTATCTATGTAACATACTTATTTTTAAAAAATAAATAACACACAATAAATAACTAAACACTAGTAAAAAATAAATACTAATGATAATCACAAAAAAAAAACATTTAATACAACGTTGTAAAAATTACTCTACTTTGAAATCAAAAAAGGGGTCTTCGTTTTTCGATTTTAAGGAATTTAATCCTTTCATGTTATTGCATCCATGTTACAAACCATGCACACAACCCGAACTCCAATTGACTCTACTTTCCGAATAACTTCAATAATCATAATTAACAAATTACCTTAAGTTAAATTTCGACAAAAATAATAAGCAATAGGCTGCCTCCAGCTACAACTCACACCTCTCAGTATGAAAACCATAATACTATTTGCATAATCTTTCCCTATGAATACGGTGTCCTTGTATAAATAAGATAACATGCATATGAGGAAATGTGAGAAAATACCACAGATCAGCTGGTCAAAGTAACAGAAAATATTAGCATGCAATTTAGTTCTGACAACCTTCAATTTTTTTTCTAATATCTCGAAGAGATATTAGAAAATAAATACCAAACACGTCAAGTACAGATAAATTTATGAATATTTTAAAACAGAAACAAAAATATATATGTACTCTGAAGCGTATTTGTGCAAAATATAAAAAAAATATATACAAGTGCTGTTACGAAGCAGTGCAGATCACGGATCTAGTTTTTTAAGATCTTCCTGTTACAGCGTGAATCTTGTTGGCCTCACAGCTAATAATTTTTTCAAATTGATAAATATTTACATTGTCGTTTATAAATTAACGAACATAAATATATTTCTCGTAGATTCCTGTCAGGGGTGTGGCAGATTCAGGCAAACGGTGGACAGAAGAAGAGTTGTTGTGTTTGTCTTTCTGGACAAGAACCCCAAAAGGTTATTGTTTATTACAGAAATTAATTACTTTACTATCAATAAATACTTTAAGGGCTCTTTTGAGATTGACCCCTATGAAATCAAGTCTGAACGACTACATCATGTCGTACCTAACAAGCATGGTCAGTAATTTGGAGGACAACACCAACTTCTGTTCATGAATGTTTGATGAAATGTCAAGTCACGAAGAGTTGCTGTATGACCAACATGTTGATAGAATTACTGAGAATGTTAACATGAACCCCGGATTCGTAGGGAAGGGATACGTAAATAGCATTATGGTTGTCATGTAGCAAGACGTGAGACATAATTGAAAGCAGTCAATTGCCTACTACTTTTGTCATATATATATATATATATATATATGTGTGTGTGTGTATATATTATAAAAAAATACATTTGTAAAAGAAATTATCTCAGTTTTTGTTATCACTTTGCTTAAAAAGCACTTTATTTAGTGTATTGTCTTTTTAATTTCGATTCATCAAATTTAAAAAAATTAAATAGAACAAGAATTTTAAACTAATTTAGAAAAAAAAACAACCCCCGGATATTTTATAAATTAAGAAGATTTCATAAAAAAATATGATAAATGTCATTTTCCTGCTGAAACGTTTTATTTTCAATAATAAAATATAAATAATTACTAATTAAAATGACAAGACAGACAATACAAAAAGCAGGAACACTGAACACTTTATTTTATAAATAAATTTATTCCAACATATATTTTTTATTTATGCTTCAATTACACATTCAAGTACAAATGGTATCCTGTAAAGTTATTTATCATAAATATCTTGTAAAATTTTATAACTAGTTAAATTAAAATATAGCATGTCACCTTCAATTTAAATGATCTGGTTCACATTTTCATAGAAAATATTATTCACATGTAAAAATAAATGTATATTTATTAGTATTAAAAAAAGATTGTAGATTAACTTTGGTGTTTAATTTAAAAACTGAGATTATAAACAAGGAATAAAAGAAGTCAAAGTTTATTAATGTCTACATTTCCTTCAAACACATGAATTAAGTATTGTTTTTTTTAGAAAATTTGTATTGCACTGTATTTATTAGTTGTATGTTAAATTACAAATTCATTGATCCTTTTTAATCAATTTTTATTGTATTATATGATTATTTAGCTAAGTGTCCCAACATACATATATACTTCTTTACAACAAGATCTGGATTTATGTTAAATTTAATATTAAAAATTCGATTTTTTAATGTATTCAAAAATAAAACAAATAAATAAAAAAAACGTGCATTATGTGAAATATACAAATTGCTTAAATCTATTTAATTTGATTTATTAATTATATATTTATGAGAAAATTAATTAAAATGTTTTTATTAACAAAGTTAATTTAATTTGCATAAATTAGTTCATTGAACTCCGGGCGTCAATGACCTTGGATGTTGAAGCACCCTAAAACCCAAATAACTATCTTCATTGAATTCTTTTTACTAACTTTGAAGTTGGTACTGACACACAAAAGAAGTGATTGAATTGATAAGTTATTGAACTGACGTTAGTACCATGCTTAAAGCTAGTAGTTTTCTGTTATTTTAAAGTATAGTCACTTTTTTTCAGTCTCTTGTCGTGAGTGCTTCGAAACAATTTTGGTTATGCAATTGAATATTATTTGTAAGTATTTTCATTTTTGTACAATTGATTCTTTGAATATTTTGCTTAAATGTTCTGTTTTCAGTCGAAAAAGGAGGATAAATCTATTAAAACGTTTTTAAAATGTCACGGCTTAATTTTTTATTATAAATTAAACTGATGACATATAGACGCGTTTCCATAAATCATAATTATTTCATATATCCCTTCTAGGCTGATTTATATTTTTACTATTTGAATAATCAATCGGGCATTTACATCGGGAGTTTCATTAATTTAAGTTAACATGTGTTTCATAAAAAGAGTTTATAATTCATTTAGCTGAGTTGAAATTTAAGATTTTAGTGTATATATATATATATATATAATTCTTATTAGAATTCTCCTATATTGAATTTTTGTACATTGTTTAAAATAATTTGTTTTCTGTCAGACATCTTGAATGACAAACTTTTCAATGTTAATTTCAGAATCCTCCACTGCATAATCTATTATTATTAAAAATGTATTTTGTTGTTTTATTAATCATTGGTTATTCATTAAATAGTGAATTTAAAGTTTTTTAAACATTTGTTTGCAATCTGCATAAAATTTATTATACATTACACTTAAAATGTCTAATTTGGGTCAAAATAAATTTAGAAACGTCATCTTTAACGCCGTTTTTAATTCGTCGACCAGTCGCCATATTGAAGCTTGACTCTCCGTGCTTCTCCGATGTTCATTTCCAGTTGGTTTTCGTTGATGAGAGGTTGTTTTTGAATTTAAGTAAATTTACTCAGGTTTTAATTAAATTTAAGTGATCTATTGTTGTATTCAATTGAAATCTTCACGAGTTTGTTATGCTGAGATGTTATAAAGGTATGATACTTTTTCACTGTTTTGAATTACAAACATTAAATGAAATATTTCCGAAATGACGCTTCCCACAAATCCTGCTATTTTGTTGGTTAGTTGTTGTGTTGTTTTTTTTTCTTTTTATAATAAAACGTTAAATGTTTGAATTACACTTAATTTTATACAAGTTCATTGTTCATCATTTACTTATTGAAGTTTTTCAAACTTGAATTTATTTCTCCGCAAATCAGTTAATTAGTAGCTCTAAACATTATTTATTGAATTATTTTCTTAAAGTTTCGCATAATATTTGATTTTTCGCAATTGAAAGCACAATGTTGATCGTTGATGATTAGAACGGATTCATTTAATCAGATATATATATATATATATATATATATATATATATATATATATATATATATATATAATTCTTATCAGAATTCTCATATATTGAATTTTTGTACATTGTTTACAATCGTTTGTTTTCTGTCAGACATCTTAAATTACAAAGTTGTCAATGTTAGTTTCAGAATTCTCCATTGCATAATCTATTATTTATTAAAAATGTATTTTGTTGTTTTATTAATCATTGGTTATACATTAAATAGTGAATTTAAAGTTTTTTAAACATTTGTTTGGAATCTGCATAAAATTTATTATACATTGCACTTAAAATGTCTAATTTGGGTCAAAATAAATTTAGAAACGTCATCTTTAACGCCGTTTTTAATTCGTCGACCAGTCGCCATATTGAAGGTTGACTCTCCGTGCTTCTCCGATGTTCATTTCCAGTTGGTTTTCGTTGATGAGAGGTTGTTTTTGAATTTAAGTAAATTTACTCAGGTTTTAATTAAATTTAAGTGATCTATTGTTGTATTCAATTGAAATCTTCACGAGTTTGTTATGCTGAGATGTTATAAAGGTATGATACTTTTTCACTGTTTTGAATTACAAACATTAAATGAAATATTTCCGAAATGACGCTTCCCACAAATCCTGCTATTTTGTTGGTTAGTTGTTGTGTTGTTTTTTTTTCTTTTTATAATAAAACGTTAAATGTTTGAATTACACTTAATTTTATACAAGTTCATTGTTCATCATTTACTTATTGAAGTTTTTCAAACTTGAATTTATTTCTCCGCAAATCAGTTAATTAGTAGCTCTAAACATTATTTATTGAATTATTTTCTTAAAGTTTCGCATAATATTTGATTTTTCGCAATTGAAAGCACAATGTTGATCGTTGATGATTAGAACGGATTCATTTAATCAGATATATATATATATATATATATATATAATTCTTATCAGAATTCTCATATATTGAATTTTTGTACATTGTTTACAATCGTTTGTTTTCTGTCAGACATCTTAAATTACAAAGTTGTCAATGTTAGTTTCAGAATTCTCCATTGCATAATCTATTATTTATTAAAAATGTATTTTGTTGTTTTATTAATCATTGGTTATTCATTAAATAGTGAATTTAAAGTTTTTTAAACATTTGTTTGGAATCTGCATAAAATTTATTATACATTACACTTAAAATGTCTAATTTGGGTCAAAATAAATTTAGAAACGTCATCTTTAACGCCGTTTTTAATTCGTCGACCAGTCGCCATATTGAAGGTTGACTCTCCGTGCTTCTCCGATGTTCATTTCCAGTTGGTTTTCGTTGATGAGAGGTTGTTTTTGAATTTAAGTAAATTTACTCAGGTTTTAATTAAATTTAAGTGATCTATTGTTGTATTCAATTGAAATCTTCACGAGTTTGTTATGCTGAGATGTTATAAAGGTATGATACTTTTTCACTGTTTTGAATTACAAACATTAAATGAAATATTTCCGAAATGACGCTTCCCATCAATCTTGCCATTTTGTTGGTTAGTTGTTGTGTTGTTTTTTTTTTCTTTTTATAATAAAACGTTAAATGTTTGAATTACACTTAATTTTATACAAGTTCATTGTTCATCATTTACTTATTGAAGTTTTTCAAACTTGAATTTATTTCTTCGCAAATCAGTTAATTAGTAGCTCTAAACGTTATTTATTGAATTATTTTCTTAAAGTTTCGCATAATATTTGATTTTTCGCAATTGAAAGCACAATGTTGATCGTTGATGATTAGAACGGATTCATTTAATCAGATATATATATATATATATATATATATATATATATATATATATATTTATATATATATATATATATATATATATATATATATATATATATATATATATATATATATATATAACAGAGCAAATGACCTACAGAAAATATTATTTTTTGACATATTCATAATAGAGGTGTTTATCTTTACAGTTTGTCGTCAGATGTCTTCACAGATGAATCGTCAGTGTGTTTGTTATGGATAATCGTCAGTACAAAGAAAAGTATCGACACCAGGTTTTCTATCTAATTATTGTTTGCTGCAAGTCATCAGTGTAAAGGAAATAATCGACACCAGGTTTTTTAAATAGAATTGTTTTTTACTGTAAAGCAACGCAATTTCCATCGTGTTTTCCTCTACTATCTCAGTGAGTTTTCACTGATATCGTTTTAAAAAAAATGTTTAAATAATTCGACATTCATTTTAATGTCAAGTTATTGAAACGATGTCAGCCGTATGTGTGCACGTGGATGAATACTTATTATTTATAATCACAAATTAGGTTGATTTCAAAATTGGTGGTCTTCAATATATGAGATGTTATATTGAACGATTGTCGTTTTTGTAATCGACGCACGGAGCTTTCGGGGTGGATGAATTGCTGTAAAGCGAAGTTGAAGCCTTCGACTCCACGATTTTCCACACATGATTTTCAGGTGTTAGGTTAAGGCTGCCCGTCGTGCAGCTTAGATTAGGGAACGCATATATTAATCCGCTTCACGGGTTGTATATGTCGTCTCACCTTGTAGCAGGTGTAGCGTAGGAGTGGCTCGGATCAAATCGATTTCGAGTCCTAGCTTATTGTGTTTTTTTGTTTTCATGTTTTCTCTTTCAGGTCCCAGAACTTCAATCTCTTTTTTTGTTTGTTGTAATTTAAAGTAGATTTTTTGCTTTGTCGATTCAGTAAACTTAGTGTTTTTTGTAGATTTTAATTAGTTTGATTTTTAATTTTCTGCTTTCATTTTTTATTTTTTTTTAATATTAGTATTGATTTGTTTTTATTGAATTAGTAGTAGTTTTATATTGTTTCAGTTTTATTTTCTTTAATTGTAGCTTTTATTTGATTTGTAAGTTTTGTTGCTAGTTGATTTAAAGTAGTTTAATTCTGTTTTGATAATTAACTTCACTCCCTCGCCATGGATTGTGGGGTAATGATACAAATAGTATCATTACCATGTGTGTTTGGTAATCAGATCAATTATGCTTCATAACAGAATGTACATATTAAGATTCTAATACAAGTGTTAACGCGTTTTAGAATTTTGTATGTATTATTCGCCATTGATACATAATTTATTTGGTTAATGTGTGATTCCCGAAATTGCGTTTTTGTTTTACAGTACATATATGTATATATATATATATATATATATATATATACATATTAGTTATTTAAGTTCAGTTAGTGCATACATTTAACTCGATTTGTTTTATCAGACTGGTAAACATTTTAAATCTAAAAAATGTATCTATTTATCTGAAAATAGATCAAATATCATTCAATATAAAGTAGATCAAAAAAATTAGATCTAATTTCATTGATATCTGATAAAACCTAATAATTTAATCAAAATGGCAAACTAATTAACAGAAGACAAACAATGTATGATTTTTATGAATACTAGATGTATTCAGCTTTCTGTCGATTTGATTAATGGTCGAAGGAGAGTTATGAAAATCGTAATTGCTGCTTACAAATATGTTCATACAAAATTGTATATATTTTTGGATTCTGGTTAAATGGTTAATTTAGTTTTGATTAAATTCGCGGAGTGTATTCAGTGTAAAGTGTCTACCATCGATGGATTCATTAGGTAAAAAAGGTACATTCTTATTTTTTTAAATGATATATTTTCTAATTACTTTTTATTTCAGCAATCAAAAAAATCCACTTCGAGTTCAGTCAATTAATTTCTTTGATAATATTTAATCCGTTTCTATTTCCTGTCAGTTCTTTTTTAAAACGATAATGTTTTTAATTTTTATCATTCAATAAACTATCAGAAAATTTCAATTAAAATTCCTTAGATAAGTTTCTTTTCTTGATTTTTCTTTTATTGCACATATCAATATTCAAAAAGTTTCTTACAACACCTAAAAATACCACCATTAAAATCATACATAATATTCATATTACAATGAATATCTTTTGTAGAAATGTATTGATCGATTCTCATATAAATTTCTTGCTTCCCAATGACATTTTGTTCTGTCAACATCATCACCAAGCTAAATAGTATACAAACAGCATAATTACCTCTGTGTGAACTGACAGGTTTTTTCACAGTAAATTTATTCATCTGAGATTTAATTATGACTGAAAAGTTATAGATTTTCAATTTTCTATTGGAACCACAATCAGTTTTTTGATTTTCTGATTTTTACTTTCAATATTTTATTTTTATAAATATTTACAGTTGACAGAACATCCAAAATAATTTTCTTTCAATAAATTTCTCTTTTTTTCACGAAATTGATCTATGAACAATTTCTTAGATAACAGTATTTTTTAATTATAATTTTAAGATTCGACTTCATCGACAACCTGTTAAACGATTTTCTGATTTGCTGATTAAATAATTTATTTTTATGTACATAAATGGATCAGATATCATTCAACATACAACTATTCTTCATTAAACCTCCTTCTTCATAAAAATTGAACTTTAAACTATATCTCAGTAGAGAGTTATTTGTTAGTAAATTTTCAATCTTCTATTATATCGACAATCACTTCTAGTTTATCTAATTTTCTGATTCAATAATTTATTTTTATGTACATAAATATATCAGAGATCACTCAACAAAAATCATTTTTCAATAAATTTCTCTTCTTTCATCATATAATAATTTTTCGAATGACATATTTTTTAAAAAAATTTCTAATTTTTATTACATCGACAAGAACATTCTCGATTTTTAAATTTCTGACTTCAATATTTTCTTCTTATACATATAAATGGTTCAGAGGTCATTTAACACTGGTCATTTTTCAATATATTTCTCTTTCTTCTTTTTAACCATTTGAACCTTAAACTATTCCTCTGATCCAGTCATTTTTTAATTTATTTCACCAATGAATGACTAAAAAAAACTTCAATAGATAAAATTTATATTCATGATTTTTAAAGGATTCATTGTCATTCATTATAACAACACAGGCTGACTTCTAATTCAATCAATCGATCACGGATCGATCGATTAAATTAGAAAAAAAGCTCTCCTCGTACCGTTCGGACGTCTCTCATGCCGACTCGGTTCGGTCGCGTCGCCGGTCGCGTTTATAAAACGACTCGGAACCGTCCGTTCGTGTCGTTTTTAAAAATAATTTGTTATCGAATTCGTCTAAAACAAAATGTTCTTTTTACGAATTCTGTGTGTGCGCGAAAAGTACTTAAAGTAATACCGAGTGTCGTTCGGGTCTTCGATTGCGTCCTCGATCTCCTGTCCAGGTGGCCCGCACGGGCGCGCGCCCGCCGAGGCTATGCAGGAGGAGAGGCACCCGGGAGTGTTTGCTTTTTGATTGTCAGATCGGACGTACGACCGTCCGTTAAAAATAGTATATAGTGTATTCGTTTCAATTAAGTGTTCTGTGGTTCCTGTCCGAGATGGAGAGCTGACCGGTGAGCGGATTGTGGTGAAGTATCATCAGTGTAAAGGAAATAATCGACACCAGGTTTTTTAAATAGAATTGTTTTTTACTGTAAAGCAACGCAATTTCCATCGTGTTTTCCTCTACTATCTCAGTGAGTTTTCACTGATATCGTTTTAAAAAAAATGTTTAAATAATTCGACATTCATTTTAATGTCAAGTTATTGAAACGATGTCAGCCGTATGTGTGCACGTGGATGAATACTTATTATTTATAATCACAAATTAGGTTGATTTCAAAATTGGTGGTCTTCAATATATGAGATGTTATATTGAACGATTGTCGTTTTTGTAATCGACGCACGGAGCTTTCGGGGTGGATGAATTGCTGTAAAGCGAAGTTGAAGCCTTCGACTCCACGATTTTCCACACATGATTTTCAGGTGTTAAGTTAAGGCTGCCCGTCGTGCAGCTTAGATTAGGGAACGCATATATTAATCCGCTTCACGGGTTGTATATGTCGTCTCACCTTGTAGCAGGTGTAGCGTAGGAGTGGCTCGGATCAAATCGATTTCGAGTCCTAGCTTATTGTGTTTTTTTGTTTTCATGTTTTCTCTTTCAGGTCCCAGAACTTCAATCTCTTTTTTTGTTTGTTGTAATTTAAAGTAGATTTTTTGCTTTGTCGATTCAGTAAACTTAGTGTTTTTTGTAGATTTTAATTAGTTTGATTTTTAATTTTCTGCTTTCATTTTTTATTTTTTTTTAATATTAGTATTGATTTGTTTTTATTGAATTAGTAGTAGTTTTATATTGTTTCAGTTTTATTTTCTTTAATTATAGCTTTTATTTGATTTTTAAATTTTGTTCCTAGTTGATTTAAAGTAGTTTAATTTTGTTTTGATAATTAACTTCACTCCCTCGCCATGGATTGTGGGGTAATGATACAAATCGTATCACTACCATGTGTGTTTGGTAATCAGATCAATTATGCTTCATAACAGAATGTACATATTAAGATTCTAATACAAGTGATAACGCGTTTTGGAATCTTGTATGTATTATTCGCCATTGATACATAATTTATTTGGTTAATGTGTGATTCCCGAAATTGCGTTTTTGTTTTACAGTACATATATGTATATATATATATATATATATATATATATATATACATATACATATTAGTTATTTAAGTTCAGTTAGTGCATACATTTAACTCGATTTGTTTTATCAGACTGGTAAACATTTTAAATCTAAAAAATGTATCTATTTATCTGAAAATAGATCAAATATCATTCAATATAAAGTAGATCAAAAAAATTAGATCTAATTTCATTGATATCTGATAAAACCTAATAATTTAATCAAAATGGCAAACTAATTAACAGAAGACAAACAATGTATGATTTTTATGAATACTAGATGTATTCAGCTTTCTGTCGATTTGATTAATGGTCGAAGGAGAGTTATGAAAATCGTAATTGCTGCTTACAAATATGTTCATACAAAATTGTATATATTTTTGGATTCTGGTTAAATGGTTAATTTAGTTTTGATTAAATTCGCGGAGTGTATTCAGTGTAAAGTGTCTACCATCGATGGATTCATTAGGTAAAAAAGGTACATTCTTATTTTTTTAAATGATATATTTTCTAATTACTTTTTATTTCAGCAATCAAAAAAATCCACTTCGAGTTCAGTCAATTAATTTCTTTGATAATATTTAATCCGTTTCAATTTCCTGTCAGTTCTTTTTTAAAGCGATAATGTTTTTAATTTTTATCATTCAATAAACTATCAGAAAATTTCAATTAAAATTCCTTAGATAAGTTTCTTTTCTTGATTTTTCTTTTATTGCACATATCAATATTCAAAAAGTTTCTTACAACACCTAAAAATACCACCATTAAAATCATACATAATATTCATATTACAATGAATATCTTTTGTAGAAATGTATTGATCGATTCTCATATAAATTTCTTGCTTCCCAATGACATTTTGTTCTGTCAACATCATCACCAAGCTAAATAGTATACAAACAGCATAATTACCCCTGTGTGAACTGACAGGTTTTTTCACAGTAAATTTATTCATCTGAGATTTAATTATGACTGAAAAGTTATAGATTTTCAATTTTCTATTACAACCACAATCAGTTTTTTGATTTTCTGATTTTTACTTTCAATATTTTATTTTTATAAATATTTACAGTTGACAGAACATCCGAAATAATTTTCTTTCAATAAATTTCTCCTTTTTTCACGAAATTGATCTATGCACAATTTCTTAGATAACAGTATTTTTTAATTATAATTTTAAGATTCGACTTCATCGACAACCTGTTAAACGCTTTTCTGATTTGCTGATTAAATAATTTATTTTTATGTACATAAATGGATCAGATATCATTCAACATACAACTATTCTTCATTAAACCTCCTTCTTCATAAAAATTGAACTTTAAACCATATCTCAGTAGAGAGTTATTTGTTAATAAATTTTCAATCTTCTATTATATCGACAATCACTTCTAGTTTATCTAATTTTCTGATTCAATAATTTATTTTTATGTACATAAATATATCAGAGATCACTCAACAAAAATCATTTTTCAATAAATTTCTCTTCTTTCATCATATAATAATTTTTCGAATGACATATTTTTTAAAAAAATTTCTAATTTTTATTACATCGACAATAACATTCTCGATTTTTAAATTTCTGACTTCAATATTTTCTTCTTATACATATAAATGGTTCAGAGGTCATTTAACACTGGTCATTTTTCAATATATTTCTCTTTCTTCTTTTTAACCATTTGAACCTTAAACTATTCCTCTGATCCAGTCATTTTTTAATTTATTTCACCAATGAATGACTAAAAAAAACTTCAATAGATAAAATTTATATTCATGATTTTTAAAGGATTCATTGTCATTCATTATAACAACACAGGCTGACTTCTAATTCAATCAATCGATCACGGATCGATCGATTAAATTAGAAAAAAAGCTCTCCTCGTACCGTTCGGACGTCTCTCATGCCGACTCGGTTCGGTCGCGTCGCCGGTCGCGTTTATAAAACGACTCGGAACCGTCCGTTCGTGTCGTTTTTAAAAATAATTTGTTATCGAATTCGTCTAAAACAAAATGTTCTTTTTACGAATTCTGTGTGTGCGCGAAAAGTACTTAAAGTAATACCGAGTGTCGTTCGGGTCTTCGATTGCGTCCTCGATCTCCTGTCCAGGTGGCCCGCACGGGCGCGCGCCCGCCGAGGCTATGCAGGAGGAGAGGCACCCGGGAGTGTTTGCTTTTTGATTGTCAGATCGGACGTACGACCGTCCGTTAAAAATAGTATATAGTGTATTCGTTTCAATTAAGTGTTCTGTGGTTCCTGTCCGAGATGGAGAGCTGACCGGTGAGCGGATTGTGGTGAAGTATCATCAGTGTAAAGGAAATAATCGACACCAGGTTTTTTAAATAGAATTGTTTTTTACTGTAAAGCAACGCAATTTCCATCGTGTTTTCCTCTACTATCTCAGTGAGTTTTCACTGATATCGTTTTAAAAAAAATGTTTAAATAATTCGACATTCATTTTAATGTCAAGTTATTGAAACGATGTCAGCCGTATGTGTGCACGTGGATGAATACTTATTATTTATAATCACAAATTAGGTTGATTTCAAAATTGGTGGTCTTCAATATATGAGATGTTATATTGAACGATTGTCGTTTTTGTAATCGACGCACGGAGCTTTCGGGGTGGATGAATTGCTGTAAAGCGAAGTTGAAGCCTTCGACTCCACGATTTTCCACACATGATTTTCAGGTGTTAAGTTAAGGCTGCCCGTCGTGCAGCTTAGATTAGGGAACGCATATATTAATCCGCTTCACGGGTTGTATATGTCGTCTCACCTTGTAGCAGGTGTAGCGTAGGAGTGGCTCGGATCAAATCGATTTCGAGTCCTAGCTTATTGTGTTTTTTTGTTTTCATGTTTTCTCTTTCAGGTCCCAGAACTTCAATCTCTTTTTTTGTTTGTTGTAATTTAAAGTAGATTTTTTGCTTTGTCGATTCAGTAAACTTAGTGTTTTTTGTAGATTTTAATTAGTTTGATTTTTAATTTTCTGCTTTCATTTTTTATTTTTTTTTAATATTAGTATTGATTTGTTTTTATTGAATTAGTAGTAGTTTTATATTGTTTCAGTTTTATTTTCTTTAATTATAGCTTTTATTTGATTTTTAAATTTTGTTCCTAGTTGATTTAAAGTAGTTTAATTTTGTTTTGATAATTAACTTCACTCCCTCGCCATGGATTGTGGGGTAATGATACAAATCGTATCACTACCATGTGTGTTTGGTAATCAGATCAATTATGCTTCATAACAGAATGTACATATTAAGATTCTAATACAAGTGATAACGCGTTTTGGAATCTTGTATGTATTATTCGCCATTGATACATAATTTATTTGGTTAATGTGTGATTCCCGAAATTGCGTTTTTGTTTTACAGTACATATATGTGTATATATATATATATATATATATATATATATATATATATATATATATACATATTAGTTATTTAAGTTCAGTTAGTGCATACATTTAACTCGATTTGTTTTATCAGACTGGTAAACATTTTAAATCTAAAAAATGTATCTATTTATCTGAAAATAGATCAAATATCATTCAATATAAAGTAGATCAAAAAAATTAGATCTAATTTCATTGATATCTGATAAAACCTAATAATTTAATCAAAATGGCAAACTAATTAACAGAAGACAAACAATGTATGATTTTTATGAATACTAGATGTATTCAGCTTTCTGTCGATTTGATTAATGGTCGAAGGAGAGTTATGAAAATCGTAATTGCTGCTTACAAATATGTTCATACAAAATTGTATATATTTTTGGATTCTGGTTAAATGGTTAATTTAGTTTTGATTAAATTCGCGGAGTGTATTCAGTGTAAAGTGTCTACCATCGATGGATTCATTAGGTAAAAAAGGTACATTCTTATTTTTTTAAATGATATATTTTCTAATTACTTTTTATTTCAGCAATCAAAAAAATCCACTTCGAGTTCAGTCAATTAATTTCTTTGATAATATTTAATCCGTTTCAATTTCCTGTCAGTTCTTTTTTAAAGCGATAATGTTTTTAATTTTTATCATTCAATAAACTATCAGAAAATTTCAATTAAAATTCCTTAGATAAGTTTCTTTTCTTGATTTTTCTTTTATTGCACATATCAATATTCAAAAAGTTTCTTACAACACCTAAAAATACCACCATTAAAATCATACATAATATTCATATTACAATGAATATCTTTTGTAGAAATGTATTGATCGATTCTCATATAAATTTCTTGCTTCCCAATGACATTTTGTTCTGTCAACATCATCACCAAGCTAAATAGTATACAAACAGCATAATTACCCCTGTGTGAACTGACAGGTTTTTTCACAGTAAATTTATTCATCTGAGATTTAATTATGACTGAAAAGTTATAGATTTTCAATTTTCTATTGGAACCACAATCAGTTTTTTGATTTTCTGATTTTTACTTTCAATATTTTATTTTTATAAATATTTACAGTTGACAGAACATCCGAAATAATTTTCTTTCAATAAATTTCTCCTTTTTTCACGAAATTGATCTATGAACAATTTCTTAGATAACAGTATTTTTTAATTATAATTTTAAGATTCGACTTCATCGACAACCTGTTAAACGATTTTCTGATTTGCTGATTAAATAATTTATTTTTATGTACATAAATGGATCAGATATCATTCAACATACAACTATTCTTCATTAAACCTCCTTCTTCATAAAAATTGAACTTTAAACTATATCTCAGTAGAGAGTTATTTGTTAGTAAATTTTCAATCTTCTATTATATCGACAATCACTTCTAGTTTATCTAATTTTCTGATTCAATAATTTATTTTTATGTACATAAATATATCAGAGATCACTCAACAAAAATCATTTTTCAATAAATTTCTCTTCTTTCATCATATAATAATTTTTCGAATGACATATTTTTTAAAAAAATTTCTAATTTTTATTACATCGACAATAACATTCTCGATTTTTAAATTTCTGACTTCAATATTTTCTTCTTATACATATAAATGGTTCAGAGGTCATTTAACACTGGTCATTTTTCAATATATTTCTCTTTCTTCTTTTTAACCATTTGAACCTTAAACTATTCCTCTGATCCAGTCATTTTTTAATTTATTTCACCAATGAATGACTAAAAAAAACTTCAATAGATAAAATTTATATTCATGATTTTTAAAGGATTCATTGTCATTCATTATAACAACACAGGCTGACTTCTAATTCAATCAATCGATCACGGATCGATCGATTAAATTAGAAAAAAAGCTCTCCTCGTACCGTTCGGACGTCTCTCATGCCGACTCGGTTCGGTCGCGTCGCCGGTCGCGTTTATAAAACGACTCGGAACCGTCCGTTCGTGTCGTTTTTAAAAATAATTTGTTATCGAATTCGTCTAAAACAAAATGTTCTTTTTACGAATTCTGTGTGTGCGCGAAAAGTACTTAAAGTAATACCGAGTGTCGTTCGGGTCTTCGATTGCGTCCTCGATCTCCTGTCCAGGTGGCCCGCACGGGCGCGCGCCCGCCGAGGCTATGCAGGAGGAGAGGCACCCGGGAGTGTTTGCTTTTTGATTGTCAGATCGGACGTACGACCGTCCGTTAAAAATAGTATATAGTGTATTCGTTTCAATTAAGTGTTCTGTGGTTCCTGTCCGAGATGGAGAGCTGACCGGTGAGCGGATTGTGGTGAAGTATCATCAGTGTAAAGGAAATAATCGACACCAGGTTTTTTAAATAGAATTGTTTTTTACTGTAAAGCAACGCAATTTCCATCGTGTTTTCCTCTACTATCTCAGTGAGTTTTCACTGATATCGTTTTAAAAAAAATGTTTAAATAATTCGACATTCATTTTAATGTCAAGTTATTGAAACGATGTCAGCCGTATGTGTGCACGTGGATGAATACTTATTATTTATAATCACAAATTAGGTTGATTTCAAAATTGGTGGTCTTCAATATATGAGATGTTATATTGAACGATTGTCGTTTTTGTAATCGACGCACGGAGCTTTCGGGGTGGATGAATTGCTGTAAAGCGAAGTTGAAGCCTTCGACTCCACGATTTTCCACACATGATTTTCAGGTGTTAAGTTAAGGCTGCCCGTCGTGCAGCTTAGATTAGGGAACGCATATATTAATCCGCTTCACGGGTTGTATATGTCGTCTCACCTTGTAGCAGGTGTAGCGTAGGAGTGGCTCGGATCAAATCGATTTCGAGTCCTAGCTTATTGTGTTTTTTTGTTTTCATGTTTTCTCTTTCAGGTCCCAGAACTTCAATCTCTTTTTTTGTTTGTTGTAATTTAAAGTAGATTTTTTGCTTTGTCGATTCAGTAAACTTAGTGTTTTTTGTAGATTTTAATTAGTTTGATTTTTAATTTTCTGCTTTCATTTTTTATTTTTTTTTAATATTAGTATTGATTTGTTTTTATTGAATTAGTAGTAGTTTTATATTGTTTCAGTTTTATTTTCTTTAATTATAGCTTTTATTTGATTTTTAAATTTTGTTCCTAGTTGATTTAAAGTAGTTTAATTTTGTTTTGATAATTAACTTCACTCCCTCGCCATGGATTGTGGGGTAATGATACAAATCGTATCACTACCATGTGTGTTTGGTAATCAGATCAATTATGCTTCATAACAGAATGTACATATTAAGATTCTAATACAAGTGATAACGCGTTTTGGAATCTTGTATGTATTATTCGCCATTGATACATAATTTATTTGGTTAATGTGTGATTCCCGAAATTGCGTTTTTGTTTTACAGTACATATATGTATATATATATATATATATATATATATATACATATACATATTAGTTATTTAAGTTCAGTTAGTGCATACATTTAACTCGATTTGTTTTATCAGACTGGTAAACATTTTAAATCTAAAAAATGTATCTATTTATCTGAAAATAGATCAAATATCATTCAATATAAAGTAGATCAAAAAAAATTAGATCTAATTTCATTGATATCTGATAAAACCTAATAATTTAATCAAAATGGCAAACTAATTAACAGAAGACAAGCAATGTATGATTTTTATGAATACTAGATGTATTCAGCTTTCTGTCGATTTGATTAATGGTCGAAGGAGAGTTATGAAAATCGTAATTGCTGCTTACAAATATGTTCATACAAAATTGTATATATTTTTGGATTCTGGTTAAATGGTTAATTTAGTTTTGATTAAATTCGCGGAGTGTATTCAGTGTAAAGTGTCTACCATCGATGGATTCATTAGGTAAAAAAGGTACATTCTTATTTTTTTAAATGATATATTTTCTAATTACTTTTTATTTCAGCAATCAAAAAAATCCACTTCGAGTTCAGTCAATTAATTTCTTTGATAATATTTAATCCGTTTCTATTTCCTGTCAGTTCTTTTTTAAAACGATAATGTTTTTAATTTTTATCATTCAATAAACTATCAGAAAATTTCAATTAAAATTCCTTAGATAAGTTTCTTTTCTTGATTTTTCTTTTATTGCACATATCAATATTCAAAAAGTTTCTTACAACACCTAAAAATACCACCATTAAAATCATACATAATATTCATATTACAATGAATATCTTTTGTAGAAATGTATTGATCGATTCTCATATAAATTTCTTGCTTCCCAATGACATTTTGTTCTGTCAACATCATCACCAAGCTAAATAGTATACAAACAGCATAATTACCCCTGTGTGAACTGACAGGTTTTTTCACAGTAAATTTATTCATCTGAGATTTAATTATGACTGAAAAGTTATAGATTTTCAATTTTCTATTGGAACCACAATCAGTTTTTTGATTTTCTGATTTTCTGATTTTTACTTTCAATATTTTATTTTTATAAATATTTACAGTTGACAGAACATCCGAAATAATTTTCTTTCAATAAATTTCTCCTTTTTTCACGAAATTGATCTATGCACAATTTCTTAGATAACAGTATTTTTTAATTATAATTTTAAGATTCGACTTCATCGACAACCTGTTAAACGATTTTCTGATTTGCTGATTAAATAATTTATTTTTATGTACATAAATGGATCAGATATCATTCAACATACAACTATTCTTCATTAAACCTCCTTCTTCATAAAAATTGAACTTTAAACCATATCTCAGTAGAGAGTTATTTGTTAGTAAATTTTCAATCTTCTATTATATCGACAATCACTTCTAGTTTATCTAATTTTCTGATTCAATAATTTATTTTTATGTACATAAATACATCAGAGATCACTCAACAAAAATCATTTTTCAATAAATCTCTCTTCTTTCATCATATAATACTTTTTCAAACGACATATTTATTAATAAATTTTCTAATTTGTCACTTCAATGCTTCCTTTTTATACATATAAATGATTCAGAGGTCATTCATCTCTGGAAACTTTTCAATACATTTTCTTTCCTCCTATAATAAAATTGAACTTGAAATAATTTGTCTGATCCAGTTATTTTTTAATTAATCCTCCAATGAATAACAAAAAAAAACTTCAGTAGATAAAAATCATTTATGATTTTTATTAAACCTTTCAATATTTCTCAATTTTTGTCAGTAATACTTATTAACCTCTGAACCTCCCCTACATAATTTAAAAGTTTTATTTCAGATAACAAGTTTACCAGTTCTCTCATCCAGGTATTTCTTAAGCCAATCAGTAAAATCAAAGCTTCAAAAATTAAATCTTTACTTTGTCGATTCAGTAAATTTAGAGTTTTTCATAGATTTCAATTAGTTTAATTATTAATTTTTTGCTTTTATTTATAATCTTTTTAACATTAGTATTGATTTGTTTTTAATGAATTAATAGTAGTTTTATTTTGTTTCATTTTTATTTTTTAAATTATAACTTTTGTCTTTTGTTTTTTTTTAGTCGATTTAAAGTAACTTAATTTTGTTTTCATAATTAACTTTAATTCCTCCCACGATGGATTTCGAGCCTTGGATGAATGGTTTTTTTTCTCTTTGTTTTCTCTTTCAGGTCCCAGAACTTCAATCTCTTTTTTTTGTTTGTTGCAATTTAAAGTAGATTTTTTTGATTTGTTAATTCAGTAAATTTAGAGTTTTCTGTATATTTTAATTAGTTTGATTATTAATTTTTTGCTTTCATTTTTTATTTTTTTAATATTAGTATTGCTTTGTTTTTACTGGATTAGTAGTATTTTTATTTTGTTTGTTTTATTATTTTTTTTAATTGTAGCTTTTATTTGATTTTTAAGTTTTGTTTCTAGTCGATTTAAAGTAGTTTAATTTTGTTTTGATAATTAACTTCACTCCCTCGCCATGGATTGTTGGGTAATGGTACAAATCGTATCATTACCGTGTGTGTTTGGTAATCAGATCAATTATGCTTCATAACAGAATGTACATATTAAGATTCTAATAAAAGTGATATCGCGTTTTGGAATCTTGTATGTATTACTCGCCTTTGATACATAATTTATTTGATTAATGTGTGATTCCCGAAATTGCGTTTGTTTTGTACAGTACATATATATATATATATATATATATATATATATATATATATATATAAATATTAGTTATTCAAGTTCAGTTAGTGCATACAATTAACTCGATTTGTTTTATCAGAGAGCATTCAACGAGATCATTTTTCAACAGATTTCTCTTCTTTCTTCATATCATACTTTTTTAAAAGACGTATTTATTAATAAATTTTCTAATTTGTCACTTCAGTCCTTCCTTTTTATACTCATAAATGGTTCAGAGGAATTCCTCTTTCTTCCTTTAATAAAATTGAAGTTGAAATAATTTGTCCGATCCAGTCATCTTTTTAATTAATTCTCCAATGAATGACAAAAAAAACTTCAATAGATAAAATTCGTATTTATGATTTTTATTAAACCTTTCAATATTTTATTTCAATTTTTTTACCAGTTATACTTATTAACCTCTGAGCTTTCCCTATATAATTTAAAAGTTTTGTTTTAAGTAACAAATTTACCAGTTCTCTCATCTAGATATTTTTTAAGTCGATCAGTAAAATTGAAGCTTCAAAAATTAAATATAAATACTTGTATCTGTTGAAATATATCTATGATTAGGCCAGAAAACATTTGTTAATATTTCAATGTTGCAATATCAATCATTCAAAAAAAAACTCAATTTCTTAATTGAAATAATAATATTTGAAATTTATTTAGGATTTAAAACGTTTTTCAAAATATACTAAGACGTATTTTTTTAAAATTCAAATTGATAATAATTTTTGAAAACAAAGAATTAAAAATCAGTCGAAAAGAGTCCCTAGAAAATGTTCAGAATTTTTTAAATGTTCAGAATTTTTAATTTATTAAATGTTCAGAATTACTTATTAAACTAAATAAATTTGTTTTAGAAATTGTATACAAATGTTGTTAGACTTTTGGAAAATATTACTAAAATATACATTACAGTATTTCTAAAAATCTCTTGTTTAAATATCAGTATTTTAATTACATTTTTATTTATTTAAATAATTTAATAATATTTTTATTAATTGACTCAATGAAATATCAAGATATCTGTGTCGCCTCCAAGATAAATCCAATAAGAAAATAAATGAAGATCATGATGAAAAAAAGAAGCCTTTGAAGAAATTGCTGTGAAATTCATGCATTGAAAATAATAATAAATTTTTTTAAATATTTTTTCACAATATACTTAGAAGTAAATTTATTTCTTTTTTTAGATTCAAATCGATAATAATTTTTGAAAACAAAGAATTAAAAATTAGTCAAAAAGATTCACTAGGAAATGTTCAGAATTTTTTAAAAATTATTTATTATTAAACCAAATAAATATGTTTCAGAAATTGTATAAAAATGATATTGGAATTTTGGAAAATATTACTAAATTATAAATTACAGTATTTCTAGAAATTTCTTGTTTAAATATCAGTATTTTAATTGTATTTTTACTTATTTAAATAATTTATTTATATTTTTATTAATTGATTCAACCAAATACCAAGATATCTTTGTCGCCTTCAAGATAAATCCGATAAGAACATAAATGAAGATCATGATGAAAAAAAGAAGTCTTTGAAGAAATTGCTGTGAAAATCTTGCATCGAAAATAATAATAATTTTTTTTAAACGTTTTTCAAAATATACTAAGAAGTATTTTTTTTAAATTCAAATTGATAATAATTTTTGAAAACAAAGAATTAAAAATCAGTCAAAAAGATTCACTAGAAAATGTTCAGAATTTTTTAAATATTCAGAATTACTTATTAAACCAAATAAATTTGTTTTAGAAATTATATAAAAATGTTGTTAGACTTTTGGAAAAAATTACTAAAATATAAATTACAGTATTTCTAAAAAGCTGTTGTTTAAATATCAGTATTTTAATTACATTGTTATTTATTTAAATAATTTAATTATATTTTTATTAATTGATTCAACCAAATATCAAGATATTTGTGTCGCCTTCAAGATAAATTTGATAAGAAAATAAATGAAGATCATGATGAAAAAAAGAAGTCTTTGAAGAAATTGCTGCGAAATCCTTGCATTGAAAATAATAATTTTTTTTAAAACTTTTTCAAAATATACTAAGTAAATTTATTTCGTTTTTTTAGATTCAAATTGATAATGATTTTTGTAAACAAAGAATTAAAAATCAGTCAAAATATTCACTAGAAAATATCCAGAATTTGTTAAAAGTTATTTCTTATTAAACCAAATAAATTTGTTTTAAAATTGTATAAAAATGATGTTAGTCTTTTGGAAAACACTTCAAAAATTTAAATATTGCTCTTATGACAAAAATAATATTAAAAAAATATATAAAAGTATTACACATTTCTTGAATTGGAAATATAAATTTAAAGGTACCTAATTTTTAATTTTTTACTGATAGAACTAAATTGATTTCTTTCAGAAAATTTAAATACTTATATCTCAGACAATATTTTCAGAATAATAATATTAATTTTATTATAAAGGGAATTGAATTAAGAAATTAAAATGGAGAAATCAAGTAACAAGAGGAGAAATTAATAAAATTAGATATAAAAAGACAAAAATTTAAAGAAATAACTGTCGATAGAACATTAATTCAATTAACTGATTTTTTACACTTATGTTTCTGTTTTAGAAGTTTAAAAAGAGGTGTAATCCAATGAGAAATATTCTTGAATAAAAATACATTTTATTTCGTTATAAATTCGAAAAGAAAACATTTGAAGATCAACAAATATCAAGATGGAATATCATTAAAAATATTAATATGAAAACATAAACAATATATTCCATTAAAAAAATGGTAATAAAATACAAATCGAATTATCTGGATTTTCTTTGCATATTTACTAATTTAAATAAGTTTATATTTCAGGAATTCTATGAAACAATACCAGAATTTCGACAAATATTCACGGAATATATAAAATCCTAACAAAGCTAACGTAATTATAATTCAATAAAAAATAATTCCAGTTAAAAGGAATCACTAATTTAATCACATCAACAATAAACAAATGGAATTTTCAGTAGCATCAAAAGAAACTGAGATTAATGATTCGAGGAAGACTCTTCTGTAATTATTTATTTTTTATGAATTTCAGGATTGGTGAATCGATTTTTCTGACATGACGATGGTTGGAGCGCACAAAGATCTATGCATATATCATTTTTATTTTAATGGAGTTTATTCGGATAGCCATTTGTATAAAAGCACCACTCTTTTATTTCGGATAAAGAAATGGTTTAAATAATAATGAAATAAAATAGGGAAGAAGAAAGTAAAAACCTTAATAAATTAATAAATATTAAAATGAATGGAAACTTACAAGGAAATAAAATATTAAAATGGAAAATGGACGGAAAAAAGGGTTCTCTCTCTATCTTTCTATATATATATATATACGTGTGTGTGTGTATGCGTATGTGTGTCTTTTTTAACTATGATTTTCAGATATGCATTTTAATATTTTGGAAAAACATACAAAAATTAAATCCAAGTCAAGGAAATAATCTGAGATGAAATTTTTAATAAGAAGTACTTAAGAGTAAACAAAAAAAAATCGGAATCAGTATGCAAACGTGACTGATGTATAAAAAGCTGAAAAAAATTAACGATATTATGAAAAAATCCCAGTTTCAGTTGTCAACATTGGGATGTGGACTGTTTATTTTTTATGTGTATGCTAATAAACATTTTTTACAGGTGGATAAAAATAATTAATCTTAAATGTTTGTACAGGTAGTTTATTAATTAAATAATGGATCAAATGTGGGAATAAAATATTACGACCGATTAAGTATGAATCCAAAGAGAAAAAAAACAACTATTCATTCACATATTTCAGTAAAAAAAAGTAAAATAATAATAAAATATTATTCGAAAAATAGAAGCAATTAATATCAAACTAGAAATATGAGTATAGAAAATAAAAAAAGAAAAAAATATATGAAAGGTAATAGAGGTTTAAACTGAGAGATAATTTTATGTTTTATTTAAATTGTTTAATATTTTTTTATTTCAGATTCTTTTATTTTTAATATGTTTAATTATATATATATATATATATATATATATATATATATATATATATGTATATGAGATTTTTAATTAAGTTATAGTTTAGTTCTAAATATAAGCTAATAGTCTTCTTTTCAGGTTATATTTAAAGGTTTTTTTCTTTTTTAATTTCTAATCGCTTTTCTTTCAGATGTGTATGAATGGTTGTGTGTGTGTGTTTTTATATATATATATATATATATATATATATATATATATATATATATATATATATATATATATATATATATATATTTGATTCTTAATTAATAATTTTTATTTTCAGGATTTTAATGATATATTTTCTTTCAGATTCTGATAATTTATTTATTTTTGTATGTATTTAATATTTTTTTTCTTTCAGCAATAATATGCCTTTTTATTTCAGGATTAACAATACATAAATCTGTGTGTGTGTGTGTGAATGTGAACTCTCTCTCTCTCTCTCTCTCTATATATATATATATATATATATATATATCAAACGACTAATATAAATTTCATGATTTTCAGCGTAATGGTCATATTTTCCATTTTAGGTTTATTTATAACTAAAATGTTTCAATCAATAAAGTATATAATAAAATACGCTTAAGGCTCACTTTCGAAAATATGGTGTTTTATATAATCTGTGGAATAGAATCAAAGCATTTTAAAATTCTCGCTCGTTTCTTTCTGATGAAGAAATTGTTTAAATAATAATGATATTAAAAATCCAGAAGAAAATAAATACGATAATAAATTAATGGATCTTGAATGAATGAAAGCTCAGCAAGAGATGGATATAAAGTTTATAAATGGAAAGATGGACGGAAACTCGGATTCTCTCTCTTTCTATTCAAAACGAGACGTTTTAATTTTAATGTACTCTGAAGAGTACTAAAAGATTTTTATTTAATAAGGAATTACTGATATTTCGAAATGACGAGGAATTCCAAATTTCAATTATTCATCAGTATTATGAAATAGGGTAATTTGGTAAACTGGTTTAAAAATAGAATGAGTAGTTTCAAATTTAGCTAGAATAGGTTTAGCTTTTTGTTTTTAAGTTCACTTTTATTTTTAATCTTTTTTGTATAAATTCGTTTTTATAATACAATAACTTCTATTTCATTTTCAATGGAATCAATTAATTATTTCAAATTATTTTTTTTTATTATTTTGTTAGTATTCTTTTCTAAATAATTTCTTAATTCAAGTTAGGATTAGATTAGGGTTGGTCTTCCGATCAACACGGTAGGTCTTCTACATATCTGCAACCTCAACGTGGTGTAGAAGTGGCAACATACGCAAAATATTCAGTGAAATTTTATTACAAAAAAGTAAGAAAGGAATTTTGCCTTTATTTCTTTATAGAAATATATAAATGATAAAATTGAATAAATTTAAATATTTGAAATAGAGTTTCAATGAAATATTTTACATATGGCTAACGCAGATGATACATACATACACATACACTCATGACTATCTATGACTTTTAACTGGCTCAGACATAGAATAATCTTGAATGATTTATCAAAAATATATGATAATCATCGATTTTTTCGATGTGAAAATATCTACTGCCTTTTTCACGTTCTCATGGAAATATAAAATTATTTAAATTATTATATTTTTTGCAATAAAATGATTGATATGTTACCATAAAAGAAAAAAAGAAACATGGCAATCAAAATTTTAATAATTTCATCTCTTTTTAATACATGACCTGCCTCATTCTGAATGACAGCATTAAGTTTTTACTTCACATTACATTTGCAGGACATATTTGATCATCAATTGGATTTTTAGTTTTATAATTCCCTTTTTTTCAGAAAATTATGACCCATAATTTGCTTTAATAAAATCATATACCTATTGTATATGCATACACACACGCATACAATTGAGACAGTTCGAAATAATGGCAAGAGTGGCACCACCTACCTATGTGGTCTTCGCTAATTTTTATTACTTTAAATTAGATGACTGTTTATGCATGGTGTTAATTATCTTTTCGTTTGATTCGGTAGATACACAAGATTTTAAATTAACTTGTATTTAAAACGACAATTAAGGTTTTTATATTTAAAGAAACGTTTGGCTAATGATTATCATTTAGAACAGAAATAGTTGTCCACAGAAACTATTTTCTGAACAGCAAAATAGAACAATTATTCATTAAGGATCCTTTTTTAATTGCAAACATTATATTTAAATATTACATATATAAATTAATATTACATTCTACTAACAATCGATCAATATTATCCTACACTAGATTCATTTATTTTAATTATTAAACAATAGCACTCTTCTTTTTATACAATTTTCATGAAACACCTCAATAATGTTTCATTTCAAAAAAGTTCATTGTAAATAAAACAAATGCAAACTTTTACATAATTATATTTATTTTGAATGCAAAATATAATACATATTTAAAGAAGATTACATTTAAATATTTTTATGATAAAAAAAGACAAAAAAATATATTTTTTATTTTATAATATCATTAATATGTATATTATGTATATATATAATAGTTGTAATAATCATAAGCACATTTTAAAATTATATAATAGAAAAAAATATTTCGAATTTTTCAACCTATCTATCAATATATATATATATATATACATACACATACATACATACATACGAAAGCCAAAATTGATTAGTTATTAAGTTATTGCTTTGAGTCCTTACATTACAAATACTTTTTCAATTTTTTTATATGGATGAACTTCTTTAGTTTTTGGGCAGATAATTTTTCCATTATTCTTTGCTGCCATTTGTTCTAAAGCCTGTGAAAATAAAGTCATTAGAAAGAAAATAAAGTCATTCAATATATTCAACACTTGAATATATTGAAACTCACCTGTTCTCCATACACATAACCATTAGGTAAAACCATCGGTTGATTATGTTCATTGAGCGGCAAACCTGATATATGGCATACTAAACGTGACTGAGAACAATGAGCATATGGCAATAATTCAGCGAGAGAGTTCAGAGGTTCTTGGCATACAGGACACGCTGGATTACGACGTTCTGGATTCGACGAATAACACTGCGTATAAGTCAGTTAAGGATAAATTAAATTTAAAAGTCATTATCGTAGATGATATCTTTTAAACGAATTTCACATAATTATGATTCCTTTGTACTGATCTTTAGTACTGAAAGATTTAAGATCCTTTTTGAGGTAAATAGATAAACTATTTCAAATAAAACAGAAAAAAAAGTATTCTAAAAGGATATGGTGTCTTTAGTGCAGATAAGCCGGCTTGCAACGTAACAGTGAACACAGATTGGCTTGAAAGCTGGAAAAGTCTATACGTTTCTTGGCGAAATTGTTCGATTAAAGTGTCCCAACGAGATTCTTCGAATAATGTCTTGTACTGAGTTATATCTGTTGGAAAATCAAATATTAAAATAATAATAATTTATGTATTTCTTATTCTTATACTATGAGAAATTTTTTCAAATAATAAATACTACTAAAATAATTTAGTACAAGTCTTTATAAATTTTATCTAAAGTATTAAATTTATTAATAATATTTACCAGTATCAATCGGAAATGCTAGAAGCGCCATACAATGTTGAATAGATGGCAACTGTTCTTCTTCATAGACAGAAAAAAATTTCCTCGCATATTTGACCGCGTCAACTCTTCTATCCGCCTTTATCAGTTCGATAAACTCTTGGATTCGAAGATTAAATTCCATATTCGACTTCAGTTTTCTCAATTTTGAACGATTGTCATGACACCATGCTAAGCATTTGTCAGTTTCATGCATGGCAAGAGACTTTTCGACTTCACGTGAAACTAGGAACACATCTAAAATAATATACAACCTTGCAGAATTCTAATTATTACATGTAGGGTTTAAAATCTTTTTATATTAGAAAAAAATAATATTTTTCATATAAATTTACACTTAATTCTTAAATAAAAAATATTTATCTTGTGATGTTATATATATATAAAAATATTAAAAGAATATTCATGAAGAAAGATACCTTTTCTTTTAATAGTTATTTAAAAAAAAAATTAGATACTCAATAAAGAACAGTAAGTCTCAGAGTTAATAAAAAGAATAAGAGTTTGAAAAAAAAAACAAAAGTTATGAGAAAGTGTGTCGATCTTTAGGACGATTATTACAATATCTGTTCTACTTTTTTCAGTTAAATTTTAAGATAAGATAAAAAAATAGTTTGTACCTTAATAGCAGATTTTTTCCAAATTGCATTAAAAGAAATAAATAAATAAATATATATATATATATTTATATTTTGTAAAATAATGCTTACATATATAACTTTTAAGGAATATTTTATATGAGAAATGACTTGTATTGAATTATGAAACAAATGGATTAAACAATAACCATTACATAATATTTTAGATCTATGATAATATAATCATTATACTAACCTATATTTGTTAAATCTTGAAGTTCTGATTTTTCAGCAAGCTTCGTTGCAGCATTATAATATCCTTTCCTTAAAAAATACTCGACGAGCATTCTGTCCAATCTCCGTCGACGCCACTGATTGACAGCACCCTGAGAAACTTCTCCTGAAGCTGTCATGACGTTGTGCTCTTTCAAATGGTCCAATCTTCTTTTACACACGTATCCGGCTTGTAATTCTTCTGATATGCTTTCTTCGGCTTTCCTTTTCAAAACCTGAAGTTTTTCAACCTGTCACAGAACAGTGAGTATTAATGAAAATCAGATGATTCGAATGACGGAAAAAATATTACCATTCCTCCGAGTAAACGGCTGATATCATTAGCTCCGACCTTTTCAGCTGAAATGCCTTTTTCAATTTCGAGCGCCGCCTGTTGCACGTGAGACACTTCCCTGTCTAACGATTTCTGCGCCGCCCGAAATTTTTTGTTCAAAAGTTCATACGGTACCTACGATCACAAAATGTTTCAAACGAGTGCGGACGTTAAATAATTTCGAAGGCGTACTGTTTTGCAATGTGTACGCTAACCTTCAAGGTAGGATGTTCTAATGATTTCAGATCAGACATTTTATCCTCTTTACTTATTAGAACCATAAAATCGGATTACAGTTGTACGAACGTCGCGATGAGAATATTGTCACTGGTCGATTTTGACAAAGCGACTCAAACAGCTGATTTTATTGTCTCACCATATGATCAGTGCGCAAGGTTTCTAGCGAATGCTTGTTTTCGTTAGTCGTTAATGATATTGCGGTGTGCTGAAAGATGCGTAGATGCGTAAATGCACGAACGCATATTTATTAACATTATTGACGACGTTTTTTTGTCAAGAAGGAACGAGTGTTTTATATGATTTTCTTCAAAAAACGAGTAAAGGAGAACAAAGCATCAGCCTTTTTTGACTTGCGTTAACCGATGCGAAATTTAGAGACCATTTAGATTTTCGCGTCGTAATATATATATATATATATATATATATATATATATATATATATATATATACATACATACTCATTAAAATTAATTAAAAAAATCTGAAAGTATAAAACTTGTTACCGAAGGCATGACCGATGAAATAAGTATGGGCAATTATACATGTATATATTTAAAAATATTCAAATCTTCTACGGTTGAATTAAATTATTGTTTAACATATTTATGTAACATTTCATCGAGTGGAATTGTACTTAAAAAGAGTTTGTGTTTGGATAATTCTGTACGACGACAATTGGATTATTGAACTCTTGTCTATTTATCGATCACTGTTTAGACTTTTAACCTGTATTTTTTTGATTTAGGCAACTATACATACACTTTGCAAATTAATTCTTTTTTCAACTGTGCAATCAACAAAAAAGTCCGGTTGAAAATGTTCAATAAATCATTATTGACCATTTTTGATTGTTGCTTGTACGCATTTCAATCGAAGTGCCAGAGTATAGAAAAATATAAAAAAAGGCTTTTTTTGTAGCTTGGAGATCTGAAGATCGTCAACGAAATGTACATAAGCGACAATAAAATGATCAATAATGATTTTTTGGTCAGAAAAAATGTTTGTGATTTGTGAGGTAAAAAAAGAGTCATTTATGAAAGATAATTAAGCTTACTTTGCCCAAGTTGTTCCAATATGATGACTAATAATTCATTTTCAAAGTTCATCAGAGGTGTTTTTACCTTTTTTTTCTCTTTGTAATGACTAAACATTTATAAAAACTTATATTTTAATTTAACATCTATTGAAAAACAAATTATGATACTGAATGGACTTCAGTTTATGAAATAGTACCGCATCTAGTCTGAACGAACTGGAATATGTACTTTACATAAAAATTACAAAAATGATTTATAATAATCTTCTAATCAAACATTTTTCATTTTATACAAATACGAGGGTAATATGCATTTATGTCTGCTCTACATTGTATATTTTTTTATTAAATAGCATTCGATAATATTATGTTTGAAATTATTTATTGATATAAATAACATTCAGAAAGAATAAAGTATAAAAGTATTAATATTTGTATTTTAAATGTTTCTATGTTTTAAATAATAAATTTCCGGTGTACAAAAACAACTTAGAGAGTTATTGTATATAAATTCTAGTTAAAACATTTTTCAATCTCATCCTGTTTTTAAATTCTCATCTCTTCGATCGGTCCAGTTACTACTGTCTAATTATTTTCCAGCTATGTACCTAATTATTCTCTTATTAATTTGATTTATAAATTGATTCATTAGGTTTGTTCCTACCATTAATTGTTAATTTTTTACATATTTTAGTTTGGTAAATGGTCAACAGAGGGAAACAGTGTGACTGTTTCGATCATGTTTTGACAGTTTTCGATAAGCGTGTAAACTGAAACTGACTGAATATTTCTAGGGATAAAATCGAAAAGACATACGAACACAAATTAAAAATATATTATTTATTTACAATAAATTGACAATCATCATCAGATCACATAGCAAACATTTCAGCTAACAAATACCTAATTTAAAAATAGCACCAATTTTTTTGCAACTTATAAATAGTCGCGGCCGAAAATAATCAATGCCTACCTCAGTCAGATAACTTTGATAATTAAACAGCGAATTTCATTTATGCGTTCCTCAAACGGTTTCACGTATAAAATGTACAAAACAGTAAGATAAATGTAATAAAACTATTAAACGTTTAGTCCACAAATGCATTATGTTCACATGTATAGATAACGAACTCAAAACAAATATGTAAAACGATTAAAATAAGACTTAGAATACGTAACTTATAAATGTAATCAATAATTTGACCACGGATGTCAACAAAGTGGTCATATTTATATGTGTATATATAAATATCTACCTATTTTCTCTTAAATTATCTGGATTATTCGATTGTAAGTATTTAATCACTGATGTTACATTAAATGTGGTCGCTTTTTCAGTCATAATATTATTTATAAATACATAATTAACATTTTAAACAAACAATTGAGAACAGATGATTGTTGTGTTATTTTTTTCATTCAAAAAAAGCAACAAACAAGCGCTTCAAGTGCGCGAAACGTAGAATAGAATTCATTATATGATAATTAAATCTAAACATATCGTAATCGTAAAAAATTAAAACTTCCTAATGCTAATTGTTGAAACTTTTACATACAATGCATAATACAAAAGAATTTATCGGAAAATTAACTGTTTACATTATTTATTTTATTATTTACGTAAATATATGTACATGTAAATATGTATTATATACATATTTCAATATTTATTACATTTTCTTTTCTTTCACAGAGTCTAATCATACTCTTGTGTATCAAATGACATGCTTCTAACGATATTCATGTATCGAATATCAAAATACATTATTTATTCTTGTTTATTGCAACTGTAAATAGTACTTATATTTTTCTAAAATGTGTTATTCGATATACGATAAGTCACAAACCTTGAAAATTAATACATAATTTGTAATTATCTTATATATATATATATATATATATATATATATGTATATATGTTATTCATATAAGTATACGTAATTAATATTGTATAGATAATTCACAAGAAACAAAATACAAATATATAACAAAATAGCCAATCACAAAAATCTATACAGTCAAAAAATATAGTGGTGAAAAATCAGCAGTGATTAGAGAAGTTATCTGTTATTAAATCGTTCTCTTTATTAATTTATATTTCTGTATTATATTATTAGTTTCGTTCAGTTTTTTTAAACGTTTTGTCGTACGTAAGCTGAAAACATTGTTTAAAAATATTTTTACTATTCACTTGTTTTTTTTTACTTGGTTATTTTTTATTTATCTTGTTATGTCAACGTAGTAAATGAGGGATCATGTTCAAGTACTTGTTTGATAGATAAGCTTGTTATTAGTATAGTGAAAAGTGAATTGAAGAAAGCAGTTTTAAATATGCGCAGAATCGTTGCAAATCAAAAAATCGGCGTCTTATGAAACAAAAGCGGTTTGTTGTTTGGTTGTTTATAACCTAAGTATTTCTGATTTGATTATTTTATAATAATTTCTAAATAACGAATTCAGTTTTCCGACTTAAGTCCAAATGAGAACATATGAATCTGATTATCGAAGTTTCTTAAACAATCAGATTTTTTCAAAAATGTACGTTGTTTGAACCTATGTAGATTTTTGTGACATTTGAATATGCATTAACGAATCTAAATAAAAATATCATGGAATATTTTTTAACATGAAATTTCACGAAATTATAATTTGAAACAAGAAGATTTGCAGTAACTGAACTTAAAAAAATCATCTTTTTATATCATCAACATCACTGAATATCATATTGTAAGTAAATATTTAACCCAATTTTTTTTTTAGTTATTAATAAGTTTTATTGGCATTTTATTTAATAAATTATGGCGTATATTTAAAAGCAAAATAGTTGAAATTTGTATGTAACGTTTGAAGCAATGTTTCATCGTTTTAAGTACAGTCTGTTTACTGTTATTGAAATTTTGTTCATCAGGATCCAAAAATGGAATTGTTTTATTGCAAGTGTATTAAAATTGTTCATAACAATCGATTTTTCTGTAGTAATATTGACGTTTTTTGTAAAGTTTAAATGCGACTTTGATAGACGAATTAGCTTCTGCTTCAAAAACGAGTCTTGAATGTTAGTGTCTGTTAAGTTCAGATAAAAAGAGAATACATTTTCATAAAGATATTAATTTAAAACGATATCTGAAAAATATTGATTATTCTTTTATGTAACTATAAATTTAATATTATATTTAATTTCAAGCTGTTATTTCGTCTATATACATATTTCATTTGATGCTATATACAGTTAGTATTAGATTTAATACAATAATTATATAGTTTTCATTATTTTTTTTTTGTAGTGGTACATTTTTCAGATAAATATTAATAAGACATTTTTATGCATACGTGCATTTAAATTTATTATATATATATATATATATATAAGTAAATTTTATATTTTATGGCTGAATGAAATATTTTGGCTTTTATTAATGGCAGTCGACCACGGATATTTTATTTGATTAGTATTTTGGCTAGTTTTAGCATAAAATCAATTTGCGTTAACAATGGTTGTTGTGCACGGCACATAAAGGGTACAGAGTTTCTCTCTTTTGAACTCACGTACCACTTTTTTCATACTTTATTATAAAATGTTTATATTTTATTAATATATTTATGTATATGTTTGATAATGGAGATAAAAATAATCATTTCTCATACCATAACTTTTATCTAATTGTACTCTTCTAACGGTTATCTCTTTTTATTTCCCATCCATATTTCTGTTATTATTGTAAGGTTATGTTGTATTTATTTGCGATTTTTTTTTGATTTGATTATTTGTATAAAATATTGGATCTGATTTCAGTTTTATGTCTGTATGTGTAGCTTATTTTTAAGGATGTAATTTCCTCTTCGAGTTTTCACTGTTGTGTTACTCTCTTAAAGAGAATGACCGATGGTGAATATTTGATATGGGGCATACAGGTATGAAAACAGAAAAGAATAACATTATAATTCGTAGGACGTGTCGAATGAGTTTTAGCGTAGATAAATGTGTAAATATTTTTGTCAATCTTATTTATCGATCCTTCCAAAAGATATGCGTGGGGATTCAAGTAGTTTTCATCAATAAAAAAATTAAATTAAGTTTTATTGATATATTGAATAAGATTAGAAAGATATAACACATTCTGGACAAATTATCAATTGATCTCTTGTTTGCTTTGCAACAAATCTTATTCATTAAATTGGATTCTTGTTGAAAATATGATCGATGTTTTGATAAGTTAATCGTTTGCTTATTTCCAATAAATTGTAATATACTATATTATTATTTTCTCTGTTTGATTTCTCGTTTCTGTATTCCGAACGAGTTATCGAGATTTATAAAAAATATAATGTCGTTTATTTTCTGTATTTCACTAGAATTCGCTGTACAAATATCTGGTCTCGAGTATAATCTGTAAAAATATTTCCTTTTTTTCTTTAAAAGTATGTAACGATCAGTTAAAAAATATATACAAGAAATAACATCCCACGGTGTTGGTTAAAGAGGCTTTTAGACAGTCAGTTTAGTTGTTTTTGTCGGTTAAAACTGAAGATTTCGATTGAAAATCAGATCAGACTGGATGGATCCTCCACTGAGTTATAAATCGAAATGATTTTGTCAACAGATTCGTCAGTTTAGGTCTCAGTTATTCTAGTTATATCAAAAAAGTTAGTGGATCGATTTTAATTTTAAAATTGTTTAAAAATTAACCAAATATAAATTAAGTTATTGTACAATTCGGTATGATATCTTAAAGAAATTTTGCATTACCTTCCAATTATCAAAAATCGTCAAGTGGTACTCAACCTTCAATTATGTTGTGATAGAGTCTCCCTTATATATCATCATTCAATTATTTTTTCATGTATATATGGAGTTACAAAATGTAACAGTTCGAAATAGACTTTTTCAATTATCCTTAAATAATTTGATGAGTTCCTTGATTCGAAATTGTATTTTGTTTATATCTTCGTTTTCTAAGTTCGGAGTTGAAATTAAAACATATACTAGGAGTAACTCGTCTTCTATTCTATGAGGTAAATATAGTGTGCACTAAGATTAAATAAAGTTGAGAATTGACTGTTGATTGATCGTCTAATTGAACTGACTGTTTAAAAGCCCCTTAATAAATAATTTCAAATGAACAGTGAAAAAAATTTAAAAAATCGTAATTTACATGTATATGTATATATATAAATGTTATATATTATTTAATAAATAAATAAATTACTTTACTATAACAAATCGTATGAAAGACGTAAAATGTCGATCCTCTAAGGCCACAAATCTATATATTTTCATACCGTTCGATTCATTGTTAGGTTTATATGCTGTTTACTGTTAACAATTAATGTGTGCATTCAATGCAAAGCCGATTCAAGAACAAACGTGTTAAAAAGATAAGATTCAGCTATTTGATTCTGTTTTAATGAACATGGCTGATATAATTGTGAACGCTTCGCTGGTATATAAGTATTATAGATATATGTATGTATATACGTGTATATATATATATATATATATATATATATATATATATATATGTAATTTTTTTATATAATAATTCTTATTATACGGTTATATTTCTGTTGCGAAACCCACACTTTAAAAAATCGATCCTGTCAAACGTTTCGTGACAGTGCGACTTTTTTTTAATAAAATATTATTATGCTTAAATACTTTGAGCAAAAAATATTCTCCCACTGAAATAATATCGAAAAAAAAATATGAAAACGGAACGATTTCTATTTCGTATCGTCGTCTTTACCTTTCTTCTTATCTTTCTTCTTCTGTTTACTTTTATCTCTGTCGCCCTCGTCCGACTTCTGCGACAGGTGTACATCGGCGACTTCGACGTTATTCGCCGCCGGTACTTGTATCATGCTTCCATCGTCCTCCGCCGCGACTTTCAGACCGATCGTCGTGCTGATCTTCACCGACGCTTGTCTGAATGTGTCGCTCAGTTTGACTTGTACGACGTTGATGCACATAGATGTGAGCGCGAGACCGAACACGAGGTAAACGATCGACGCCATCATGAACATGGGATGCTCCGGCACGAAGTCGCCGAAACCGATCGTCGACATTGATATGAAGACGAAGTAGAACGCCTCGAAGAAACTCCAGTTCTCCCACGTCCAGTACATCAGTGCGCCGCTTAAGATGTACAGGAGGAGGATCAGAATGGCTACGGAGATTGGTAGATTGAATTCGTCGTCGACGGCGAAGTTCGATGGAGCTGGAGTGTTCGGGGTCTCGTTGCCGATGTTACTCATTCTGTCTGCTGTCAGGTGTGTGTGCGTGCGCGACGGTATCGAGTTTTCAGATGGCGCTTGGCCTGGACTTGTACCTAAACTTGTACCAAGACTTGGTGGCTGCGCGAGTGGCGGAAGATTACCTTCTTCCATGTGTGATTGCGACGGACGTCTGAATGTAGCGATTTCGTATACCATTTGAACACCTTTCATCACCTCCTGTTGACGAGGAAATAACGATTACTGTTTTAATTAAGAATATGTTAGTCATTTATATATATATATATATATATATATATATATATATATATATTCGTAGTGTGGTTAAAAAGTTCCTGGCTTGTTATTTTTGGTTGGAAATTTTCGTAATCGTATTCTATATAGTGGCCTTTCTAGTTAATGAACTTGCACATGAAATATTTGATGTATAGATAAGGACATTAGTCAAAGTATTTAAGTCGAAAAGTTTAGAAGACAATCGAATGTATCAAAGAGATTATCTGTCTTAAAAAGGTAAACATCTAAATAACATTAAACAAAGAGTAAATTCTGTTTATGTTTACACTAATTCATCGTACACAACTATCAAACATTGATAAAGTTTATTCCGAAGATCATCCGCTCGAAACACATTTAAAAATGATTTTTTTTCACTTCGAAAACCAGAGTGAATTTAGTCACAGCGTCAGAATTGTACTGTGACGCATTTTACAGTCCTAATTTAGATCTCAGATAGAATTTTATTTTCAAAACTGGAAGATAATCTCAGAGAGAGAAGATTTAGTATCGACAAATAAAAACAGAAATTTGTTTTTGATTATTTTAAAAACAAAGCTTGTGAATATTTTCATAGTGGCATACATTCTTAAATGGATAAAGGAAATACATAAATAAGAACAGAATATAGAATATATAGAGATATAGAATATACAGAATAATTAAGAACATAATGTTAAAGAGGAACATGGAAAAAAATGGGAATTTAAATTGAGAATTTGGCAATGAATTACAATGAACTATTGAATATCTGATACTGAAAGAAGTTCTTCCTAATCAATTAAACAAATATTTAGTTTTGTTCATTTGGTAAAATATTTTTTTTTAAATAGAAAATTAACTGAAATAACCGTTTACAGGTCATCATCGATGCTGATCTAAAAATAAATTCAGTATTTCATCTAAAAAATTGACAGTTTTTAATTTAAATTATATCGAAATAGAATTTTTTTTTTTGTAATTTTAGATTCTATGTTGAATAAATAAACACTGATTTTATTTTTGGAATTTTTTTGAGATTATTAATTTTTCTATAATAAAATATTAACATTTTGGTAGTATTTTATATGTTTTAAGTTTAATCTGATTTGTTATCAATTCATCTCGTTTGAAATCTCTGTGTTTCTCTGAAAATGATATAAGAGAAAATCTAATAGGGATTCTTTTCATATATTTTTCAATGTCTGTTCAATACATTTGAGTTATATTTTTAAAATTAATAGAATATATTGTGTAGAAAAGTGGGTAAACAATCATTTATTTTTGATAGAAATATAAAAAAATCTTCTGAAGAGTTCTTTGTATCTTGGAGATCTGAAAACGGTAGTATTGTCATCTATACTCATAAACAACAATCAAAAATGATCAATAAAGATTCGTTGACTAATTTTATCTTTTTTTATCGCAGAAACTACAAACATCGTTTGTGGTTTGTAGCGTGAAAAAAAATTCGTTTTTGAAAGTTCATTTAGACAATGTCAGAACTTTATTGTGACCAATTAATAGTTTCATCTTTCCTTCCTATTTTGAAAAATGGTATCGATTCATTTTGAATATGTTTTTATTTCCTTATGCAGATACGATATGTGATTTTTGTGTAATCATTCAAAACAGTTTTTTCTTAAAGAATGATGCGTAGAATATTGTTGACTTACTATAAAGTTTTAAATGATGTATGGTTGTATTTTTCATATTTGACTGTCAGTTTTTTTTTTAAAAAAAAATAAATTGAAATGTAAAATTTGAGACATACAATGCTTTTCTAAATTGCACTTGATTCAAATTGTGTTGTAATTTTGGAAAGCTGATTGAAAATATTGTCACAAAATATGTAAATGTCTTTTGCCTGTAATAAATCATTTTTGACATTGATGGTCTTTCTAATTGCTGAACGGACCTTATTTTAAAAACGTGCCACGTATAATATCGATATTGAGTTTGTATAATGTAAAATGAATGTGTTAGTGTTGTTTTTAAGCTGTCAAAAATGTTTCAATAAAAATTAGTATTTTATTCGATAGCTTGTTAAAAATATTTGCTATCCTTTTTTAAACGTTATCATTAGACAATAGGTCCGAAACATTTTATTTATTCTTTATTTGGCGATATCAAAAAATGTTGAAAAATATTTCTATTCATTATAGGATGATAACATTTTATAAAATATATATGAATCAACTCTAGTATAATTTATATAAAAAATATACAAAATATGTATCACACAAAATTTAAATCTGACATCTGATAAAAGATAAACAGCTGCTCTTAAATTAAAAAAATGTCACGTTCAAACTATCAGTTTGATCTCAGAGCTGAACATTTATTTTTAGATTGTATGAAAAAATGAATCATGTAAAAAAATCATTTGCGTATATTGATACTTACTAGTTCTGTTGTTGACTGTACGCGATGCAAGAAATATATACATTTTTATGTTAATTCTGTGTGATTGTTGTTTGTTTTGTTCAAACAATTAGAAAAGAAAGAAAACCAAACAATATACTCGAATTTAGCGGGCGATGCGCATCTAACTTATTGCCAACGGTACAAAATGCAAAGTAGCTAAGCAGATATTTCAATTGTTACGAATTGAAATTTTCTGCTGGACAGTTTGCTAATTTCAGAAAATGAATGGTGATTATTAGCATACTAACTCGTGTGTAATGATATTTATTTCAAATAAATTATATTCTATTTTGCATGAATGTTTCTATTGCAAGGCAGTGCGATAAGAAATATTAAATATTACTACAAAGTTAGTTATTATCATTTTTTTTTATTAACTGATGCATCATTTGAAATTGTTTTGATTGTTTGTATTAAAAAATTAAAAATAAAAATTGTTTTCAAAATTCATTTTTTTTAAAGAGACTAATGAGCAGGTGGGATGAAGGTAGGTGTTTTGAAAACCGCTGATGACCAGTTTGCTTGAAATTTGATACATAACTTTTTTGGTTTTATGCTATGTTTTTTAAATGATTTTCGGTTATTGGTAAAGTCGCTTTTTTTTTGATAAAAGAAGGAAATATTAGCTCAGCGGTTTTTAGAACTCCAGTCGAAGGTAAAATGTAAAGGAAATATTTAGAAAAGAGGCAGTAAAGCGTATAAATTAGAACAGTTTAGACAAGGTCTTTGTCCAGCAGTGAATCGTCAAAGATTTAAGATAATGATAATCTGTATAATTGGCGAATAGTTTGACATGCATATTAAACAGAAAATAAAAATTCATTAACTGAAAATAGATTCATCATAAATAAGAACAATCAACTATAAAACAAAGTTTTATATTTGTAGAAATACGTAAATGTTGTTTTTTAAATTGTAAAAAAATATTTCTTGATCAAGTTTGAATTCAAACTGATTTAAAATTTAAAAAAAATACAAATGAACGTAAAGATGTCATAGAGTCAGTTGTGTGTGTTTTTAATAACTGCGATGATTTATATACGGTAGTTTTTTTTAATAATAAAACCAGTAAGCTTTTATATAAAACTGCGCAAGCTTGCACCGCATTTTTTGTCATTTAAAACGACACTTTTTAAACTTGCGTTTAAGTAGGTCAATTGTTACCTAGCTATGTGTATGTTCTTTCTACTATTTATCATTAGATTTATGTGTTTACCGGATGAGTACTTTAAGAAGATCTCTCTATATAAAATAGTTTTAATTAAAGTTGCACCTGATTGTTCAGGACAGAAAAAAATCTAGATTGACTAAATGTAAGATTTGTGGGTACACTGTTAGTCTGTGTATGTTTTTTTTTAGTTATGTATCGACATGGCTTATTTCGTGCAATATTTATAAATAAATTTAAAAACGAGATTGTACCTCCTTAAAGTAATTAAGTAAATCATATGCAATTAATACAAAAAACTCTAATTAACAACCAATTGTTTGCTTATCATTTCATGGGTTTAGATACAAGAAAGCTTTTAATATCTTGTAAGTTTTCAAGAGAAATACGAAAGTTATCAATTTTAATATTAAAAACTATTTCATATTTTTTTTTATAATTCTAACATACTTTTTTAGAAACTATGAAATTATAAGATAAAAAATTCCTTGTCGAATCATTAAGAAAAGTAATTTTTATGTTTAAATCTGATATTGTCACATAATCGACAAAGTATAAATAAAGTCTCGTTTCTAAATCTTTGAATTAATTGCTACAATTTGTTAGGGATTTTTAAGGGGTTGTTTTAGAAAAACATGTTTTTTTTTAAAAGAAAGAAATATATTTTTAAGACACAATCGGGTGTATAATTGTTAAAATTTGATAAAGAAATATATTTTTCGAACGAACTTCGAACGTTATCGTTTCTTAGCTTTTAGAATATATATATATATATATATATATATATATATATATATATATATATATATATATAAATTGTACTTTGCTGAGCGATTTTTTTTACGAATCGGTGCGAATTTAAAAGTTATAATTGATTAAAAATCATTTAAAACATTCCAATGATCGGTTTAGGAATTATTTTTTATTTAATATATTTTTCTGTCAAGCGATGCTAAGCCTAAATGATCGAGCTGTTTCTATAAAACGTGGTCAAAACTTTTCTACACGTCTACTCAAGTAGACATTGTGCTGTTTGCTAATAAAAAGTACTTATGCTTTGTTTACACACAACAAGCGTCTCCATTTCCAATTTGAACGCAGTTGCGTTTATTTCAGTAAACTTGACTTTACCGTACTACAAAAACATGTGCATATTTTTAAAGAAGGATTTTCTTTTTTTTTACTTGTTGAGTGTAATTCTGGCATTCGGCATTTAACTAATTTTATTTATGCATTTTATGCTGGCTGAATGGCCATGCCAAAAATAAATGTCGAAATTTCAAAAAAGAAAAAAAACGATCGAAAAGCGTAACAGATAACGACATACCTGCGCGGTTTCATTTTTACGGATTCGTCGACAACTACCGGTGTAGTAGAGACGTCGAACGAACGCCCATAAGAATTTGATAACTCTCGTGAACAATTTACCGAAATCGGCAAGCAGGATCAGGAACAATGGTATACCGAATACGGCGTAAACTATCGTGATCGCTCGGCCTGTTGTCGTCGATGGTGAGATGTGTCCATATCCTGAAATTGAAATTAAAATGTTACTAGAGGTGATGCTTTTTACGACAGTGTTTAAAATGTTGCACATCGTTTATATTCTCAGTAACAGAGACAACGTAACGTGATAATAATAATAAATTCGAATTCAATTACTTAAGACTATAAAATCGATAATCTACATTTGATCAACATTTGTATTAGATGTAGAAATGAATTCGGTGCCTTTTCTATAAAAAAAACGAGTGTTTATGGAAAAACGGAATACATTTCCATCCTCAAAATGTCCTCCATTATTTTGTATAACTTTGCTCCATTTATCAGGTAAATGACGAACATTTTGTTGAAGAAAAGATGGCGATTTTGAGTCGATGAAGTTGTAATATATTTTCCAACACCCTTCCACTGTTTTTTACAGCATTTTTTACATGTTTATGCATCACAACACCTTCCTCCATTCTCGTTGCTAAAGCTAAATAAATAATTTCCGCGGCTTCGGCAGCAATTTTTCAACTGGAAAGTGAAATGTATGCAAAGCATAATATGCTTTTTTCAAACTCCATTGTGTCCACTACTGGTTTGTGAGGTTATTCCAATTGCTTTGCCAAGACTTATAGTGATTTTTAATGTTAAGTTTGGCATTTCAGAATCCTAAAGCGATGAGAAAATATTTTAATTTAAAAAGAGTTACGATTCATTCAATTTAAAGGCTCACAATTAATTTTTACACCTAATATATATATATATATATATATATATATATATATAATTTATAGAAACTTGAAATTTAATTATCTATCTTTTACTAAATCATTTTATAAAACTATAAAAATCTATTTGTGTTTTGTACACTTGTTCAAATCTGCAAAATCGAAAACCAGAACATGTAATAAAGAATAAGGCGTAGATTTTGATCGATTAGTCTCTTTAATTTATCTTTAATTTTTTTTGCTGAAGAAGGAGCTGGTTTATTCCAAACATAAGAACCTCTGTTAAATATTAACATTCACTAATTACAATACATTTCTGAACCTGTGGATAAACATGTTCATGAATGAATTATTCTCTAGTTCTTCAAAGTATACATTTTATTCTGGTCGAAAATGTTCAATACTTGATTATTGATAATTCTGCTTATGTGCATTTCAATTGAGATATCATCATATTCTGACCATTAAACAGAGAAAAATCTAGGTAATAAGGAATAGAAAGATATTTATTAGCCGGTTGAGGATGATGGCGTTGTTATTGAAGTATAAGCAGCAATCATAAATCATCAGTAATTATTTATTGGACATTTTTCATCAGTAAACAAATTGTGGTTTGTGGAACGAGAGAATAATTTAATCGTGAAAATGTACTTAACGACAGTACCAGAAATGTATTGCTGCTGGTGAATATTTAATATACAGGCACTCATGTCTGGAATAAAATGCATTCCTGCATGGTAATACCACTTCCTTCTTCAGTAAAAAAACTTGTAAAATAAATTGAAGAGATTGATCGATAAAAGTCAAGCTTTGTTTTTTATTGGAGCCTCTGGTTGAGATTTGGCCATCCTCAACAGGTGTATAACTCATAAATGGACTCTGATATGGTTATAAAATGGTTAAGTAAGAGAGGAGTAATTCAATCACATGTTATTCTGTTTTATGTATACAAAAGTATGAAATATAAAAAAAATCACTCAGATAATAAGAGAAGATAATTAATTTTTAAATTCTAAAAAGCACTTGGCGTGAAACTAGTAGTGCAATTTTAATACTAAGAATTAATACACGTATTTATTAGATAATATATATATATATATATATATATATATATATATATATATATATATATATATATATATATACACATATATATATATATATATATATATATATATATATATATGTATGTATACAGAGTGAAAGAGGAATAGAAATATATTTAAGGCAAGAGAAAAAGTTTTTATTGTTTCGATTTAATGAAAAGTATGTGATCAATAGTCAGTGTTTAAAATTACATACGATCGTTCCGTTCGGATTCCTTACTAAAAATATTACAGTTCGAATTGTTCCTGTAATTAAACTCAAGGTTGCAGACATAGAAGACGAAAAGGGAAAAATCAATATTATTTTTACTGTTTCTGCTGTCATGCGGAATTCCTGAAAATGCATTTCGTTCGCTGTTGTACAACCGAGATATTCTTTTATTTTATATATAAAACAATCGATTTTTGTATTAAATACGAAGAGATTAATAGATAATTAAATGAAATAGATTAGTTCTTAATGTATAGCCAAAGTGACAAATTTACTTTCGGAGGACAACGTTTTCAGAAATATCTACTGATAGATAATTTCAAATGACTGATTTCTTTGATTTATGCAGTGGGTCTAGCCTAATTACGCTCGTATCGAGTAAGAGTGAGCAAGACATATTCATAAGATATTTCAGATGTTAGAGAGAGATGTTTATAGTTTGATATAATACAAAATGTATTTAAAACATTGCTATGCATTTGTTAATGTTGTTAAGCACTTGTTAGCGTTGCTATGCATATGCCGGCGATATGCATTTGTTATGCACATATTTATATTCATTTGGTAGTATTACAATATAAACATTGGCTAAAAAGTGAAAATATTCATGAATTTCTAATTTAGGATATTCTTATTTTTTTTTATGGTCATTTTTAAATATTGTTATTGGCAAATTTGTTGGACTTGGAAAAAATTGATGTTTGTAAACTTGTTTTTTTTTTTTTTTTTAAAAAAAATATATAGGTTTAAAAATTGTCAGTTTGAAAATCTTTTAAACAATATTTAAACATAACATATGTAATGTTTGAAAAATTTAAAAATATAAATAAATAATTAGAATTCAGACGTTTAAATATATATTAATTTCTATACGTTTATCAATTTTTTTTGCTGTGTCAATGTCAAATGCAAGTTCGAATCGTCTCAACGATCTGTTGCACAGATCGATTCCTACCGCAACAGTTTATATTTTTATCTCACCGATCGTCGTGACGACAGTGATGCAGTAAACGACGGCATTCAGAAAACTCCAAGCTCGCTGACCGCTGTACGTATGGATTCCAGCCTCGTGCGCCGTGTGCAGCTGTTCTTCGAAGTCGCGCAGCTTCCTGCGCGCCAGCGATTTCCAATCGTCCACTCTCATGTGGTGCGCACCGTCCCATAACGCGTCGATGAAGTCCCGTTTCACCCGTTTCACACCGCACTTATAGAAATTCTCGAACGCGCCCTCGGTAAAACGGAATATCAGACCGCCGCACCCGCAGAAGATCATCATGACTATTAGGTGACTTATGCACGTGTTTTTCATCAAATGTATCCGTTCGCATTCTTCGACGTTGTCGGCGAGAAACTCCTTCCAGTTTGCTCGAAAATCCTTTATCACAGTTTTCAATGACCGGCGTTCAACCAGTTCTGTTGTTTTATGCGGTTCCACTTCACTGCCAACCATAGATTCTAATTTAGCACGTTTAATCAGTTGTAATTTCTCTTTAAGCTTCTGCTTCTCTTTTACAGGATCTTCGATTAACGCTTCATCCTCTTTCTCGTTTCGATAATCGTCTTCAGCGTACGATGAAGGTACACTAGATTCACTGTCCGAGTACTTTATGTCCATTTTAGCCGTGCCTAATTCGAGACTCAACCGTTGCGCTCTTTTGAAGCTCTCGATTAGATCTTCGTCGTCGCACGATTGCGGTCTAGGTGTGGACTGGCTTCGTTTTATTATGGCACGTTTTTCGACGACCGGTCTCTTCGTCCTTCGGTCTGAATGTGAAGAGAGATGTCGTTTCGCAACGTTCATCAATGACATCAGTTCCGACTGTGTCATATCTGAGGGTGCGTCTTTTTTCTCGCGCACACGGCTTTTGTAGGATTTCTTTTCCATTTCTGAATTTTCGATTTCCTGTTTGGTTTCTGGCGGTTTCTGTTTTATTTTCGGTTCCGTCTGTTGAACTTCTGGTTTAGGCAGTTTAGATTCCGGTTTGTCCTTAGATTCTTCAGAACTGCGTTGTGAAGAGCGAGGCTCAGGTCTCGGTTGACTTCTAAAAGGTCGAATGACAACATCGGATTTCGATTTCTGAATACCGCCAGGTCTCTCTTCGACATTATTGCTTTCTATCGGTCTCGCAACAGCTCTCTGATGACTTCGAGACGGTCTGATTGCATCAGTCGATTTTGATTGTTTGATACCGTCAGGTTTCACTTCGGTTTTTTGTTCGATCACAAGCGTTTGTTTCGTTTCACGTGTTTCAGTTCTGTGCAGACTCCTCGACGGTCTCACGACGACGACGTCCGAATTTGTCTCTTTGATATTCTGTACAGATTTTGTTTCTGTTCTTTGATTCGTGTCGAGATTCTGCTGTGTCAGCTGCGATTCAGATTTCTGTTTCTCGTTGTGGATCTGCTTCGCTTGCTTCGTATCGTTCTTCGACAACATGTCATCACTTTTCGATATTTCGTTTTTCGTTCGATTCGCGTTTCGGTCCCCTTCCTCCTCATCGTCGTCGTGTTTGTTTTCATTTTCATCTTTTAAATCATCATCGGCCGACAGTTCACGAACTGGCGTCTGATCACGTGGAGGCCGACCCCCACTCTGCGACCGTTTTTTAGTGATATTGCGACGTCTACGAGCAATCGTCGCACTTAACACTTGTTCGGGAGTGATCACTGATTCGAATTTCGCGGTTTCTTCATCCTCGTCCGCTTTATTCGAGTCGATATTTGTCTCGGTCTCGTTATTTGTTTGAACCCGCGGCTGACTTGACGAACGCGATGTGTCCGCGGACGCCATTGTGGCGCGACTACAGCATCTAGGTTGCGGATAAAAATAAATTACACGGTGTACTATATTTATAATGCGCCAAATATACATAGTATATAGTTTTAGAGCGCAAACTCTGTAGATGTCATTTCCTCGTGCGTTTTGCTTTCTAAAGATACATGAAGCCGGCTGCTATTTTAGAACAGGATGGAGCGTTCGAGGAGTCTGCGAGACAGATAGAAACAGAAGAAAGTTTTACTTGTACGATTGTTGATCGATACAGCGACGCATGTCGGTAATGTGGATTTCTAAATGATGGAAACAAACATTGCCGCATTGTGATCGCCAGCGCACACTGCGCAACGTTTTTATTACTACAAGCTCTCTCTATTCATGAAATCGTTTTGTCAATAGTTTTATAGATAGGGATTTCTTGTTCAGATCCCGGCTGGATAGTTTATTTACTTAAAACTAGAAGCATTTTAAAATTTCAACGTTTTTATGGATGCGGATACATAAATATATGCGCCACATTATATTAATAATTTTTATTTTTGTCTCATACTACTCTTGTTTCTTTTTTCTCTCCCTCTCTCACCCTCTTTATATATATATATATATATATATATATATATATATATATATATATATGACAACGTACATGTATATAAGTATCCATTAAATATGGACTACAGGCCGCATTGAGGTTTTCAGCTCTTTTAATGACCCGAGCTTTTTTCTGTAGAACATTACCGATCCTGTGCGTGGCCTTTATTCCATTGACAAATTCGATATATTTTTGTATGCTGGCGGGGCGTCCGATGCAACCTTTTTTAATTAAAAAAAACGTACATTGCTGAGATCGAATTTAAATTTGTAAGAAAAATGTAAGCCAAAACTCGGTTATCTGCTAAAATAATAAATAATTCTTGTAAACAATTCCGTTTTTTATATGAAGTATATTTATCTGTTTGTTTAGAATTGTATTGGAGAAAAATTGCGATTTTTGATTGTCGAAATTTTCAATTTTATTTAAAGTACTTTACTGAAAATTTTTCGAATTAAATTTTAACTTGTTTTTTTTTTTTGTATGATTGGCCTCATTTATGAAGATGTAGACGTGAAACAGTATCAAGCCATATTTAAAAATCTAAAAAGTGTCATTATAGGATAAAGAAAAAAATTCAAATTAGCCAAAAATAGGTCATCGGTTAAAATGTACAAAAATTTCAGTGCCAGTCGCCATTTTTAATATGGAATTTGTATACTATAAATGTGTGGCTCGAAAGTCGAGTAATATTGAAAAAATCAGATTTGACATTTTATTTTTTTTGGACGAAATTCTTGATTTTTCTCAAAGCCTACTCACTGAATTTTTACCGAAAATTGTTTTGAAAATAAATTCTCTTCTTTTTCACATAAATCAAACAGTTTAATGAATATACACGTGCAAGAGAGACTTTCAACCATATTTAAACGTCTATAAGGCCTCTTTTTAGAAAAAAATTCAAATTAGTCAAAAATGGATCTGTTATATATCAAATACATTCGCTACTGACGCCATTTCTTTAAGCAGCTTCAATAAGCTATTTAAAGATGGCTTTCAATAAGAAGAGATTTTTTTTCTGTAATAAAGTTACCAGTTGTGTGTGTAGTTTCTATTTCCTTGGAGAAATCGATATATTTTTACAAGGGTTTATTCCCTTAGCTGTCGGCGAACTCGATACAATCTTGTACTTAATTAAAAACCATATATGTTGTTGAGATTGAATTTCAATTTGGGAGAAAAAATACGGTTTAGATTTTAAAACGTTGACAATTTAAAACTATATATATATATATATAATATATACATATATAATACATATATATATATATATATATATATATATATATATATATATATAATATATACATATATAATACAATACATATATATATATATATATATGTATTATATATATATATATATATATGTGTATGTGAGAAAAATATAAATTGTGAATGTCTTTATTAGGAAGTGGTAAAATTATCAAAACATTTACAGCTGTGTTGATAAGAAACAAGAACCTGCACAGTGTGATAAATCGTATAAAAATAGTATTAGATTGTTGTAGACGAAAAATGTTTATCACACGGGTAATGAATGACATCGGATACTTTACTCAACTACGAACTGAGGTCGTTTTGAGATTGTAATCGTCTTGTGAAACGAAATATGATATTTATGCTGATCGTCACGTTTCAGTTAATTGAATAGATATGATTATATATATTTTTTGTATTATTACTTAATTAAGAAAAACGAGCTTTCAATCTTATTGTCTTTTTCGAATGATGCTACGATGGCGATCCGACCCTGGCACCTGTCATATCACATCGTTCTTGTGATAAATTAAAAATGACTGATCGTAGCATGTTGACTATTTCACAAGTTTAAGAATAGCGTTTTGTAGTGGGTGTGGATTTGTGTAAAAAATAATTTATGATATTTGTCACATCATTCTGTCATTTAAAAACCGAACTGGTAATTTTTATGAAATTACGTACTGCTTTATAATTTGATTTAATGAGATGTAAAAGTTGATTCCGTGCCTTTAAATTGAATCAATCATAACACTTTTAACAGGGAATTCCTCAATTATCCAACAGATGGAGCAAAGTTATACAAAAGGAGAATATTTTGAGGATTGACATGTATTCTATTTTTCCGTAAGCATTCATTTTCTATAAAAAAGGCACCGAATTAATTTGTATACCTAATATTTGAGTTGTCTAGAATCATGCTGTGGGATAAAATATAATTAATACAACAGTTTTCATATTTAATTAATATGTCGAGCCCTACAATTATAGCTTCGTTGCAGTTGAAAGAAGGGGAGAGATTTATGTTTATAAATGAGCTTTTGCTTTGCATTAACTACATAAACATTTTCTTGATTAAATGTATAATAATCGTACCAATACAGTTCTGACACTCGCTCAATTCACTTTCACTAAATTCTTTTTTCATTCCACAAGCCACAAATCTTGGTCAAAAATGTTCATTAAATTCTAATTGATCATTTTTGATTGTCGCTTATATGCATTTCTATGGAAATTTTCAGAGTACTAAGGTACAGTCAAATCTGATAACATCAGTCTGAGATTTTTTGATACCTTGGTGCTCGAAAAATCATGTCATGTCGCCAACGAACTGCATCATAAATAATAATAAAAAAAATGTAAACAATGATTTATTACACATTTCTGATCAGAAAAAAAATTATAATCGTTGTAATCGTTTATTTACAATGAATGATCAGAAATGATCAGAAAAAAATTTGTTGTTTTGTGGGGAGAGTGAAAAAATTACGTGTGAAAGAATAAGTTAGCATTCGTTCTAATTTTTTTACCAAACACTAAGATTTAACAACATTCTTTTACTAAACATATTGACATTCGATCTTTTTACATAATAGAAAAATATTTTAAATAATAGAACTTCAATTTATTTTTTATAGTGCTCGGATTGCTTTTTGCACTGAATAAAGCAATTCGAGGGAGGCACCATAATATATTGCTTTATGTTTGTTTTCGAACACAAATATTTCATGGTTATTTCTAAGTATTATCTATGTGTGTGTATATATATATGTGTGTAAAAAGATTCAACGTGGAAACACAGCCGGAAAATAAATGTAACAGGATGTTTCGGGTAAATATATGTTCAAGCAAAATGTCACCGCTGTGTGGCTTTAACCCCAAATAATCAATAATTACTTTCAAATGTTATCAAAATGTAAAATGTCGCATTCTTAGGTATATATATATATATATATATATATATATATATATATATATATATATATATATAATATAATGGGATGAAAAACAAGATAGACTTTTTGAATAAAACACTTCGATTTTTGAATCGAAGATTCTACCTTGAAAAAAAGTATACGAAGCAGGTTCACTTAGATTTTCTTTCGTTTCTATATCAGATTCATATTGAAATATGTCAGTATATTGTTTGAAATCGAATTAATTTTTTGTCAGGATGTGGAGATCAGAGATGATCAAGTAATGAAGTATAAAAGATGTCTTTTAAGCATTGTAGATTCCAGTGCTAGCACTAGAAGGGAAATGCAGTAGGCTGTGTTAGTATTTGGAATTCAGTTGTTTCAACAAACATTGATACTCAATTATTTATAAAATTTCAAACAAATCAATCAATTCTTACTTCAAATTTTAAGTTTTGTTTTTATTAGTTGGAAATTTTTTCTGGAATTCTTAAAAATCAACTTTTGGAAAAAGCGTCATCTGTCCAAAAAAAAAAAATCATATGGAAAGTTAATATTTTCGAATCAAAGCGATTATGGTTTAGAACAAACAGGTCAATTACTTTCACAAATTTATTATTTTTTCAGTCCACGAACCGAAAATATTTTTTGATCAAGATTTTTATTAAATTATTGATCGTTTTTGATCATTGCGGTGCCGATGCCTTATTCTTAGGAATACAAAAAGATCTTAAGAAATGATTAATAATAATTCCTTGAACATTCTTTTAACAAAAAATGTTTTTTGTGGTCTGTCGGCTGAAAAAAAGAATACAATAGTGGATTTACCCAGTGTCAGAACTGTACTATAGAACTCAATTACTGTTCCCAGATATACCATTATGTAGAAAAGTTATTCATCATATATTCGAATGTAAAATCATTGGTTTCCAATGAATACATTAAACGCTATAAAGCGAACGTCCTAGACGTTCATATTTTAAAAAGCGTCGAAAGAAAAATGAATCATTTTTTTAAAAAAATACTACTAGGTCATTATTTGTATTTTTTTTCCATAACTGGAATGTATACATTTCGTACACAGTTTAGAAACAACCTTCCTCTCTCTGTCTCGAATCTAATTGTAAGCATTGATTTTCATAAGACTGCATTATTTATTTATTTACAGTTATTCGAACAACGCTTATATAAACGTGCCATGGAAAATGTATGCTTACGAATGAACCCACCGAAAATAAATATTACACGAATGGCATTTTAATAATTGACCTGTCAATCAACCGATTACTGTTTTCACGCATTTCGGTGTTAAAAATCGAACTTGGATGTACAGCGACAAGAGAATTTGTAAACTGTCCGTGTATGTATGTGCCGTTAATGTATTTTTATGATGTGCCCGTGTATTCCAGTGCATTCGATTAATGTGTTCGTGTTTATGTATCTATTTTTATTTCAGATATTCGATTCGAAATGCAAAAGATTACTCTGCTGTCGGTTTTTTCTAAGAAAATGTAAATGTTCTGTTCATTTCGAGTCTTTTTTTGCAAATGAAACACTTTTCAAAGAAATGTCTTAACAAGAACTTGTTTAAAATAAGCTTGTTCGCTAAGTTCTTTTCGTATTCAATACTCATATTTCACTTTCTCAGGCGAGTTTCATAGAATATAGTGAACAAATATTTTTTTCTTCAAACGAAGTAGAATCTCTGATTTAAATTAAGAGGTGTAGTATATAACAAATGCATTGTATATATATATATATATATATATATATATATATATATATATATATATATATATGAGTGTATATATCGATGCATTGCGTATATTTCCATAAATCCTGATGTATTAACACATGCCAAGCTTTTGCAACTGCATAGATTGTAAGTACAGATATATTTTTGCACTGTTAATAAAGGCAAAAAATTGAACAATCAAACACGCATGTATACGCATATGTATATATATATATATATATATATATATATATATATATATATATATATATATATATATGTATATATTCAAGGCACTAGGTCAAGAGATCCAACTACTTGATAATGACCTTAGTTCGCAAAAAAACCTTCAGAGCGTTTGCTTTGCGGCATGTTGCGAGCACGTTGAAGGAAATCAATACACGTTTCGGACTGTCTTAATATATATATATATATATACAACCCAGATGTCTCATAGTGTAATGTGCACAGAAGTCTCATTTTTTTTCCAGATGACAGGTTTGGGTAAGTCGAAATATAAAAATATGAGTCAGGAATACGTAATGATGTGAATCATTGATTGTATTTATGTATGTATATGTGAAAATATGAATATTTCTGTGCCAACGTACAGAACTGATTGAAAAATGGTAGTGGTTGGAATGGAGATCATATTGGAATCATTTCTATAATTAATCACAATTGTGTAAGTCTGTGAAATTACTAAGAAATTAGGTTTTCTGATGTTCGTTTGATGATTTGGTCATATATATATATATACATGGTTAGTTCAGAAGTCAATTACAATGAATCATTTTTTGATCAAATCCTGTTCTGTACATAAAAGCTTTGAAGTATAAATAATTTCTCAGATTTAAAACTGATAGAGTTACTACTTATTACATTTCTCAATAATTGACATAAAAACACACAAATAACAAAAAAAAAATACATTTATAACATGTACTATAACCTAATACAATTTTAATAACTAATCTGAGCCGCTCATGAATAATAAAATTGTTTTAGAGATCAATTTAAACATCAGATTTTTTTATTAAATTTCCTATTCGTTCAAGTTTCGAAAGTTTTGCAATGTTAGAGAAGATGGCACTGTATTTAATGAAGTTTGATAATTTTTTCGATACATGAAGTTCCAAGAAAAAAATCGATTTTAAATAGATTATTAAATTATAATAAGAATTCTCTTTTGTTATACAAAATATTTGAAAAGTTTAATTTAATTAAAATCTATTTTTTTTATAAATCTAACTGTGCTGAAAGTTTTAATTTATAATTAATTAAAATTCTATAGAAGGCATTGTCTTATATATTAAATTAAAAAAATCGATTCTCTCTCTTTCTCTCTCTCTCTATATATACATATATAAAGAAAATATTTTAAAGAATACTTTTAATTAAAAAAAATATATTAAAAAGGTATTCCACGTAAATCTCTTTTCTATATTTTTTGTGTTGTCTGCGTACATAACAGAAACTCTTAAACAAAGATTTATAAGTAAGTTAAAGAAAAACTGTACGTGAATAATATAATTTTCTTTATTAAATAGAAAAGAGCAGGTTCACTTTCTTTGGAAAGATTAAACGAACGCAAACGGCTAACGAAACAAAATTAGACAGTCTGATTTTTCAACTAAACGAAGCGGTATCTTTTCATTTCAGTTGTATTCTATTGCATTACGAGGATTGCTCGCGTCGTTCCTGGTTTTATGACACTACATTCATCCTGTTTAAAGACAACAGAATAGACGTAAAAGGATTACATTTAAGTGTACGATGTAAGGACAATCGAAAATATAAAATGTTTGTGTTTTGTCTTGCTTGATTTGTGGCCAGTGTATATTCCCAAAAGTCATATTCTTAACTGTACAATAAAAGATAATAATATCCCATTGGGTATGAGCAGTCAGATATAAAAAAAATAAATAAAATGTTAACGATATCAACCACTTATTCCAAATGAATATTATTTTTATGACGTGTCGCGTTCATACGTTCATTTATTTTTCTTTATAAAAAATCATCTAGATACCCTTGAATTTACCTGTCACACTGTTTTGACGTTAATTGAATTAAATGTGACGTGAATTGAAATGGTTTAGGCGACAATTAGATTTTAATTTACTTATGACGATCTAGATACATGCGAATTTCCTATTACTGTAAATTGTTTTTATTCATATTTTTAAGTGGATTGTTTGACGTTTAAATTAACGGTCAGTTTTAATATAACCACAATATTATTTATTATTTTTTTTAAATAATATATATATATATATATATATATATATATATATATATAAATCTTATAGCAACATTAACATATTGGATATTTAAGTGAGTGGATCCTTTCATTCGATGAACAATTACATTTCATTTCATATAAGATAAATCAAAATTATATTTATATTTTTTTACCAGTGATCCAGTTGATCCGTAGTTCTGGCGGTCTTAGTTCTTTTGAATCAACACAGTGCTTCTTCTCCACTACTAGGTTTGATGTATGCCGTCGGTGTTGAAGACTCAGTCTTCAATTATAAATATAGAATTCATTAGATATTTTATTCTTAAAACGTACCCACACTGTTTATTCTCCATTCTTGAATTTTTAAATCTATTATAAGGGAACTCTGTGCATAAACAATTTTTTACAAAAGTATCAAAAACATATATTTGTAAAAAAAACAGTTCGCATATTCTTGACCTTTCATTTTATGGTCTCTAGACAAACAGTTTAATCGTACAAATATTCAAATTTATTAACTGAAGCGTGCACATGTCATGAATACTTTTTTTGGCTATTCTGGCAATGGCCCAAGTGTGCTCAAGGGTGATATTGATTTTTGATTGTACAATACATTTTCAGCATATCGTTAATGTATATATGAACAACGTATACACGTTGCCTGATATGTCCTCTTAACATAAATATCGAAATCACGCCTTCCGGCAAAAATGTGATTACTAGACACGCCATGCTATGTAACGACGCCCTAAAAATATTCGATTGAAATATCCCTTAATGAATCAGAGATTCAATTTCGTGTTGTTCTTTCATTACCTGTATATCTGATTTCATGATTTTCTGCTTTATTATAATAATTAGTATTCTATAATGATGGATATAAATATCATAACTGAATTACATTATTTCATATTCTAAAAATTTCAATATTACTTCTGGCGTGCAAAACAGAATTTTACATTCTTTGCTTCCCTCTCTCAGCAAAGAATTGTTTTTACAATTTGATTCTTTTGAGTGTCATTTAAGGGTATTTATTAGGTACAAAAATTAATTCTCTGTCTTTAAATTGAATCAATCATAACTCTGTATTAAAGTAAAACATTTTCTCGTCGTCCTAGGATTTTGAAGTGCCAACTTTAAGTTTAAAAACACTATATATCTTGACCAGCAAGTTGGTATAACATCACAAAACAGTATCGACAACAATGGGGTCCGAAAAGCAGCATATTAGGAACTGCATACTTTTCATGTACAGTTGAAAAAAATGCTGCTGAAATCGAGGGAATGATTGATTCAGGTTTTGGGAAAGGTGTTTTGAGACATAAAACATGCAAAATATGCTTAAACAGTAGAAGAAGTCCGAAAATGCACTACGACTTCATTGACTGAAAACTTTCTTTTTTTCCGACAAGCGATTCGTCATTTGTATGGAAGATGGAGTAAAATAATGCAAAATAATGGGGGATATTTTGAAGAATGAAATATATTCCATTTTTCAGTAAACATTCATTTCCTATAAAAAATGACTAATACTTGCGAGTAGCAGAAATCAAGATAATTTTTTCGTGCCCGAATTGGTGACTATTAATATTTCTAGAATCTCCATTAGACATCTTATGATTAACAATCTCCTAATAAACCATGACGATCAAAGTAGATAGGTCATCATGTATTTTTAGTGGATCTATTTAGATAGTGGTAATTTAATTCTTCTTTTTTCTTAGACAAAAATCAGTATAGTCAGCACGAAGGTACAGAAGAATCTATACATCAAGGTACAGATCAAAAATGGTCAATAAATTTTTATTTCTTGAACAATTTTGATCAGATGATTTTTTTTTGTTGTTAGAGTGAAAAAAGTATTCACTTGCGAGAGTGAATTTAGCCACACTGTCAGAATTGTGAAAGAAAACTTTTATTATTTATCATTTGATATTTGAAAAATTGTTATTTTCATACAGAGAAGTCGGAAAATGAAATAAAACGACCACCGAGAGTATTATTTGCAATGCTTTTAATTGTAGGATGTTTATTTCTAATATTTAGACCTAATTGTTTATTTCAAATTGAATTAAAATGGGTCATAAATAATTTTACTCCACTAACAAACTATAAATCATTTCAGCGTTTATTATATTTACCAATCGAACCTGAACAAACGTACAGTGTCTATACTGTATAAATTATTAACGATTATTTATTAATAGAACAACACGTTTCTTTATTCGCATGTCACAACATCAAATAATGTAGTGGAACAAACGAGACCGTATGTCAACAAGGATGATTTCATTGCCTGTCAATCAACATGTCTCCTCATGCATTAAGTGCGTGAAGACATACAACCGATACTGTATTACATATGACGTTTAAACTCAGACAAAACGCAATTTTCTCTATGAATCACAGTTTCGGAGTGTTTTTTCCCCCAATGAGTGAGTTATCGTGTAATATCAGCACAATTCTGACTCTAAAACGAAACATGCACAGTCGAAATATTTTGGCACATTTTTGTATAACATGTTAATGTTGATTGAACTTGTGTGTTTCTCGTCATGAAATCTAATCTTTTCTGTAATTTACTTTAAGACCGTTTATTTGTTTTAGAACTGAAACGTAAATTCTGACTTTTTCTCTTCATTCCCACAAACATATTCATTATTCATATTCACTGAAAAAGAAATGAAAATCCATTCTTCATAATTACTAATATTTTATTGACTGCTTTATAAATATATTTATACAATTTTACAGACAAAATAAACATTTTTTTCGATCAAATTAGTTTGCTGTCCTCAAAATAATGAATATTTTCACTTTTATAAAAGATTATTATAACATGAAAGGATGTTCTCATTTATATATATATATATATATATATATATATATATATATTGTATTTCATTTTGAAGAGAATTTTTTACTTCATCTCTCTATGTTAATAATTTTAATAGGTGTGCAAATAAATGCGGTTTTGAATTTGGATTAAATTCGGATTTTTTGCATAAAATCATAAACGGGGATGAAAAATGTCTTTTTTTCGCGATAATCCTAAGTGGCGAAAATCATGGGTTACACCCGATGAACCATTAACATCGACACTGAGACCAAATATTCACCTTAAAAAGTGTTATTATGTATTTTTTTTGGGATATTAAGAGTGTGGTGTATTAGGAGTTGCTCGAATAGAGTCAGACTGTAAATTAAGGGCGTTACAGTTCATTCGTTTGAGTGACAAGTTAGAGAGAAAAAGACCATTCACTGGCGAGGGAACGAGGCAAGTCATTTTTCACCACGACAACCCTCGGTCGGGCCAAAGACGTTATTTGTTTGTTAGAATGGGAATTTCTCCCTCATGCGGTGTATTCAAAGAATCCAACTCAGATTATCACCTGTTCCGATCGCTTCAGCTTCGCCTGATACCCATTTAAAGACAGTGAAATAGGTTTGAAAATGCATTGACGACTCCACCGACTCAAACTTGCCATCTTTTGTCGACAATGGATTCGTCAGTTACCCGACATACGGAGTAAAGTTATATAAAAGAATCGGATATATTTTGAGGATCGAAATGTGTTCCATTTTTCCGTAAATAAATTTAATTTTCAATAAGAAAAGGCATCGAATTAATTCGCACGCTTAATATTTCAAATCTTCAAACGATTAACAGGATGTAAATAATTATCAATAGAATTTCAATAATTATACATGACGATTTTTTCAATATTTAAATTACATCAAATCTGTCAGCAGTTCGTGTGACTAATTTATAATTTTTCGCTCGAAATGAAAATAAATACACGATATTCATATTTCAACATCTTACTACTCACAAACAGACTTCGATGCGTTGGCTTAACGAATTCGTTTTGAAATCGATCGCATCATTTTTATAAATTAAGTATGGAACATACAGTCAAGTAATTCGATACGATTTTCAAACGAAACGTGCTGTTTCAAAATATATTCATGAAGTCGTTAGCGATTGTCTCTCTTATTCAACAAATAATCTGCGACGAGTCACCCAGTTGACAGTTTCTTGGCACGCGAACACTCCTTTGAAAACATACGATCGCTCCAATGTGCGTTCGAGTCCAGTCGAACTTTTCGAATAAGACACAAGCGAGTTAGTGTTTTTTTTTTTACAATTTGTTTTTAAGGGCAGACAAAGGAAACGTTTGGTATTTTTGGACGGACGTTTTGAGTGTTGATAATTAGTTGACTTTGAATATGAGATGCGAAAACGGATTTGTTTTTTTAAACCGGTTTGTTAATCGTCAAATAGTTTTTCAAACTTGTACCTTAATTTAGTTATTTATTTCGTTAAAAATCATATTTGTATTATTTTTATATATCTTGGCATAGAAATAATACGCTATACATATAAATGAATGAATAATAATTATTTATTTCCTTATTATTATGCTAGCACGCATTTCTATAGATCATAAACTACAGTTTTATTTTCAATAAAAAATTCAGTGGCATCTGTCTGTGCCGACCAAAAAAAATCAATCATTTATGAACAGTTTTACTCTTATAGCCTGCGCTGACCTTAAAGGTCAATGATTTCACAAGCCATGTGTCGTAGGTTCTGTTACCGATCGATAGACTACGTACACGTTTCCTGGTTAAACCCATTATTAAAACTGTATCTCGATACAACAAATGTTTAAAAACTTATTTACATAAGAAAATGTGTAAGCTATGCTTCGTCCTCCTGTATATATATATATATATATATATATATATATATATATATATATATATATATATATATATATATATATATATATATATATATATATATATATATATATATATATATATATATATACATGTTACTAGAGGGGATATAGAATAAAAAATAGGATACATTTTCAAGTCAAAATTAATAGTTTATTATATGTCAAATAAATTCAATAATTTAAAAATGAAAATATTGGGTCATACCATAAGTAATGCGGTTTTTTGAAATAAGTTTCGAAACAGAAAAAAATGACGTTTCAATTCTGATCCAAAATATATTTACACTGTTATTATTTAATTATCTTCTTCCTATCTTAATCATAAATTTGCAATACCCTGACGATAAAACTTTTTGGGTTTTGCATTAATGAAAGAGTCGAGCTCTCTTCGTACATCACTCTCTGTATTAAGCCGTTTTCCATTTATGTGATTTTAGTGACTTCGAAACAGATGACAATCTCTTTTGACACTTCCATGATAATGAGTATGTTTTTTTTGTAAATTTTCGTGATCACTGTTAATCTTCCACGATGAGACTGAGAAAACGTTGAGTGAAATTGAGCAGCATATGCATCTGATACGTTATTGCAAGAATTGAAAAGTATTGCATCATCCATTGTCGCCTATATGAAAATTCCGCATTACTTATAGGAGACCAAATACAAATGTGGAACCGTTTAAAAATATTTTTAATTTTATCTAACTTCTTCAAAAACATTACCGTGCGATTCATCTAAATTAAAAGGATTTATTGTGTGTTTTAAGAAAAAAGTATCAGGTTACATAACATTTTAAGTATATTTAAAATGTTGTTTACCCATCCTACGAAAAATAAACACTGGTTTGTGATCGTTGTAGGACATCATTAATCATATGTGTTTGTATATAAAATTTGGCATCGATCACAATTCGATCTCTCATACGGATTTTACATGTTCGCTTTTACTTACTCTCATTACATATTCATTTTTCGTATTATCAAATAAACAATATTTTCCGATCGATCTTTATCGGTTGCGAGCGACTGCCGGAAGCAAAAGACCTAGCAACGGTTCAGGTTTGACAGAAAAAATGAGAAAGTCACGTCCGGATGTTCTCCGTATATATATTGTTGTGTTGGACGTCACGTATAAATTAAATTCATTGGCGTTTATGTTTATCAGAAATAAGGGTCTCGCATCTACTTTCGTAGCCCACGCACGGTCGGTCTCAGATATTCAGCGAACGTAATGTCTTTCAGAAACGTACCTGCGTTCGTTACCTCGTTCTTGAACTAATGCCGGTGGAAAAAAAACCCGGAATGAACGCGCGCATAGGTACACTTTTTTTAATTGCTTGTGTTTCATAAAAACAGAAAAGCGTCAGCTGAACGTAATTCACGGAGTGGGTTTGAGTTATGTAAATTTTTGTAGAAAGTGTTATTTTTCAAAACAAAAAACTTCGCTGCTTTTACTACCAACACACGCACGTAATCGTCACGGAAGTAAACACTGTTTCTGTTTTGATATAAAATTTGATAATATTTCATGTTGGATTACACGAATTTTCATATTAATACACAGTTAATCGATGTATTTATTGAAAGAGTTTCAGAAGTTTATTGATCTTAGTTAATTGCGTCCATAAAACATTCAGTGTATATATATATATATATATATATATATATATGTGTGTCTGTGTGTGTGTGTGTATGCGAATTAAGGAAATGAAACGTTCGTTAAGAACACGTTTATGCCTTAATTACTGCCAAGTCTTAAATAGTTTAGGGTCAATAGACCGATTATTTGTATTTCACGTATATTGTTTTCATATTAAGCAACGTATATTTTAGGATGAATTTAATTTAATGAATGAGCTTGCCGAAAACGTTTTCTTTTCGTCGAATTAATTCCAGTCGAGTTTCGTGTTCTATACAATTACACGAGGTACTTTCATAAACGAATTTTTCATTCACCTCACAAATCGTAAGAGAATTCTGATCGAAAATGTTCAATAATTGACTATTGATCAGTTTCGATTGTTGATTATATGCATTTCATTATATTCAGAGCAGAGAGGAATATGAATCGTCAAAGCGATAAAGTACAGAATGAATTCTAAGTGTTTTGATGATGATATAATCAGTATTGAAATGGGAATATTGACAATTAAAAGGGATCAGAAATATTAGGCGTACAAATTAAGTAGGTGCATTTTTTTTTTATAGAAAAGGAATGTTTACGAAAGAGTGGAATACATTTCAATCCTCAAAGTCTGCCCAATCCTTTATATATATATAAAACCACACTTCTCGTCACTTTGTCCCGCGGACAAAATGAGTACGAGTATCTGAGTATCTCTGGTGACGAGAAATGATTGCTTTGTCAGCTCATAGGTTTCAAGTTTAATTCATTTTCAAGTTTCGCTCATAGGTATTTTTTATGTTTAAATATGTTATGTTGTAAAAACCAATAAACCGTTTTTTTGTTCCTATTTTCCCGTCAATTTTGACGGGTTACTTACTAGTTATTAAATATAACTTTGCGTCATCTGTCCGGTAACTTACGAATCCCTTGTCTAAAAAAATATGGCGACTTTGAGTCGATGAATTCGTAATGCATTTTCAAACCTATTTCACTATTTTACCATTTTTTGTACATTTTGTGTGTCATAACACCTTCTTCCAAAGCTGAACAAATCATTTTCGTGTCTCCGGCAGCATTTTTTTCAACTGGAATGCAAAAAGTATGCTGCTTTTCGGACACCATCGTGTTCACTACTGTTTTGTGAGGTTATGCCAACTGCTTGCTCCAGATATATAGTGTTTTTGGATGTTAAGTTTGGCACTTCACAATCGTAAAACGACGAGAAAATATTTTAATTTAAAACAGAGTTATTATTGATTCAATGTAGATGCACAGAATTAATATTTATACCTAATTTTATACTTGTTTTATATCACATCAATCCCACAAGAAAATAAAAAATTACATATGTAATGATTTTAATTATTTTGTCTAAATATATTACAAATTTTCTTGATAATAATATTTATACAATTTATTATATATATATATATATATATATATATATATATATATATATATATATATATATATATCGAGAGAGAGAGAGAATGAGAGAGAAATCAGAAACAATAAACCTCCGTTCCGCTATAACAAAAAAAATATTCAAATCACCGCAAGACACGCATTCCATAATGAAGAATATACATAAATTACACGACAATCTCCACCGTTTCCAAACTAAATCCGATTTTCGAGTCACCTGCCACGCAGAGTTACGACGCAACTTCCATATTACTCACACGAAATGACGACGGCGGCCATCATATTTTCAACTGGAATTGATTTAATGTGCACGAAAATCAGGCCGCAGACAACTGTTGTCCGTCGAATATCAAAGAGAAGAAAGAGTCCTCCAATCGATCTCATCAACAGATGTGCCGTTTTGTTCGAGTATACATGTATATTAAAAAAACTGTTTGCAAACACGGGCGGATGGTTTTATTTTCAGATAACCTTTAGTATTCCGCCAAGAATTTCTAGAATGTTAATATAAAATTTGAGCGGCTCGCATGTCGTCGCTAGTGCATATTGTTAGTGCGGTGTCTACGGAGGAATTCATTTAAATTTGGATGATTTATGTGATAGATTAATTCGGGCCGGTGTTATAATTTAACTCGTTCGCATGCTACGTGGGATGAATGACGGTTAACTTTATGCGTGTTAATTAGTCAGTATTGAAATTATTTCAATCTCTCTGGAAAATTGTCGAGTCAATTAAACGGTGACGCTGTTTTGAAACCCTCGACCCTTGTGTACATAAAATAAAATGACAAAAAATCATACAATTTTGTTTAAATGCATATAACTGTTTGAACACCCGAAATAAGATTCTTAATGTAATTTTTAATTCGTAAAATGAATGAAAAATCTTTTTAAGAAAACTTGTGATTTCAGCACAGGTCTACGACTGATTCATTTTTGATAAATTTTTCATCAGGAAATTATTCATGGTTTGTGGAATGGAATTGTTGTGTTCATCAAAGTGAGTTTAGTCATAAATCTATTGCACTGTTTGGGCGTTAAAATTATATAAATTTTATTCAATAATTGAAGATTTTTGATCAGAAAATTGATGAGTTGTGTGAGGAATGAAATATTAATCTGACAAAGTAAAAAATGAAGTTAATATTTAAACATTAAATTACCATTATAATAAATCGAAATAAAGTTTGGTTATTTAATAGAAAGGTTTTTTCGAGAATTTCAGCATTTTCAAATATTTCTGACTTACTTTTTGCTTTATTTGTTATAACAAAATTGAAATTTTAAAATAGGCAGTTTCATAAATGATTTCTTCTTAAATTTTGACAAGGTACAGAAAAAAAAATTCAGTACATTAGCGCTCTAATGATGATAACATCTCCATCGAAATGCGCATAAGCAACAATCAAAAATCAATAACTGTTTATTGAACATTTTTGACCAGAAAGTTTTGCGATTTGCGGGATGGGAGAGAAATTTATTCGTGAAAACGAATTTAATCTCAAAACTAATGTAATGTTTAGACTTTAATTGTACATCTTTTTTTCATCAGAATCAAACTGTAGACCTTCGAGTATCGAATCATTTTTGAACAACGGGCCTTCAGGTGCGCTAGTTCATTTTTGTAGGCAAATTTTCAGCCACGATGTCTAATTGTTATTGTACCAAACAGTGGATTGAAATTCTTAAAAAGATCATTTCTTATAAAAGAGAGTGTTCAATTTTCAGAAAATGTAAAATTCTACTTCAGTATCTATTTGAATTATTTATATTTAAATAAATGTTTTAATAAAAATTCAAACGAATTCATCATACAAAAAAACGTATTGAAATTTTTTACAAAATACAACTGTACTATATTCCTAAACTGTCTTGAAAAATAAAACTACTGATCATTACTTATCACAGTGTAGTTGTGTATATTTAAACGCCCACGACGTAATATAAGGATCAATATTTCGAGTACAGGACGAGTTAGAAACAAGACAGAAACCAGGATCAAAACGAAGAAAGTATATATAAAGAATAAGAATACAATGAACGGTGGTGTATTTTTAGTGCAAGTCAAACGAACTGAATCACCTTCACTTATAAAAATATAGAAGAGAAAACGTACACAAATTACCGAGCCTAAAAATAAAAATTATGTTTATGTGTTGTGTTTATGTCGTGTATTTTTAAACGTGTTTATCGAATTCGCACCTCAGGTTATTGGAGAACGTACAGAGTATAGAAACCTTACGAATTTATTTAAGTATACAGTTACTGTTGTCGTCGTGTCGCGTCTACATATCTTGTCTTAATCTTCGTTTACTTGAGAATATTTGCATTAACAGGTTTATGAACATTCTATTCGTATTTTATAAAAACGTATAGTCATGTCTCAAACGAATATTGTTCTAAAAATTGTAATTTATAAAATGATTATACATTTATACGGTACAAACTAGATGTTATTGTTTATTTCTATAATTAATTTAGAAACTTGAGGATGATAAAACCTAGAATATCAATAAAGAAAATCTGAACTATTCTTTTCTATTTTTACACTCTGAGTAACACAACATTGGAATGTCTATTAATGTATTAAGATAAACAACAATCAATTATTGGAAATTTTAATAAACATTTTATAATTTTTATAAAAGAATTGTTCACTCGCTCCGCAAACCACAATAAAGTTTTATGATCATAAACGGTCAATAATTTATTCTTAATCATTTCTGATTTTTGTTAAAGTGGATTTCAATAACGATGACCTTATTACTAAATATATAATGTACACAAAAATCTGAAATACTTTTCTATACCAGAGAAATTGATCGACGATCCCATATGGTTGTCGAAATTTGTTCAAGAAATATTTAAAAACTACTATTAATCGATTATTTAACCTGTATGGTCTGTGTGGTGGGTGAAAATTTCATTCATGAAAAAAAGTATACTCAGGGTTATAACTACATCATGTATTTTAGAATTAGATGATATTTATTAATTAAACTATTTTTACTCTTACTTAAAAATATAAAGAATTGAAAAAGGGTACAGAAATTTGTATAAAATGATTGAAAATTGATATCATTTTCTATCAGCTTCACATATAATTAAATAAAACCTGACAGGCGATGAATCAAAAGTCCATAAACCATTTTCCGAAACACTCATATTAACTGACTGAATGATGTAGATAAATTTATGAAATGTATTATAAAATATATAATTATTTCAACAATGTAATAATTCAATTGAAACACGTGTTTGTAATCCGCTACAGTTGTAATTAACTCGTTTCGTGGATGTCGTCCAAAAATCAATTACAAAAGGGATTCTTTGTAAAATAAGCGACCATTTATATGGGAGACTTCATTTGAAAATGTGTCAAAATAGCAATTTCGTGTCGCTAAGTTAAATTCAGTTGCATACGACTACCGACGACGATTTTATGATGAATTTTAGCAGTTACACTACTTGCCAAATATCCAAATAAATAAATTTATTTTATCGCTCGATCCAATGTTTACATTAACTATAAATGTTTATCTACTTGCGAGCATATACGTTTCGTATGAAAATATTTCAATGGATTTATAAAGAGATTATGGAATATGAATTGTAACGACATTGAAACAATTCGTGATTTCATATTTTTAAGTTATACAAATTTAGATTCGCGCACAAAGAATGTACAGTTATGAAGCACTCTTTACATGCTACACTTTTTTATTATCAAAATATTTTATAATGGGTTAATTCATTTTTAAAATATGGATATTTGATTATCTCCAAAGGGCAGATGTACAAAAAAAATGTATCAGATATCTTGTCGACCTAAAGATGATGGTATTACCATTGTAAAATTATAAACAGGGGCAAAAATGAAGAATAAGCAAAAAAAATTGTGGCTGTCGGCAGTGAAAATTAATTTGCATAATTGATGCCCACTATAATAGAAATTATTAAGAATATATATTTAAGAATGGAACACTATATTTAAGATTAACAGTCTATATTTAAGAATTGAAGCGATTTATAAACAACTTCAGTGATATACTTGTAATAGAAATATAAGTAATTATATTTGTTTATATGTTTAATAGTTTTTATTTCTATTTATTAATTCATATATATATATATATATATATATATATGTATATATATATGTATATATATATATATATATATATATATATATATATATATATATATATATATATGTAGTGCATTAGAAAAGTGCTATTTAAAAAAATGTGGTTTTCAGAAGATAAATTTAAATATTTTTTGTCTTTAAAAAGTAAACTGATTCAAAAAAACTTATTTGTTTAATTAACTATTAAGTTCTATTTAAAACTTTATAGTGTTTAAATTATTAATTCGTTTTTTTTTATTGAATTGAGTCATAATTTAAATTATATTCTACCTATATAGATACGGATAGATTAGAAGTGAATTAGTTATTCAATTCTTGATAAGAATGTGAAATGTTTCGGTAAACATCATAAATAGATTTTCTCATTATTAATGTGTGCGCTATTTGTCATTTATTGTGAAATTTATTAACTGATAACGTTCTGACTTATGTAAGATTATTTTCCGTGTCAATAAATTAAAGAAATAAATGAATTTTATGGATATTTACGATAATTTATATTTGAACATACGAATATCACTTGTGATATTTTTTCAGATAAAAATATAGAATATCGAATGTTTTCGAGAGTTAATTTTTGACTCTTATTTTTTTTCTTGTCATTTTTCTTATGTACCATCCGCATATATATATACATATATATATATATATATATATATATATATATATATATATATATATGTATACAAATAAAAATGTGAAAACAATTTAATGTTTATACAATACAATGATATTTTTTTGATAACGAATATCAATATTATCGAAATAAAATATTAATACAATGTTAGAATAAAATGACATTTTTATGACATTGTATATATATATATATATATATATATATATATAATATTATATATGAAGCATTTCACATGTTGACATAATAATTAGCTACTTTTAATAAAATTTATAGTAAATATATGACATATTAACATGTCGATGTTAAATATTTAATAAATCGTTATCGTGTTTCCTGTAAAGTTTCAGTTTATTTTCTCAATTAACTGTTGTAAACGGGATTAAAGCTTCTATATTATTTTCCATTAGTGTATAGAATAATAATCTTCTATTGGTATTTTTTGTTAACACTAAATTTATTAAATCGGAAAAGTGTAAATATTTAAAATGCTATACACGAATTAAAGGTATAGGTATAAAGGAGATGTTAGGGAATAAGTTATTTTAAGCTTGTGTTGCGTGTGTTTGTGTTAAATTTCATACGGTTGAAATCTTTTCTCTTTGACATTCTTAATAGAAAAATATGATGCGGGTTTCGAAAGAAAAATACCGTGTAAATATATTATATAATACACAGAGGACATGATGTATTGATAATATGTTGTATATTACACAAATAAAGTTCAGTATTCCGGAATGTTTTATTTTTTATTTTTATCGACATTTACCAACCTTTGTCAATTTATTAATATATTATTTAGTCGGTATAGAAGACAATATATGATAAAAATATTATTGAATGTTTACAAATGATATAAATTTATTTAAATTCTGGCTGGACGTCTTGAAAAATTCATTACATGGTTTATTCGAAGTTCAGTGAACCAATTTTTAAATCTTGTATGACATTTTTCAGTGAGATTTCATTTCTTTCATCAAAAAAAGTCGAGTCTTTCGGCGGAAAGAAGCAAAATTAAATAATTTGCATCTGAAATAATTTGCTATGTTTCAATAATCAGTTGAAAAGAATACTAATTTTATTCAAATGCTACTAAAATCAATGTTCATTCACTGAACATCTTGAGCTTGTCTTAAATAGGTTATATTCCAGTTGACACAATTTCTAGTCTACTATACATTTCCGCGTTGAACAAATAAGAAAATCTATACAGTTCTCTATCGTTGCTTCCAACGGAAGATATAATCGTAAATAAGTTTCAGAATAATTGAAACGTTCCATTATAGAGAGCCGTAAATAAAATCTGCATGAAACTAATGTTTCGTTCAAATAAACATTTAATATTTAATGCGCAATTATAATGATATACAATTTGTAGAAAAACAAACCTTTAATACGTTAGAATAGTGAGAGCTCTAAAACATTTGAAAATTTTAATGGAAACAAGGAAACATATGTCGAAGAGAAGATTATTTACATTTCTCGGACAAGGGAAAACAATTTACTCGAGTTTGTTATAACGGCAAAAACATTTTTATATCGCCGTGCGGGAGTTTTATATTCGATTTAAAAAAAAACTGGCTAAAATTATAGATTAAACGGTGTAATTATGTAATGAACGTGACCTTGGCAAGCAGAGATTGTTTATTAAATAATCAATCAATCATGCGAACCAACTAATTCACACTTCTAAATAACACATGTATGTATTTAAATTATTTATTTAAGAGTTTTGTATGTTTATATGTATATATATATATATATATATATATATATATATATATATATATATACTGATTCAATCTAGGCTTCCACATGAAAATATTAGATTGGTAGGAAATTAATTCCGGTTTTTGTTATAAATTTGAAGGTCATAAACCGCAATTATTTTTCTATCAGCGTAATAGTAAAAAAATTATGTTATTTTTTTATTCAGTATTTTAGTTCAATTGTATTTTAGTACTGAACTGAACTAAAATATTAAATAAAAATAATATGATTTTCTTAATACTTTCATGTGGAAGCCTAAATTGAATCACCTATATATATATATATATATATATATATATATATATATATATATATATATATATAAATATATATAATTAGGTTCTTCTTGATAACGATATTTTTAATAAATTATCCGTTCCATTCGTACATTTTGAAATTGTATAAAAGCTGTAAACTATTCAAAGCTCACGTATAGTTGAAATATATAATTACTCTATTTATATGAAAGAAAAAAAAATCTGGGATGGACGCCAGCTGTGAATATGTCTGAATCTCTCTATTTTATCTCATTGAATCGACAACGAAAATAGGACAGTATTAATATCGTCGGGTATACATTATGCGTGCGTACATTTTGTAAACAAATCATTGTTCTAGTAAAGCAGTTTGTTCATAATCCCTGCATACGTTTGAATATTTGTTCAATGCGTCCATGTACGTGTCGTTTCGTTTACATATGATTATTTACATTTTTTTTCACCGTTCGTAATTCTCGTCATAAAACCGTTTGTTATGTGGAAAAGTTGTGATTTTTCTCAGATTAAAAAAATAATGTGTCAATAAAATGTCTCCACCATATTTGTAAAAGTATGTTCAAATTACAAAAATGAACATTTCTGACAGTAGAAATTAAACATTTGCAGGTTTTCCGAATGTTTAATTTATCAAAATTCATATTTAAATTTTAATTTAATGTCCTGGTGTACTTGGTCCTTGTTAATCACACGAATTTATCTACCATGATTCGTTTATATTCCTTGAAATATTTTCAGGTAGCTATTATTTAACTATTATTGTTTTTTAAAAGCTTCTAGCGGATTATTTAAGAGCCGGAACTAGTCGTGGAAGGTAACAACCCATGTGTTTCAGAAAAAAATAGACAGGGCAATAATTCAACGAGAATGTAATAAAGTTAAACAATTCTAATTTTAAATTTAAGTTTAACCGCAATAAATATTATAAAATTCTCGAATGAATTATAAAAATGACTATTTTCTTAAATGATGAGCTATTTTTTGATGTTTTTATTACTTATTTAAAATAAATATATTATAATGAAACGTAGAAAATTGAATACTTTTTCAGTTCATAAAGCACAAATATTTTTTTTGATTAATGTTTAATAAATCATTATCAATCATTTTTGATTGTTGCTTATGCACACTTTGATGACGAAGTCATTATTTTCAGAGAACCATGGTATAGAAAAATATCTGGTACTCTGAAAATGATGGAATCATCATCAAAATGTGCATGAGCAATAATCAAAAATGATCAAATTTCATTGAAAGTTGACTAGAAACTTTTTGTGGGCTGTGTGGTAAAAAGTAATATATTATTGAAAATTAATATTAGTTTCAATTATAAAATATGTTTTCTGTGTCAAAGTATTTCAAAATCGATTTAAAGTATATTAAAGTAATTATAAGTCAGTGTACTCTCGATCGCATCCGTAAAGTTTGACACCAAGGAAAGTAATTTGAGTTCAAACTACACGAATCGTACACCGAACAGATAATTACAAATCGATAAAACCAATATACCAAATAATTCACAAACGACTACTCACCGATCGTGGTGTAAATTGTACCGCAATAGAACACGGCGTTCCAGAACGTCCAGACGCGCGTCCCTTTGTCGCTGACGCCGTGCGAATAGCTCTCGTAGAGTTGTGACTCGAACGCTCTGATTTTTCGAACCGCCGCTCCTTCCCATTCGATGTCCTCTTCGGGTCCGCTACGGGCCAACGCGCGCAACTGACCCACGAGCGTGTACCGAGCTTCTTGGATATCCTGTAGTTCGCGAGTCTCGTGCGCGCCTGTAAATTATGCATATCGTAAAAATTGTAATTTTCTCTTTTATGTAGTACGCATCGAGAAGAATATGCGTGCGTTGAAAAATGAAACAGTAATTATTATGGGTTTTGTAGGAAGAACGCAAGCCAAAAAGTTTTATGTAACATGTTATAAATGTATTCAATGCTTTTATTAAAATAAGATCTTCGTATGTATATATAAACAGGATATCTCTTGACATGTTTATTTACTGTGAACTTGAAGATATGTTTAATATTTTCTTTTACCAGTTTAAACATTTCATATTTTAACAGGAACGTAACGCAATGATACATCAATAGCTAACTAGACTTTAAATCAAAAACTAAATATTAGAAAGCTAGATCGTTTATATCTATTTAGTGAGTGGAATGTATATTAATTTGATAAATAATATAATTTGGTTTGAATGTATGTAAATAACATAATTTGGTTTGTGAACGAGAAAAATTAATCTGTGAAAGTGTTCAAACATAGTACCAAAATTAGGAAGGAAGCTCAAACAACTTATAGAAGAGGAGTAAAACAGAACTAGTTATTATTTTTCTTTTTCGACATATTTTCCCTTGACTCTAATACACTTTTCAGATCTTTCAATAAGTTTCTTTAAATCCACATAAAAATAATATTCGCCTCTCAACGTAAGAGAAGCCGAAATTGCTGCCTTGACCTCTTCATCATCCCCTAATTTCTTCCCACGTAACTATTTTTTCAAATTTGGGAACAAATAAAAATTGCTAGGGGCTCGATCTAGACTCTACGGAGAGTGATTCAAAATTTTGAAATTACATTTATGGATACTAGCCATTGTAACATAGTTGTTGTGAACAGGTGCAATATCTTGCAAAAGTAATGCACCTTTTCCTAATTTTCTCCTCCTTTTTTCCTTCATTGCTGCCTTTAATTGTTCGATCATAGTGGAGTAGTATTCTATAGTCATAGTTACTCTCTTAGCTTTATGATTGATCAACAATATACTCTTGCATTCCAAAAAACAATGGCAAACAGCTTTCACCCCAACGTCGACAGTTTATTACTTTATAGGATGATCTACCCTTTTTATGCCATTACTCAGGACTTCTGTTATGATTCAGGATCATAGATATGAACTCACGTTTCATCTCCAGTAACTATTCGTTACAAAAATTCACCAGGATTAGCTTTATACAGGTTCTAAAACTCCCCCGACGCTTTAAACCGTGTCGCGTTTGAAGCTGTGTAAGGATTCTTGGTATCCATCTTGCGCTGACCTTCAACATGTCAAGATGATCTTGTAAAATGTTCAAAATGATTGCAGCTGATATTCTGATCATATCTGCGATTTGATTCTTCTTTAAACAGGCATCATAAGTTATTAATTTCTCTATTTTTTTAACAATTTCCAACAAAGTTTCCTCGATGAGCTTTTCTGAGCTTGGGTCTTCTTCTATTGATTCGCTGTTTTTTTTTTTTTTTGAAGAGACCATGACACTTGTAAATCATGGTTTTTACAGGACAAGAGTTACTGTAGACTAATTTCATCTCTCCTATAAACATTTTTTCTATTTTTAATTGTTTTATGAACTTAACCTTTAAAGAGGATTTTTTTCCCGATTTGACATACGTTTCAAGTGATAACTTATGTATTTCTACTCAGAATGATTTGCAACTTGATCCCCCCTACCCTCGACATTATGACCATTCCGTGAGTTTTTCGATCTGCCCTCCTATAGAGAAAACCTTAGACCGAACTATTTCAAGAAAAAAAAATAATGAAATATTTTGTGTATTAAGCACTATCTCGTATCTTTATTCTACTGATAATGATACTATTTTTTTTTGAATCAGATGTTTCTCTTTGAAACGCTGTACAAAAACGAATTTAATTACAGAAATTACATCATTCGTACTAAAATATGAAAATGTTATTTTATGTATTTTAACGAAAAGCATCTTTGAAATGTCTGTTCTCTCTCATAAAATATATGAGCTCTTTAGCATGTTCCTCTAAGTAATTATCTTAATGTCTGAAATGTTAGATACATATTTATTGATAACTTTCAGAAATTTCGTGTTTGAGAGACGTAAGTTAAACTGTACATTAAAGTTGTAAAAGGTATGTAAAACAGGATGTTTCTATAGCAGCGACCACATCAATTAAATGTTAATTAAGTGAAGTACGTAACACAAACGCTGCACATACTTCGTACGTTTATCATGAAGCTTACAAGGCTGTTATAGTACTAGAATGTTCCCAACATCAATAGAACTGTTAGTAAACTAGAAAAGATATTCATTTTTAGTGTTATGTAACGGTTTTGAATCGACCGAGTAAAATTGAGAATAAAACAAAACTTATGTAGGTGTGATTGAATTTAGACTTCCACATGGAAGTAAAAGGAGAGGTTAAGAAAAGTCAGATTATTTTTTATTCAGTATTCTAGTTCAATTAAATACTAAAATACGATTGAACACAAGTACTAAATGAGAGAAAACATGCATTTTTTTTCAATTTTTGTGTATTTTTTTTAATACTTTAGTATCGAAGCCTAAGTTGAATCACCTATATTAGATTAAATCGATTCGTTAACTTGATACATTCAAAGATAATTTTTCACTTAGCAGCCGATCAAATAGTTTCACTAAATTGTTTGTTTTATGGCGGAATCCCAAGACATATCGTCGAGGCTTTCTGCGAAAATAAATACACTTAAGCAGACTTTTTAGAAATTTTCCAACGGATATTCGATCGAAAACCGATTTTATTTTCAACCGATAATCATGTCTATGTATAGGGGATTTTTTTAATCAACTAAAAGCATTATTAGTGAGATAAAAGTGAAGTGTAGAATGTATGTATTAATAAATGATGTCTAATTTGATGAGTGAGTCTTATATTTTCTGTTATAAACAATATTGGTTTTTAATACAGTGACTTTAAATGATATTCGTATATAATTCTTCATGAAAACATGTCTGTTTAAAAGAAATTTACAGAAAAATTAAAAACAAGAACATGTTTATTCTAGTACTATTAATTGAATCACTGTATTTGATGTACGTTGAATCTAAACGATAACATGAGTTTTTTTTTTAAATAATAATCGTAAATGTCTGACGAAATTCTTAGTTCTCAAGATGAAGAACTCTATATCAGATATTTTAATAAGATATGATACGAAATTACTTATTTTCATAGTTATTAGGCGTACAAATCAATTGGGTGCCTTTTTTTTATAAAAAAATAAATGTTTAATGAAAAATAGAACACATTTCAATCATCATAATATCCGGCATTATTTCATATAACTTTGCTTCATCTATCGAGTAGCTGACGAATCCCTGATCGAAAAAAGATAGATGATTTTAGTCGATCGAGTCGTCTTCGGATTTCTTCGATTGTTTTATTCTTTTTTTGCATTTTTTATGCGTCACAAAACTCACTCACAAAGCTGAACAAATCATTACCGTGGCATCGATAGATTTTTTTTCAACTGGAATACGAAAAGAATGCAATTCTTAAATTTCTGCTTTTTAGACACTATTGTGTCCATTACTGTTTTGTGAGGTTATGCGAATTTCTTGGCCAAAGTGCTTTTAAATGTTAAATTTGGCTTTTGAAAATCCTAAAACGACGAAAAGATATTTTAATTTAAAACAGAGTTATGATCGATTCAATTTAAAGGAAAAGAATTAATTTCTGCATCTAATAATTCTAATAACAAAAATCCGTTTTATAAATAAATTATTTTTTCATCCTACTACAAACTTTTTTTTGATCATAAATGTTTAATAATTCCCTGTTGGTTATTTGACTGTTGTTTATGTGGATTTGGATGGTAATATTATCATCAGAGCGCTGAAGTACAAAAAATACATAAAATCAATAATCAAAAAAGATTAATAAACATCGATTAGTGATTTGTAGGCTAAGAGAAAAACTTATTTGTGATAAATTATATATTTTTTTTACAAATGAATTATTGTAATAATAATAACACTAACAACTGGTGTTGTTAAAAATGATTCAGTCCAGTGGACATCAATTCTTTTCGAAAAAGAGACACATCTGTCGTATATTCACCGTTTAAATCACTTAATAAAAACCAGATAGAGAATGAACGATCAGCAGTTTCAGTACACAAGATTACAATTCTTTCCATGTTCTCATACGATTATTGATTTCAATATTACACAAACACGTGCGATTAAAACATCGAATCAAATTTGGTAGTGAAAGTGCCTGGAGTATAAAAAGTTATAACAGATGAAATGACAGAATTTCTAATCCAGCTTGTTAAAAAATCAAATATATTTTCTAGCCGAATGGAATCGGTCGTCAATACGTGTGAACATAAAACGTGTATCCATCCGAAAAACCTATCTGTTCAAAGAAATGAGATCGGAGGACAGACTCAACACATATGAAATACTGTGATGGATTTTTTTTCCAGTCTCGTAAAAAATTTAATCTTGCCTTGGGTGGAAATCTCTTGGAAATTCATTTAAAATGCGTCATATTTTTTATTATATATTAAACTAACATATATTTATATGCGTTATATATATATATATATATATATAGAGAGAGAGAGAGAGAGAGAGAAATAGTAGTATAAATCTGTTTAAAATTTATCCTCTACAAACGTTAATATAAAAATTGATTATGTCTGTTTTTATTTACATTTTTGATAAAAAAACAATTTTATGGCGCGTTGTGTAAGAGAAAAATTATTCTGTAGACCATAATTGATTTAAACTTTTATTTTTTGTTAAAATATTGTTATCAGTAAATTCAAATATTCTAAAAAGTTCTAATTTACTATTTAATTTTACGGATTATCCTTTCAAACTACAAACTGTAAACATTTTTCAGGGTTAAAAATGTTCAATAATTTATTATTTATTATTTCTGTTTGTTGCTTTTGTGAATTTCTATGAAAATTCCATCATGCTCACAGCGCCAAGCTCAAGGATGTCGATTTGATGTCATATTATAATCATTTTTAAATGAAAAATCGTTATATCTTTAAAATGGGTTGGAAGTTTTTGAATTTATTATGTTCATAAAGATAATAGAGTACCATAAGGAGTAATAAATATAAAAAATCTTGATTTATTATTCAGTTTTAGAAATTATTTTTTTCCTCCTAAAACCAAAAAACCAACTTTTCTGACCAAAATGTTCAATAAATCACTACTTTTGACCAGAAAAAGAATGTAATTTGTGGAGAGAAGAAGAATTCATTTTTGAAAGTAAAAATAATCAGTGTCGGTATTGACTACTTTTTTTTTAGAATTTTCTGCAATAAAAATAATTCTTTTCAATTTTATCGCTTATCTAAATTCTATATTTTTTTAATTCACGTTATTTAAACATATGTTTGTTATTTATGAAACTATTCTCGAATCATTTCTCTTCAAGATAAATTGGAATTTTATTTTATGACAAATAACGTTAAATGAGATGTGAAAGTTTTCGGTTTCACAGACGAATTGGTCGAATCTTGGTAAGGAATTGAGAATTAAGGGTAATTCAATGAAAACTGCATGCCATTTAATTGAATGAGTATAAAATGGAAAAAAATATCTAAACAGACAATAATACACTATTGCACATGTTTGTTTATCTGTCTGTCTATTTATTTTTCCTCTCTCTTTCTCTCTCTCTGTGTCTATATATATATATATATATATATATATATATATATATATCGTACCAAATATACTTTTGATATTCAATTTTGTGTAAAATTTCTTTTAAATAAATAAAACATATTTTTCAGCACTGAAATTAAAAATGAAAACATTTTTTTGGATAAATTACAGAAGATAAAAAATTTAAAATAAATTTGTAAAGAAAATAAAAAAAATATATGTATATATATATATAGAGAGAGAGAGAGAGGAGAGTGAAAGAGAAATAACGTATAACATATCGTTCGATAAAATAAAAACACAAGCATTCCATTATGCATGCATGAAAACTTAAACCCACTCAAACATTCTTCAAATGTATTCTATCAGGAAACTGTTCGAGATAACAAAGAAACAAGATAACATTTTTCTCGATTTTTATTCGAGACCGCGACGTATTCTTAAAAAGCCATTGTATAGATATTCGTATGAGTCCATTGTGTTTAACTGAAAGCTTTTTAGAACTTTTCCTTTAAAATAATAATGCTATTAATGAAGAGAGATCGAACTCGGCGGTCTCTTTCAAATGTTTGCACAAAGACTCGGAATTTATTTCGAACAATTCAGCACGAACCGACGAACGTTCGGCCCTTTAACAACACATCAATCATCGGTTCAAGTATTTGTCAATATTTATGACGTCAACTGAGACGTCATCAAAATGGGATGCATGTTGTTTATTAAACTGTTTTATAAATTTCATGGTTTTATTTGTGTAGAATCATGTATATATATATATATATATATATATATATATATATATATATATATATAGTTCAATATCTGGTCTTGATGAGTACATAGTAAATATTTAAATTTGATTTAAATATTTTTAAATATCTAAAAATTCAAATCATTAAAGCTTCGTTTTAAATTTTAATTACTGAAAAAAATCTGAGAGAAGTTATTATTCTCATTTAGATCCTCCTAGATCTTCCGTTAACTACAAATATGATTCATCAGGTAGTCACTAAGAAATTCACTATTTTGCTCTGTGGAAATTAATTTAGCTAGAATGTTAAAAAATTGAATTAAGTCATACTTCTCAGTTATAATTATAAAAAATAAGTTCAATGGACAATCGGTCAGTATAATTAAATATGGAATTAGAAATAGAAGTATGAATCAACGTTTAATTTCTCATAGATTGTTGAATAGATTGATTTCTATTGATTGCGTTGTCAATAATTGTTTAAAGTGGAGTTAGAAATATAGTGCAAAAGAGTTATATTGAGAAAAGAATCTTTACATTTATATTTATTCATATTACTTATTTCCAAAGAAAAGAGTTTACTTAATAATTACAAAAATTAAAACAAAATAAAACATATTTAATAGAATGAGAAGTATCGAAGGTTTGAAGGTATCTAAGATTAAAAATTATTAAGAATAGAATTAGATTTTCAATATTTTCTGAAAACTTGTTTTGGCAACTAATAGTTTAACCAAATACAATTGACATTGATTCATTTTATTTACTTGAAAACGACAACGAATAAAAACATCCCGATTGACTATAATATTTATTAGATAAATTTAAAGAATTTCGAACTAAAAATGTTTATAAACATCTGTAACTGTAACAGATTTTTATCTACCTTTTATAAATAAATCCATTGTGCACAAAAGAAGCAAAAATAACGACAAAAGACGAATTCAAGCATTTATTTTAATGGATAGCTGCTTTCGGCGAAGCGAAATAGAAGTCGTACGATATTTCTGAAGTAAATGTCACTCAGTAATGACATTCATTAATATTTGAGTCATATTTATAACAAATGTCCAATAAGTCATCTGACATTTAGTTTGAAGTTATTGTAAAATTAATGATGACAGAAACGATTGACATCAACATGAAAAATATTTTTTCTTTTATATTTTTTTCATATATATATATATATATAATAAAACAGTTTTTGTTACTAGACAAGCTACATTTCCATGCACGGGTTTTAAATTTATGACTAGGTATTTTGTATCTCGACAAATGATTTTCGATCCGCTGAATAAATTTGTTTTCAAACTAGAATTTATTTATTGGCAGACCTGAGTAATATGTATACATCAGTTCTGACCTTAAAGTTTTACTACAATCTGTATGTATGAGCTTCTGTACAGCTCGTATCATCCTGTAAATATTTATCTTATGTAAATGACGCTTTCAGCCCACACATTTTAATTTCATTCTGTCGGTTTCATCTCACATGAGCTTTTCGGAGTAATTTTATCTCCTTATTAGCATTTCTGCGTTCAAGGTTTAATAGTATTAATCAAACACTGTTCTCATTTATCGTGTCTTCTTACCTTTGATTCTACAGTTACATTAACTCTCTCTCTCTCTATATATATTTAATTGATAAATCTAAGAGAAGTTCAGCAATTAGAACATTGAATTTATTTGTTAGAATATCAGTTCAGACCGAATTGAATTCTGGATACAAATACTTCGAGTGTTAAATAATTCGAATAGAATTTTAGAATTATCTCAATTATCTAGACAACGCAAATGAACAGAATATAATAGAATGTTTGTTCGTCTAATATTGCCGGATTTTCCATGTATGTAAACTCAATGAGAATTTCGCAGTAGGAATTAATTATTAACTGCTTGAATTCTAACCTTTTTTACTTGTAGCTTGTATTTTCTCGGAAACAAACTCGGTGTTCAGAGAGTTAGATTAATCTTCTTTGTATTAGTTTTTGAAATAAGTATCTAATTGTAGATGTTGTGTAATATAATAAGTGTACTCGTGCTCTTTTTATAAATTTAATTTAACTGAAATAAACTTAGTGGTTTTGTCATTGTGGTTAGATTCGATTTCACAAATAAATTTTTCTCTCATTCCATAAACCACATGCTTTTTTCCGATCAAAAATGTGCAAAAATTGATTTTATATTGCTATAGTGTGAACATTTCTTATTAAATATTTGTAAATGAGTGTTAGTACGAGATTTATGACTAGATACAGAATCCTCACGAAGAGTATGCAGGCTAGAACTTATACTGTTATTGTGTAACATAGAGCTCAGCTTTAATCACAGGGGAAGGTCTGCAGGTTATAACTTATTGATCTATAGGCCATTTTATCGTCCAATACCAATAATTTGGACCGATTACAGAGTGATTATTGATAATATTCGATTGTTGATCGTGTGAAATTAAATGACGATGTCATCATCCTCATAGCGCTGAAGTACAGAAGAATATTGTTTACACTAATGATCTGTTGAATACTTAGCATGATAGATTTATTAGCTTAAATTAAATAGCCACTGGAGCTATAATTTTCGAATCGTCCAGAATGGTTTGAGCAGATAGACAGATATTTGTGGTTTAGGGACGCATCGACAAGTTATGTCATTAGCTGCTATTGGTATCATTTGAGATCATTAACAATATACTAGACTACTTGAACATAATATTCGTTTTGTGAATCGATCATAATATTTAGTGTGTTTTCACAAATTCATTGTTTGCTCATCGCACAAACTATAAACGATTTTATGATGTTTAATTAATTGATTAGTTGTTGGCGATACTGTCATCTTCAGAGTAGTATAGAAACTTGTACTTTGAAGATGATTACATTGTCAACGAAATACGAATAAGCAATAATCAAAAATGATCAATAATCAATTTTTGCACTATTTCTGATCATAATGAGTACAAAGTACATCTTTTTTAAAACTATAAGAAAGTGAAAACTTTATTTCTAATACAGATTTAAAACACATCTCAAATAAGTGTCTGAAATTTAGTCCACTGAACGAATTGAGTTTGATTATCTATCACATTTTAGTGACACAATAAACACAGGCATAAACGTGCACACGCACATAATGTGTGTTTATATTCCCACACAAATGCACACACACGCACACACACATACAAACAAACACCTTAGCGTGTCCGTTAAAATAGAAGTATATATTTTATTTTATTGATGTTACACGTTTGTTTCTACAGAGAAAAGTGTATCATTAAAGATTTTCTATGATAAAATGTGACTTTTCGAAAAAATAAAATATTGTGACATAAATTCATGTCTTCCTTTCTCTCTCTCTATTTATCTATCTATCTATCTATCTATCTATCTATCTATCTATCTATCTATCTATCTATCTATATATATATATATATATATATATATATATATATATATATATATATATATATATATATATATATATGTAATAAGGTAGCACGTATCGAAAAATCTATTTCAATAATTCTGTTTAAACCACAAGACAAAAATGAAACTTAGAGTGTTTGTTTTTCTGAAGATAATTAGAATGAAAAGAATACGAAGTAAAAAGGTATGTGGTGTATTTATTCTTGTGAAATTAAAATATATCTAATATTTTTATTCGGCTGATATTATTTGAGATAAAATATTAATCACATACTCGGACTCGAGACAAAACATCAAATCGAGAAACTTAACAAGAGATTTAATGAAAAAAAATACCCTGAGTAAATAATACCGTTGTAAATAAATAATATAAGATTGAAAATATAATTAAATTCTTAAAAGAGACGACGACGGACGTGAAAGAAGAATCAAAACGTCGAGTGTTTTTCTCGCAATTCAATTTAATTACATGAAAGCATACTCGCGAGTTTCACATATTTTTTAATAAAATATGATTTTGAACATGGGAAAGTACGTGCAGAACGACGGAAACAAACAGAATTTAACAAATTGTAATTTGTTTATAACAAAATATTAATTTTCTGAGAAGTCGTGTCGAATCACTGAAATCTACACTGTTCTGTTACGCAAACAGAAATTAATTAACAACTGGAAGAAGTTTGTAGATTCGTTGCCACTTTAACGAAATTTAACATTTTCAGAACAATCGTTTGTGTAATGAAACTGGAGTAGTTTACCAAAGCTTTAACTGTGGATGGTTTTTAACTTTCATGCTTCTAAAATAATACTATCTTTTTCATAAACACAATACAGATCAAACTGTATAATTGTACAAAGGGAACTAAAAGGGGTGATATATTTTTCTACTCTTTTTATATCATTCGCTTTTGAAGTAATTACATAAGTACAATATTATTATCAGAGCGCATATATTCTTTAGATGAAATTACTTATTTTTGTTGACTTCCCCGCTTCATTTATTCTTAAAGAGTCTCATTGAAGAATTTAGTAGCTTTGTGACTTTTTGCAAGATTGAACAATCACTATTCTTTTCTATAATTTCTTAACTCAATTTTCGTAAGTAATTGTTATTTTTATAAACGGTAGAAATCTTTTTAATGTAATGAATGAATATTTAGAGTTTGTCTCAATATCTATTTGAAGATGGCACACGTGCTGAAACTAGTAGCGGAGAATAGACACTTGGATAGATAATCTAATAGGACGAAGACTTCCAGGACAATATATTACCGAAATCACAGGTATAAAAAAACATTCAGTATTATTTCTCTTCTAATTGTATGCTTTTGTCATTTTGACTTTATGAAAATATTTATACTTAAGAGCTTTTAAAGTAATAACAGACTTTCATCTAAATCTATCTTGTACTAATCGACTTCTGAACCATTCTTATATTAAATTCTATATCAGAGTTCTGTGTATACAACAGACCAGAGAGAAACTTTTAAAGTAAGTGTGAAGTGATGTCAACGGAAAGGTTCACCACATATTAAACCTTTCTCTTAGTCACAAAATATTTATTCCCTGAAGGAATCCCGCAGAACCACCACGTCCACAATACTCTGTAATACAAACAGAACTAATAAGCAACGCGATGAAGTCACTCTGTTTGTTGTTATTTTAACAAGAGATGACACGCCATGACAAATTATTATTTGTGATGACATTATCGATTCGTTGAGTGCGAATTTAAACTTTGAACTGCTTTCAAGCACCGTACAAATTATTAATCTGTATTTATTTTCTCTCTTTCCCTCTCACTGTTTTCCTCTATATATTAATTTTTTATATATCTATGTACAATACGTGTGTGTGCGTGTGCACGAATGCGTTTAATCAACACTTACCAAACATCATTAAAACCTTGTCAATATCTTAAATAGAAAGTAAACGAATTTCGTGACAAAGAAAATAAACAAAAGCGCTAAAATAGATTCTAGTTATCGATTTTCAAATTTCTTGAGCTTTTTAAAGTCGTACATAACGCAGTGTTACGCATAAAACCACACAGTAAATTCTGCATATCGTTTTTAGTATTCGAGAGATAGAGAATGAAAAAAACAATTCCGTTTTCGTTTTTATATCTTATCTTCACCCATATACATATATATATATATATATATATATATATATATATATATTATATCCTTTTGTACGTTCCTGGATTTATTATGGATAAACAAAATGTATATAATATTTTTGACAAAGTAAAGACTGCGTAAATAAACACTGAACATTTATATTTAAGTTAATGTTCAGTTTTGTGTTGTTATTCGCAATAACAGTCATAATAATATCGAAATATTATCTGGTTCTAATCTTGATCGATTTTTCCGAATCAAAAGGAATGATAAGAATAAAAATACAGCGTGTATCAAATATCTGTCATATATTTAGACTGAAATCCAAGAAAATATATATTCGCTTCTATTGAATAGTTTTATTTTCATTTAAATTCGCTTTTCGTATTTTTTACCGTATGAATTAATTTTTAATTAACCGTGTGAATTATTAAAACATTTAAAGAAGTTTTATATGGAACAAATAAATATCTTTTCATAATTTAATTTTTCTCTCGACCTATGTATCACCAAAAAATCTAATCGAAAATGTTTAATAAACGATTATTGGTCATTTTAGATTCTTTATAATTATTTCGATGAAGATGGCATCATTTTCCGAGCCTTGAGGTATAAAACAATATAATAACGTTCTGAGGATGATGGCATAGCTATTAAAATTCGTATAAATATGAATCAGAAACGATAAATCATCACTTATTGAACATTTGTTTGATTTAATAAACGATTGTTGATCTGATAAATTTCTATGGTTTGTGTGCCGAGAACAAAATTCATTTGTGTAGCTTAGAATTCTGTTTTCCTATTTAGTTTTAGGAATAAAGAGTATTTTTCTCAATCAGACTTTATTTGTTTATGGCATCAATACCTAAATGCTCGTAAGCAACAATTAATAGTGATCATTTAAATAGTTTTGATTAGAACATTTTCATGTGGCTTGTGGAATGAAAAAGCAATTCATTTGTGACAGCGAATTTAGTCATAGTGTCAGAATTGTATTGTGAAAGTGACAAAATGTGAAAAGAAGAATATAAAACTATTTATTTAAATAAAGAATAAAATTAGTGATAAGGAATATTTCATTTGTGAAAGGACAGTAAAATATATAAACATAAAGCTATACTATTCCCAGAGTTCAATGAACCGAAATGGATGAAACTTTAGACAGAAGTAGTAGAACTAACAATTATTAACATTCAATCAAGAAATGTTTATAAAATCCACTATCTGTCTGTAGTAATACCTGCATGGGAATTTTCAAATCAGCCTTATTTGTAAAAATGATTTATAAAGACACATGAAAGCAGAAATAAATTGATCTTTAATTAATAAAGAATTTTACAAAGAAAAAAATCCCTTGTCATATTTTTATTCTAAATAAACTATTACTATTTTATAAAGATGGTTTTAATTACTTAAGGCACCTGTTTTCTTAATTTCGCTCTCTCTCTCTCTCTCTATATATATATATATATGTAAATAAATATTCTTTTTGAATTAGTACACGATTCTGAGCAAGAAAAAAAATATTCAGCAATTGATAGAAAAATAATAACCGAAAGTCAATGCCCTTCAATATCGTACAAAAGTCATTCGTTTCTCAAACAACTTCTTGAAATATATAAATAATTTCAATAGAAAAAAATATCAGATTGTCACCGATAACGAACGTCGAGCTCATTCACTTAAATTGAACCGTAAAAAGAACTTTCGATTCGATTGACAAGTAATGTTATAAAGATAAACATCAGAATTCGCCATGGCTGCACAATTTATGATAACTTCACGTGAGCTTTTACATGTTGTTGTCGACGTTACCGTAGCAACGCGATTCTTTTTTCCCGTGTTCTACGACTATATTCAGATTAAAAAAATAATTACAACAATGAGAGCTGTCGAGCAATAATCGCACGAATATAATTATTTTTTTTTCTAAATAGTTCCAGTTATATGCATGTGCTTTTTCTCTATTTTTTCCTTTACGGAACTTGATGCAAGTTTTCTATGTGGATTAATGTACGCTCCACACACATGTATTGTTGAAAAAAAAATATTTTTTGTTATCAATATAATGTGTATGTTTTAATGGACTTCTGTTTGTAATTTATTAACTTTTCTTTTACACCTGCCACCGAGCTATAAATAATCTAGCGTTTATTAAACATTTATGAATACATTTAATTTTTATATTTTTATTTCAAAAACATATAATTTTTTTATTTAATTTATTATTTATGCTAAATAATAATTATATATATTCATATGAAATGTCGTATTTTAAAATAAATATATTGTTTTCACAAATGAATTCTTTTTTCACACCACTAACCATAAAAATATTTTCTAGGGATCAATAAATCATTATTTATTATATTTCATTGTTGCTTATGTTCATTTAGATACCGATATTGTCATCATTATAATATCAGAATACAATAAAATCTGTCCAGTTGCAGAAAAAGAACATTTGTGACCAGAAAAAAATTGTGTTTTGTGGAAAAATAGAATTAACTTGTGGAGGGGAATTTAGCTACAGTGAGAGTATTGTATTGTGAGATATATTATTGTTCTTACTTCTTACTGAATGTTTTAAATTATAATTCTTTTTTTTCCATTGAAAGTAATATTTTGGCTTTGAGCCGATGAAGTTGTAATGCACTTTCGAACCGCTTTCACTATTTTAGAATTTATTGCATGTTTTATGCGTCACAACACTTCTTCCCAAAGCTGAATAAATCATTTTCTCGGCTTTGGCAGCATTTTTTTCAACTGGAATGCGAAAAGTATGTAATGCATAATATGCTGCTCTTCAAATGTCATCGCGTTCATTACTGTTTTGTGAGATTATAGCAACTTCTTGGCTAAGATATATAGTGTTTTTAAATGTTGAAATTGAAATTTCACAATCGTAAAACGACAAGAAAATATTTTAATTTGAAACTGAGTTAAGATTGATTCAATTTAAATAAACCGAATTGTTTTTTACACCTAATACTTATAATAGTAAAATTGTGATTATATTCGACTTGTTTTTGTTGAATCACTTTTGAAATATCCTTCTACGAACGATTTCAGTTTTTCGACCATTTTCAAGCAACTTATGCTGATTTTTTTAATTTAAAAAAAATGTTATTTTATTCAGAAATTAAATAAGAATACTAAAAGCATTGTTTAGAAAAATATATTCAACATTCTTTTATGTATTATGATATTTTTTTCTTAATAAGAAAGCACGAACAATACATTTGTCTGTTTAAATCAGGATACTTGGTTTACATGAGGACGTGTTCACGCTGCGTAATAATTACAATAGACATCTCCTCTCGACTATCAAACCGCATCCTTTTCTTCGCAGTCCCACAAATACTTACAAACAACATCGTGCGCCGTTATTAGATCTGTATCGTTTTCGTACAACAGCAAATGTGTACATGAAACTGTCTGTAGCGAGAGGACCCGGCACCATTCGGTTACACAAACTGATGTAACGTTTCTGAGCTTTGTATCAGTAATATGCGATGTTTGTCTCGCTATTTTTAGATAGATTTAAGCCAACATGACAGCAATAAATTTATTTTAATACGTAATTTTAAGCTATATATAGCTGTTAATAACATGTGATACGAAGTATTTGTGTTTTGTATATATTTTTTTCAAAAGATAAACTGGAAAATAGATTAGTGTTAATCGAATATCTGCTTTGTTCTCTTACAACTCCGCACTTAATCAATTTAAATTTTTGTGAATATTTAATGATAATCTGAGGAAGATGGTTTCGTAATTAGTTATTACCTTTGAAAAATAAATGTTAGAGATTTTCAAAAAGTTCCTGGAATACTGACGGGTTATTTGACACAGTTCTGTGAATCAACCGAAATAAATTTGTTCAGACATGAACTGAATATTGTACTCCACTGTCTGATGCTGCTCAAATACACGGAGACAATATCTCTAAAAAAAACATTTCATGTTACTCTACATTTTACAGTTGTATACGTTGTTTACCCGGTGAGTTTATAAAGTGCTACTTAATTAACGCCTTTATGCTGCTCCCTTTTCTGACCTCTTGATAATTAAGGTTTGAATACAGTGAATGAAATAGACGATAAATGACGTGTCCAGTACGTTTCCTTCTCCAAAACCGTGTGTTTTAGAGAGGTATTTTAATTGACTGGAGTACATTAGTTAGTTGAAATTTTGGCTTAGAATATATTGCAGATGTAACGTTTTTAATTATACTATAAAGTGTGGTCGTGCAGGTTTTTTCTACTTTACATATCTGCATAAAATTAAAAATTAAATCGTCTAAAAACTATGAAGTTATTCTTGAAAATATATGAAAGCTATTTGTATGTCTCTAGTTTTTAGTTTAATTTGGTTTAATTCACTGGTGGATAAAAGCAGGTGTTAAAATAATTAAATTCCGTACATAAAAAAAAATACATTCTTCTAAAGTGTATAAAAATATTTTCACAAAAAATTTGTCAATATAGTTCTAGCATTGTGACTAAATTCAATTTCGGAAATGAATTCTTTTCTCGCTTCTCAAACTATAAGACTTTTTGTGATCAAAAATTGCCAGTAAATGAATATTAATCATTCTGATTCTTTCTTATGTGCATTTCGATTACAATGTCATGATTCTTAGAATGTTTAGGTGGTTGTATTATAAAAAAAAGCTTTTAATTTTTTTTTTAATCTTGTACAATATTTGAAAATGATATCAAGTCGAAAAATCACAATAAAAACTAATCAAAATTACAAGTTCATGTATTTAAAACAATAAACCGGCCGATACTGAACATTTACAATCATAAAAATGTAGTTTCTACATGCTCATCAAGCATTCGATATTTTTTAATGAAGCATGACATCACTTATAAGCTCATATTTTAAATTACTACTGACAGTCTGTCATGCTCGTTACATCTAACGATTTTAAAAACAATTAAAAACTAATTATAATTCTTTACTCGAATTTATGCAGGAAAAAGAGAAAATTCAATTTAGAAGACTGATCTTAAAATGAAATTTGACAGGTCTCACAAGATAAATTATTGTTAAAAATTAAAAAAGAAGTGTAATTATTTCTGAATGTTATTCTAACGAAACTTGTATATTCTCAATCTTGAAAGAGATAAAGAACTAATTCATGTCTTCTGTATTAAGAAATATTCAATTTGTCCAGACAGACGACCAGACGACTTTCGTATAAAACGTTTAAAAAAATTCCGACAAAGGTTTCACTTGTCCTTGTATTAATTGTCAGTCTACCAATTACACCCACACTCTAGTTAATTATTTCATTAACATTTTATCAAGCGAAAAAGAAAAATAATGTATTTATCATACGTTGACCTAAATTTAATAAGGAACTGGAGTCAGAAATGAACACAGGGATGAGGTCATCTCAACATGACATCTAAATCATTACATCAAGTTCAGCTGCCGTGTGTCTCTCGACTGAAATTGCGCTTTGTCTTAGTATCCGACAATTTATTACTTGTAAACAACAATGAGACATTTGTACGAGTCATAGACGAAAGCCGGGTTCTTTAGTAGAATCTAGCGAGCTGTTTGTGATATTCTGTGGTTGTTTACTATTGAATATTTACATTTTTTGAATATACTAATGCCTTGTATTTTATATGAAACTGTTGTGCGGCATTAATCAGAGTTACAGAAATAGAATAGTATTTCTCTTTAAAATTACTCTTCGCTCTACAAACGATTATAATTTTTTTTTAATATTTTAAAAAACGGACATGTTAAAGACTAGTTTAAGGGATTATCTATTTTCATATCTACTTATCATCTACTTTAAGGGATTATAAAAATTGTTTTCTTTTAAATAAACCCAAGCAGAGATATCTTTAGCACCGCTGACGGAGTTTGCGAAGAACGTGTTCCCTCCATTAGACTGTAGCATCAAGACAACTACGAATAATTAATTATTTTTTTGAAAATGTTCATTAAAGTATGTATTTTCAAGCCGCGTTTGCAATTTTTTAATAAAAAAATTTATTATATTCATTTTTTTTTGAAAATCACTCCTGTTTTACCAAGCATACGAGTATGCAGCCCCTTAAGTCACAAGTCATTCAGTAAGTCAGTATCCAGATCACATCATTAGTTTTAAGTTATAACCTACTTATATTAACTGTCGAAATAAAACGTAAATCTAAAAAAATAGACTTCTTTTCATTAATTTAAAAAAGAGTCAAGTTCTTACTCTTTACAAGGAGAGGACGCCGACGCGGGGAACTCGAATCGCTCGAGGGCCCATGGGTTGGTAGGTAGTGACCCCTAGTTTATGTTACCTTAAATCTTTGATGCACTTTTGTGTCGTTCGGAAGAAAACGGGGCTTAAAGATTCAACACGATGCATAAGTTCAGGTCTCCGTGCAATTATATAAAATGTACGCGTAGCATGGTTGGTGGCCGGAACGCCGGAAGTCTCGGGCTGAATTCCTTTTGTCAGATTTTTTTTTGTTTTGTTTTTTGTAATGTAAATGTTACTATCAGAATTTCTATTTACCGTACATTTTTTTTGCAATAACGTCACTTAAAAATGTTTCGACGCTAATTTTATTACTTTTTATTTATTATTTAAAATCACATGTATATCTTTATATTGGCGAGAGAAAATTGAAATAAATTAACTGCACCCACACACATTTGAAATAACAACGGTGATCGCAGTGGAAAAGATTTCGGAGCAAAGTCTTGAGAAACTTGTACGATTGCTTTTCTTGTGAAACATGAAAATCATTACGTTATGCAGCGAGTCGACTCTCACACCTCGGGTGCTAATGACTTCAACTGTCGAAGTGCCCTAAAACTCTAATAACCAACCGACCATTGGAGAGACAGGAAGTTCCTCAAAATTTCTCAAAACTTTGCTCCGAAATCTTTTCCATTGCCTTACCTAACCAATTATGCTACTCGCTTCTTTGATATAATTGTATAGAGACCGGTACTCATGCGTCGTTTTGAAACTTTTAGCCCCGTTTTGTCCGAAATAACGCAAAAGTACATCAAAGGATTAAAGCAACATAAACTAGGGGTCACTACCTACCAACACACGGGGCTCAGAGTGATTCGAGTTCCCCACGTTTTGGCGTGCTCTCCTTGTTAGTGCAGCACTAATTCGGTAGTGTTATTCCCATGCGCAGCACTCATTTTGTACTAAACAGACACTAATGGTTAACTCATGCTTTTTTTCTATCCATTGAACACTCTCTGAAGACATATATAAAAATATATATATAGAAACTCACCTTCGATAGCTACAAAGATCGCCGCGCCGCAGACGCTGTACAGAAGTACGACCAGTGTTAGGAAGAAATGCGTGAACCATTTCCTGCTCCACGTACTGATCTTATTGTACATCCAGAACGCGCTCTTCTCGCCGACACTGAGTCCCGACTTCGCCGTGTTCATCGTAAAATCGCGGACCCCACTGAACTGTTTGAACATGAAGTCCGACGCTTTCGTCGGATACATACCGAACGGATTCATCATGTACGGGTTCTGTACAGGCGTCATCGGCGCCTGCTGGACCACGCCGTTGTTCATCGGGTTCACGTACAACGGATTGCTGTTGTAGTGGTGGCCGGGCGAATGCGGCGGCGACTGCGGTATCGGAATCGGTAGAATTATGCGCGGACGTTGCGGCGGCTTCGACGGCGACGAGTCCGTCAACGACCCTTGACTCATGTTGACCGATTTACGAGCGTCTCGTTTAACGAATATTTATATATTGGATGATGTGACGGGCGCGCGTTTCTTTCACGCCCTCATGTGTTTAAATTTAGACAATTTGAATTTATCACGTTGGTAACGATACCAATTTAATATCACTTCGGTTTTAAGTTATGAACAGGGAAAGATGTACAATTCTATATATATTGTTTATTTGGATTTTAGAGAACCGTACGCGAATTTTTCACACCATATTATTTCAAATCACTATTCGATTCCAACAAAATATACAATTAATCAAACAGGAAAAAGTACATCTGTCTTCACATATAAAAATAAATATTTATTCCTAGTAGAATAGTCATATTAGTCCTCTCCTATTCTTTAAAAATAACTCTTATTATATATAATATTTACATTGTTTTAAATAGTTGCATTTTTTAAAATATCACTCAATTAATATAAAATAAAAACGCGAATCTATAAAAACTACTTAAGCGAAGTTAAACTTGTGAATTAAATTAAAACACAAAACTCCAAAAGTTTATTAATTCATTTGGTCTTGTTTCGTTTATTTCCGAATACCTAGTCAGTATTTATGTAAATATGATAGGAATATCTTGTATTTACTAAAAAGTCTATCAAAAAAAAAACAGTGTCCGTTTCGTATCAGTCAATATTAAATTTAATCAAAAGTAAATAAATTTAAACGATACTATGTATAAAAAATGGATTACTGTTCATTTGATATCTTTATCAGTTTGTATGTTTTGGAAATATTTCAAACTGAGAAACGCTGATGCGACTTTTATTACATTTTCTAACATTTTATGCATTTTACTCGTTTATCTTTTTTTTTAAAAAACGATGAAACGTTTCATTCCAATAACTGTTTATACAATTTATCTGCATAAGAATCGAATATGAACTCGGTTTCGATCCTTCAACATAATAATGGAATTATTTGCAGTTTGTAAATACTGCGATTAAATTAAAATCGATAAGCAGTGATCGATTGTTGTACAATTCGTTTGTAAAAATAGTGGTTTAATTAACTTGCAGGCAGTTTATCTTCGATTCAATTTATTTTCCTCCACGTTAATGTAGGATTTAAAACAGGTTAGAAACGCTCATCAATTTTATTTATATAATTAGGTCTTATCGTGATCCTGTTATATTTAATGACGTGTTTATGTAAATCTTTTATCTTTGTTGAATACTAAATAGTTTAAAGGCGTGACGTTTATTTTTATGCGGAGTGATTTGTATATATTGTAGTTCGGTCCTCGATGGAGCTTGAGTTTTCATGAAATGATATCTGAAATTAAAAAAATGACTTTAGTATTTGCAAGTACATATATATATATATATTTATATATATATATATATATATATATATATATAAATTACAATAATTTTTTATTATTGTATTATATATATATATATATATATATATATATATATATATAAATACAAATTTCCACTCTCCCGCTAACCATACACAGTTTTGCCGTTCAAAAATGTTCAAAAATGTTCAGTATTTGTTTAAAGATTATTTAGATTGTTATTTAAATGCATTCCGATCGCGATGTCAACACCGTCAAAGTTCTAGGATACAAGAATTTCGAGGATGATGTCATCGAAGTGCGGATAAGCAAAAATAAAACTGGTTCGTAATCAATTGTTGAAATGTTTTGTTTAGAAATAAATTGTATTTTTGGAATCGAATGAAACTCGCTTTGTGTAAGTATATTTAGTTACGGTCTTAAAAAACTATAAATGTGAAAGGAACGAATGTACGTTTATTTGGTACTCATCTTTAACAAATAATACAGGATATGTTTTAAAGTAAGTTCCGTTTTGTAATTACTGCTTATTAAATGCGAATGATGAGATCGCGCATCCGCAGTAGCTTCACGTGTTTCATGCGATATTTATCAGTAATTTTGTCGCCTTCAGATCTCTTGTTTGATGCCACGTATGACTGATTTGTAATTAGTGCAATAATATATAATCCTGCCATCTGTGAGGTTCGTGCTGCGATCCGGTTTTTATTAGTAAAAAAGTAAGAGTTCTGGTGAAATTAGAAAGTTTTTGAGGTGTACGGGTCAAGTGTTATGAGTGAGCAGTAAGGTAAAGTAATGGCAGTGGCGCGTTATACCTTCATGAGGCCCAGATAAATTTGAATTAGGAAGAAGGGGGGCATATAGAGTGTTGTACTACAGTAATGAGTTTATAAAAGATTAGGTTCAAGCCCCTTTGTTGGTGGGAGTCCCAGGAAATTGCCCTTTTTGCTCACAGGATAACGCGCTACTGGATAGTGGTGCCGTTTATGTAAAGAAGGGTAAACGAATATTCACGACGAAGAGCGTAGTGGCCGGATTAATAAGATGACAAACGATTTAGAGGAAAAAGTGAACACAAAAATCCGAGTGAACACAAAAATTGAATTTTCATAAGTTTCATGGTTAGTGATTTATGACATTGCGGCAGAAAGGCTAGGCTACAAAAAACTGTGTGCTGGATGCGTACCGAAAATGTTAACCGATGCATACAAGCAGGAACGTGTGGACTCAATAACGAATTTTCGCGACGCCAGGAAAATGAACGAGATTACTTTATTTAGCCACGTTTTGACTGAAAACGAGACCTGGATTTCCTACACAAACGTCGAATCAGAATAATAGTCAATGACTGAAGATAGACGTTACTAATAGGTTCAAATCACAAACAGCAGATTTCTTCGACGCGGGAATAAGGAAACTGGTTCCACGATACCAATGATTCATGGAAGTCAATGGTGAATGTGTGGAAAAATAATATATATATATATATATATATATATATATATATATATATATAGATAGATAGATAGATGTCTTTTGTGTGTTATAAATAATTTTTATCATTGATGTATTTTTTTCTGATTGCTAAACGGACCTTACTTTAAAAACGCGCCTCGTAATTTAATTTGTTTATTGTGTTCAAATTCTGCACGGAAAGGAAACTCTGAACTTGAAGAAGAAATAATTATTCGCACTGTCTTTGAAACAGAGCACTTACAAACCCTACTAAAATAGTAATTACTAAAGATTTTTCCATTAAATTAAACGACGTTCTCTGGAAATAAGAAACAGACATTCCAGCTATCCCGTTAGACCGTTTGCAGAATGTACACAGTGACCTATTAGTAAAACTAAAAAAAACCTGACTGCGCTATAAATTGTCAAGGATGTGCGCGTCGTTTGAAGTAGATCCGACGCTCATATCAGAATACCCACTTAAAATGTTCTTCCTCGGACGATATTTATTCATTGACGTACATTGTTCAACCGCTACTGTATCATCTTTTATTTACTATCTTTATTGTTTATACTTCGAACGATAAAAATTTATTTAATCGTTACTTTCGTTCGTAGCAGTTAAATAAAACCATAAAAAACGAAACGACTCCCTTTTGCTTTAATATATCGACCAGTTCGTATCGCATTGTAATATATTTTTATACAAATGTTTTACATATTCCTCAGGTCTCATCTTCAGTCACAATGTGGCTAAAAAAGTCTTCTCCTTCATTTTCCTCGCGTTACATAAATCATTGACCAAATGAATTAAATACGATTCGCAGGTTTTATTTAATATGAGAACCTGTTTAAAATTTATAACAAATTTCAATTTTTTAACATGGTTTTTTCAATTACCTGTTTTCAATTATCTGTGCTTTAAAAAAACAGAACAAATTTCGTTTGTTATGATATAGTTCTGATATAGTAACTAAATTCAAATGTATTTTTTTCATCCCATAAATCATAAACCTTTTTTCTGGTCAAGAATATTCAATAAACAATTATTGACCGTTTTTCAAAATTAACAATAATGATTAATACAACACATAAATTTTTTCATGATTCATGAGGTAAAAAAATGATCTCTGAATGTCAATTATTTATTTCAAACTGAATTAAAAAGTCTCGCCAACGGTTTTACTCCTTTTATTAGTTTGGTAGAAAAATAATTATGGTTTTTGTTTTCTGAATTTTAACCTTATTTTTTTTCAATGAAGTGTCATTTCATCGTGTTCATGTTAATATCATTTTAAATAGCATTTTTCGACCTGTAATTTGGTAAAATCGACTTCAGTTTTACAGTTATCTTTGCTTCAAATTGGGCTATTGAATTAAAGATGGAAAGGAAGCAAATAAGAGCAATTTTTGTCAGTTCAAAACGGGTAGTGAAACAACAGAAACTTCCCGTAAATTAAGCGATACTTTTGGTGTGGATACTGTTAAGGAACGAACAGTGCAATGGTGGTTTCGAGAGCCTTGAAGGTGAAGAAGGTCGCCGGCGTCCTTCTTTCATAACGACCAACTGAAGGCGTTAGTTGAATCAGAACCACGCACAACTATTCGAGAGTTTGCACAAAATTTAGACGTTAGTCATCCAATAATTCTAAACTATTCAAAACAATTAGAAAAATCAAAAAACTTGACAAATGAGTACCGCACGAACTAACTAAATCGTAATTATTTTTCTACCAACTTAATAGAAGTTCCATCATTCTTAGACTCCTCAGATATGTAAAACCTTCATTTTTCTATACTTTATCGCTTTAAAGATACCACAAGCAGTGTCGAAATAGACATTCAATTTTGAAACGCATATGATTCATGAAGAATGTAACTTTAATCATTTAAAACAGCTAGGAAAATCAAAAAAGAGAAAAATATATATTAATCTGAAGGTCATAAGCCAGAATTATTTTTCTACCAGCCTAATATTAATAATTTCAGTGTTTATTATATTTAATTATAGCAAATTTACAAAATCATTGTTTATGATATTATGTACAAATTATTTAATGAATATTTAAGAAATTATATAAATTAGAAAAAGGAGATCTTTTCTGATGGCATCGGCGTCGAATTGCTGCCTCAGTAGTTGAATTCAATTTCATAAATGAATTTTCCACTCATCCTACAAATTAAAAATGTTCAATAATTGATTATTGATCATTTTTGATTTTTGTTTATACGAATTTAAATCATGACTCTATCGTTTAAGCACATAAAAATTTATCTTCCTTCTAATTTTGAAATTTTTTTATTTTTCCTTCATTGATTAGACAACATTACTATTCCATCTTCACACACCTACATACTTTTTTTCCTGATCTCTGATTTTTTACATATGCTTTAATATATAATTATATATATATATATATATACTTTTTATATGTGTAACAGTAAATATATACACAAATGTATTTATATATACGAAAATGTTTACAGGAAATTCAATGAATGGCCGGAGAAAAAAAAATAAAATTCGTTTACATTATCTTTATTCGTGTACGCGATAAACTATGTGAAATAGTCAAATACGACCTCATTTTAAGATAAATTGTTGATTTATATATATATATATATATATATATATATGAATAATATGAAATATTACAAAATATCAAATTTTGTATAAATTTCTGCACGGAACATAAACATTTGGCTCGTTTAATGCATTTCGATGCTGTAATGAACGCGAAAGGAGCACAGTAATCTGTACTGGGTGAAAAATGAATGTGCACTTTATATTTTTGTTTCGATTAATCTGTCGAAATGTTGATCGTTTATTGGATAAATCGATCGGTCTGAAATTGTAGCTGTATTTTTAAAAATGTCATTTATTTCATGTTATTTTATATGAGTTTAGTATTAAGTATTGAATATATATATATATATATATATATATATATATATATATATATATATATATATATATATGTGTATGTATATGGCTCAGTTTAATCAATTGATAGATATTAATCTCTCTGAAATGTTAGTTAAGTTCAGAATTTTGCGCTTTTATGACCAAAAACACTACAAAATTCTGTCTTATGTAGTTTTTTTCTCTTATTCTTTGCTTAAGTTATGTTTGTATCGATTTTTTTTCTAATTTAGTTCTATATCTAAAATAATTTTAAAACCGTGTCTAAATTAATCTTCATTAATGACATTTTCGTAAATGACACACTAAATCGATTGAGAATGTTTAATAATTAATAATAGATTCTATTTTAGTGTTGCTTATGCGCACTTAGATAGCGATTCAATTATCTTCAAAGCGCTAATGTACAGAAAAAAATTCTAATGATGACGAAATTATTATCGAAATAAGCATAAACAGTAACAAAAAAGCATCAAAGTTCAATTATTTAACATTTATTATCACAAAATTCAAACAATATCAATTTATTATTATGAACAATTATTATCCCAAAAGAATATATGATTTGTGGAGGGGTGAACTTGTGAATATCAGTTTTGTTACTGTGCTGAAATTATTTAGTGTCCTGAGATTTCATAAGACTTACATCAATAAAAACATGATCTCTCGATTGGTCAGAAGAGAGAGATAATAATTACAAGCTGCATTAAGAAACCAGTTCACGTTTACTGCAATAAAGTGAAATAATTTTTGTAATTTTAGATTTTTATTTAATCATTTAAATCTCGCTCTTTCTCTCTCTCTCTCTATATATATATATATATATATATTTATATAAACATAGACAAAGCTTCCACAATCTTTCCAATCAAACTTGAAATAACAAAAATGATCTTTCGAAGTTTAACACACACATCGATATCGGTATTGTAAGTTTTTGCGACAATATTTCATCCACTTCTCATAAATAACCTGTTATTCTGACAAAAGTTAGAGCTCGTCATATATATATATTTAAGTATTTAAAAGATTTGATATTTCAAATAAATAATAGTGAATGTGAAGAGAAATCCATCTATGTTTTCTGGATGTAATCTCAAAAAGAAATAATTTTCGTTTTCTACATTTAACATTAAATTGATTGATTTATTAATCGATGTTTAAGTTGCAAATAAAAGTCAATCTCTTACTTTATAAACAATACTACATTTGTCTCTCTTTTTCTCTCTCTATATATATCTATATGATGTATATAAATGACAGAAAAATACACTTTTGCATTTTTGAAAGAAACCTGATTATAATACATATTAATAAAAAAAAAAATTAAACGAAATACAGCACAGTAACCTTTATGAAAAAAAACATTTATGATAGTTATTTTATGATTAAAGAATTATGTTTGTAAATTTACTGGAATATCAGAAACGATCACGCACATGGAAACATAAATGTATATTTACTGAATGTTTTATAATTATTCACCGTTTTATAAAACTGTTTGTAAAGGGATTATGCTTGACAGACATTTTTTAAAGACGAGATAAACAATTCTGTTGTAATAATTGAAAAATAATGTTCTGTTTAAGGAAATGATAATCACATGTTTACATTTATAGTGGACGCGTTAATAAGAAAATATTTTGATTTCAAACAGAGTTATGATTGATTCGAGTCAAGGGTACCGAATTTATTTTTACACCTAATATTCTTGAAAGGAAAAAAATAGGAGTACACAACAGATATTTGTATCTATTGATGTCGTTAGAAAAAAACAATTAGTATTAATACCATATATTATTATAGTTATTCTTATTATGACTCACAATATTTTCAAATAAGATTTTCCAAACACAAATATTATTTTTCGTACCTAATAATAATTCGAAATCGGACAAATCTGCCAAAATGATTATAAAATTGGCTCGCTTTTCACAACATCTTTGCAGTCATATTACATAAACGTTATAAAAATTTAATATCATGTCAGTTCCAAGCAGATCACTGTAAATAAGCTATAACTTGTACACGTTATACATGCTAATCCACTTAAATTGATCTATGAATGATTAATAGTTCTATAAAAATTAAATAGAATTGAAAAGTGTTTCATGTACTTATTTTTATTGTTCTTCCATACATTCAGATAATTAAAACAAAACATATCTTTTATATGACCAGGGGGCTCTGCCCCGTACTTACTACGCTTGCCGACCCCCGGGGAGCATCACTCGCACCCCGGACCCGTTTCGCTCATATCGCATATATTTGCTCAATATCGTAATCTATCTATCTATGTATCTGTATAAATGTATATATATATATATATATATATATATATATGTATATATATATATATGTTAGTATGTCTATATAATCATTCTCGCAAATAGATTGCAACATAGTTGTTTTATAAAGTCACACATTTCATATCATAATTCTTTGTGAAAATTTCGTGTAACTTGGGGTGTCTTCGTTAATAATAATTTAATAGTCTCTGCACGTTTTTTTAAAAAAAAAATTGTTCTTTTTTTGAAATTTTACGGAATATTTTTTTATATTATGTACAGATAGATATTTTTTAATTAAAACTAAGATAATCACATCAGATGAGTCTAAACTATGAAATAACGCCGATTGTCTTATCTCAGCTTTTTTAGAAATCGAAAAGAAGTCTATAGATTATAAAGATTTGTTTTGTCTTATTTATTGTATATATATTTTTTATAAATGAATTTTTAAATAAGGGAAATTAATATTTAGAAACATTGAGAAGGTTCTCTCATTCTTTTTAATTGTAAGCAAACATATTGAAAATTTTTAATTACAATTGACTAGGAAAATCAATTCAAATATTTCTAAAGTAAAAACGATTGACTCATCTTAGTAGTTGAGACAAATAAAGTGATTTTATACAATTATTATAACGATATATTTTTTTCCAATATGTTATATTTGTATTTTTTTATAAATTAACTAATAAATCAGGGAAATGAATATTTAGCAACATCGGTATATTTCAGTCTCCCTTTTTATATTTGAACAAACTTATTGTCTACTTTTAACAACAACAAACTAGAAAAATCAATTCAAATATTTCTAAAGTAAAAACGATTGTCTCATCTTAGTTGTTCAAAAATAGAAAATGAGTTTACACAATTATTATAACGATTTTTTTCTTTTTTACTTGTATTTTTTTTTATAAATTACCGAATAAATTCGGGAAATGAACATTTAGGAATATTAGAAGGGTTCGGCCCTCCTTTTTAAAATTTGAACAAACTTATTGACTATTTTTAACTACGGCTAGCTAGAAAAATCAATTCAAATATTTTTTAACTATGAAATACAAACGATTGTCTTATCTTAATTGTTTAACTTTAGCTGTTTGAAAACAGAAAAGTGTACACTATTCGTGCGGATATTAAAACTAACCAAACTTTATTCGGAATGGTTAAACAAATCTAAAAAAACGTACAACTACTGGCAATAAATGACAGCATTTGAATATCATTCTTTTCATGGAAAATGTTTCATTATCTAATTATCTCTTTTTTGACTTTAGCAATCTGAGTACTAAATATGCCAGATTTTACACAAAGCTACTTTATTAATAATTAAAATGTAAATATAAATTAAATTAGTTGCATATCTTGAATGACTACACATGTTTCTACTTTGAAATCGATCCTAAGGAGAAAAATTCTATACTGAGTATATATATATATATATATATATATATATATATATATATATATATATATATATATATAAATATATATAAATATATATATATATATATATATATATATATATATATATATATATATATGTGTGTGTGTGTGTGTGCATGTGTGTATACAATAAATAATTGTAAGACTGTGTAATATATAAAATAAACAAAATTTCCAAACAACGATTAGTTACAGTTCATTTTTCAATGTTTCTGTTCTGAACGCACAGCTAATAAATTAATTATGCAAGTGGTTCATTTAAATCGAATAAAAAGACATAAAATCGAAAGAGAAAATTAAATTTGAGAAACTGTTTTACAAAAATCAATTAGCATGAATCACAATTGACATTTGAGTATATTCTTGTACCTACCTTAAAAACCAACTGTGCTTCTTCACATCATCTCTAATTATTTACAGTAAACACACACTTTTTTAAAATATTTATTAGAATTTATATACAATATAATTAAACAAACGTATTGGTGTGAATCGATTGACTCGAACTTGAATTTACATCGTAATCGATTTGGAAATGCCATACAATTTAAATATAAAATATATGAATGTATATTTATAAAACACTGCAGTGGAATTCATTGAAAATTAATGCACATATATTTAGATTTTTGTAATATTTTATCGGGTTTAGTTTATAAACTGTAGATCTTATTTTATTTGTGTTTTTTTTAGTTGTTGTTTAATATAGATCTCTGTTAGGAATTATAAAAAAAGGGACAAGTTTACGGTTTCAAATCTGTGTTGTCGTACGTTAATGTTTGAAACCGGTGATTATTATCAACAATTATCGACGTATAAAATTATTTCACTGACGTTTTAATGTATGTATGAATGAATTCTACTCGAACAAATCATGAAAAACAACAGCGGCCCCGTGAAAAATCAAACGACTGTCCTATATCGTCGATAAACAACAAAACACAAGATGAAATTCTGCACTAGCTACTTGGTTGGGTTAAACGACAGAACAGACTGCACTAGTGGTGTTGCGCTGATGCAGGGCAACGACGCCGGCCGGCGTTAGCTTAGACAACGCACTGTGAGCGCCGCGACGCCGCCAAACGATTTTTATCCACGACGTTTGGACGTCGCATCGACGTACGTCGTACGCACGCCCGTCATTGTTTATTATAATAAATAAATAAAATAGTGAAAATTCTCTCAGACGTGTGGACCACCGGTGGCAGCGTTCAACAAGTTTCTCGGAAATTTATCAATCATATTTAATTTTATTCTTTTCGGTAATAATCAGAAATGACAGGCGAGCAAAAAATTAGCAATAGGTCTAAAATAGATATTAGATTTTTTTACGAGTCTTGTGCTGTTTATTAGTCGGTAAGGGAATCGATTGGGATTTAAATTAGATTCCTCTCGATCGAAAAAATTATTGGTAGAGTGTCAGTGATGTAAATCATTCCGAAATAAGGCTTTTTAATAAAAAAAGTCGGGATACTTTGAAGTCAATAGTGAAATATGAGATGAATTCGTTTATGATTATCTTTGAGTTTAAACGTTGCTTTAATTAAAATTGATGAGGGTTTCAGAAGCAAATATAAATTTGATAAAATGTACAAGTACAAACGAATTCTTATTTACCATAGAATTATTTTAATCAAAAATGTTTAATTAAACATTATCGGTCAGATTAGATAGCTGCTTATGTGCATTTCGATGGCGAATTCATTATTCAGACCTCACCCAGGTACAGAAAAATCTCATTAATTCCACATTTACATTTTCTTTTAAAAATTACAATTACTATTCTATTATAATTTTTTTAGAAATTACATTATATCTTAAAAATACTTTTCTATACACTGGCTCTTTGAGGATGATGGAAACGCCATCGAAATGTGCACAAGCAACAATCAAAAATTATCAATGATTTATTGAACATTTGTAATCGTCAGAAATTTTTTTGGCGATTCGCGGAATTCATTTAGGGAAGCGATTTATACATAATGTAAGAACTGTATTGTGAAGTGAATAGACATTTTTTTAAATAATTTAATATTCTGTTAAATATAGCAGACGTTGATTATAAAATACAAAAATTTAACAACAAATTAATCAATAGTCAATAAGGTCAACCTAATTAGGACTTCTTAGGAGTTAGTTCTTCAAAATTCTGCAAGTGTTATAAATAATGTTTAGCGAGATAAAATAATACAATTTTTAAATTGTATTGTTCTTCCTCGAGTTCACTGTTTGATTAGTTTCTACGATTGATTACATCTTCTGGTATCTTCAAGTAGATCTGTACTGGGCATAGATTATCTGAAGAGTATAGATCGCTCAGGTCTAGTACAGATCTATCTGAAGATGTCAGAAATCGAAATTAGTTGTAGAAAATACTCAAACAGTGAACTCTAGGAGAAATAACAGAATTTCAAAATATCCAAATATGCAAAAAATTACATTTAAAAAATACTTTTTTGTTATTTTAATATAAAAAATATATTTTATTAAGAAAGCAACACGAGTCAGCATTAAGGCTTTTTCTTAATCATCCGGCCTTTGATTAAATAAATATGTATTTGAATAAGAGCAGGATATTTTATACGACATATGTTGTCCAGTTAATAATAAATAAATTTTCAATTTTTGAACTGAAATACAAAGTGAGTAATTAAATAGTGAAAATTTAAAGAAAATATAAATTTTTACAGTTTGCAATTACAAAAAAGAATGTTAATTATCACTTCATACTTGACAAAAAAATTAGATTAAAAATAGTAATAATAAAAATACATATCAGTAAATGTAGTCAATATGAATAAACAATAATAGAATTTTGTTTTGCTTTTACAAATAGGTCAGACTTTATTAATGTTAGATATTTAGCATTTCTAAAAACACATTAATATTCCCAAACACCCAGCAAATATGTATTTTTTTAAAAAGTCGATTCCTGTAAAAAAAGAAACGACCACCAATTATATAAACGTTTTCGTGTCAATTATTGACACTGGCACTATTCCACGCGACACGGTCGATTATTGAATTCATTTGGCAGTGATTTTAATACGAAACACATCTGAAATATAGAAAATTAACGATTTTTTCTGCCGGTCGACAACAACGGCGATAATCGCGCACGGGTCGTACTTGCTCTGTCCCGAATATGATTATATCACGTTTTAAATTTAAATTTATTTCACGAACGGTCCCTTTCAGCCGGTGACAAGAATCGAAAGATGAAAGATTGTTTGTTACGACAGATTGTTTTGTCAGCTTCAAAGAAAATAGTGCGTGTGTGTGTGTGTGTGGGAATCGCATATTTATTTATACGCGTGTCATGATTAATGTAATTATTGTCAGTATTTTTATTGAAATGCTGTTTCGTATCTCCTGACATATTTATTTGCTTCGATTCTCTAATGGAACTGTATATACTGGTTTGTTTAATTTTCCTTTTCATTTAATCCGAGATTTATTTATATATTAACACTGTAGGTTATTCTTCGCAATCTATTATTAGATAATTATACACAACTATTTTTCTCCCGGTCATTAAAATTTTAAATTTGTATATATATATATATATGTATATGTATATATATATACATGGTTATATATACACACATACACACAGTGTTAGAACTGTATTGTGAAGTAGACATTTTTTTTAATAATTCAATATTTTGTTAAATATAGCAGATATTGATCTTAAATTTCAAAAAATAAACAACAAATTAATCAAATTAAACAGAAATTAAACCCAGTTAGAACTTCTTAGGACTTAATTTCTCAAAATGTGTTATATATATATACATACGATATATATAATATTTAGTGAGAAAAAATAATATAATTTTTAGGTTGTTGAACAAGACATACACACACACATTTATATATATATATATATATATATATATATATATATATATATATATATATATATATAGGTGGCGCAAAAATAACGAAGGTTTTTAAAACATTAATATTTATTTTATTTTGTAATATTTTCATCATTTTTTATTTTCCAAAATATAGTATAGGGATGGGTTTTTTTTTCTAATTGTACATGAAAAACCACATCATTTAAGTGATGCCTATTTTCGGTTTCACAATGTCGAGCTCTTTCTAAGGCATTTTTCATCACTTCTTTCAGGATTTCCTGACATAACGTTCGAATTTCTTCTCATATATTATTCTTTAGCTAAAGGATAGTTTTTGGCTTATTGGTATAACATGTTATTTTAAGTATTCTCAAAAAAAATCCGTAGTGCTTAAGTCAGGTGAACGCACTGGCCAATTGAATTGGTTTCTTAAAATTGTGTGTTCGACAAAAATGGACAGTAAAAGTTCCATAATGGGTCTTTCTTGAATTTTTTACATGTTTTCTGTATCTTAAAACCTTCCTCTAAAACTGAACAAATAGTTCCCGGCGCTTCGGCAACATTTTTTCCAAGTGGAATGTGAAAAGTGTGCTATCGGACGCCATTGTGTTCACTTCTATTTTTTTAGGTTACATCAACAACTTGGTCAAGATATAGTTTGGTCAAGATATATACGATGGGCGCTTCAAAGTCATAAAAAGACAAGAAAATTTGATAATTTAAAACAGAGTTATGATTGATTCGTTGTAAAAGCAACGAATTAATTTTTACACCCGACAAATAAATAGAAAATAATTAAATTTTTTTATTTATTAACAAAAATCAAAAAAAAACTTTTTTATTATTTGCTCAGTTTGATATATTTCATATTTTAAAATTCTCTAGATTGAAATTGACACTGAGGTGTAACACAAAGTTTTTTCCTTTTACCAAAGTGTACAAAAAACTCTTCTAACTCTACCAGTTACCTAACATAAATTACAAGACAGTTGCATTAACGTTTTTGCTTGTCTTATTGCTCTTAGTGTAAATATATATTACAGTTCTACGATTTGTGAGAGTGTACAAAAAGTCAAAAACGAATCGGTTTTAAATCTTTCTACGTTATTAAAAGAAATATATCTCGTGGAGATAATTCTCCCAGAATTTTTTTGTTATCGTAAACGTGACAAAACATTGAACAATGGGAATAAAAAGACAAATATAAATCCGTACATAGACCATTTATATGTCTCTTAGTAAATTGTATCAACAACAAAAAGTATAATACTAGATGCAAGATGTCCGTTTGGAGGAATTGCGACGTGAGCCATACCCATCTCAGTGTAAATGAATACTATTTTTAAAATAATTTATAACAAACATTATTCATAAAATGGAGTTGAATGCATCGGACATGTGTTTCCAACTTACCGGCCGTTGAACTGTATGAAAAAAAACTGACGTTTTGAGTTATTTTCAAATTTTTTTTTTGCTGTAAATTCGTTTCGCGTTGTCTAATTCGTTTACAATGACTCAACGTATTTACGGAAAACGTGGATCAGAGCCAAACTCATTGTGCGTACTGACTTTTCGGTTAATTTCCCGCTAAATAATTTCATTAATTACTTGTTTATTCTTAAATGTTCGGAAAGAGAGTGAGACATTTCGCGTTAATAGCGAAATTGATTTTTTTTTCTATATTCGCTTTGATGATTTTAATTTATATGAAAGAATAAAATTAAACAGGGTGATTTTGGCGCTCGCTCATATAGATATTTTAATTGAAATTATTCAGTTTCTGAGAATTTTCATATTTTCGGAAATGAAACGAACAACTGTCTCGCGAAGAAGTTTTATTGGAAAATTTTCCGTTTCGAAGAATTTTTTCGTTAGGAGATTTCGATCATGTATATTTTTAAATTCTGTCTTTCAGTTTCATATGAAAATTTATCACTTATTTTAATCTTGTTATATATTAACACCACTTCCCCTCCCCCCTCTATATATAAAGGTATGTATGGAGAAAGAGAGAGCGCTTAGCTATGAAGATATTTAGTATTTTCAGAAGTGTTAGAGAAAACAAAGACAAAACAAGTCTCAAAATAACAGTTCTGAAACTGTGATTAAATTCACTATCATTCAGTCTTAGGGGAAGATGCTGTGACGCATAAAACATGTAAAAAACGCTAAAATAGTGGAAATACATTAACGATTTCATCGATTCAAAGCCATCATCATTTTTAGATCAGAGATTGGCCAGTTATCCGACAGATAGAGAAAATTTATAGAAAATAATGGGTATGTTTTGAGGATTGAAATGTATTCGATTTTTTCAAATCGATTAAGTAAACATTCGTTTTCTATAAAAAGAAAGCACTGTATTAATGCGTACACCTAATAGTCTATAATTTCTATTTTTATGCAATAAAAAATAGTAATTTTTTATATGTACGGATAATTTTTTAAAAAAAAGTGATTCGCTATAAAATGTCTTAAAATTATTTTAAAAGAAATAAGACGATTCAACACAAGAAAAACATCTTTCATTACAATTTTTTTTGTGGTAGTTATTTATTATTTCGAAGTTTCTGAATTATTTATTATTTTTTGAAATGAATTTTGAGATTTGGTGTGTTGGTTAACTCATAAAGTGTCTGTATATTCTTCTATGTTGCAATATATTTATATATATATATATATATATATATATATATATATATATAATAGTGAATCATAACAAACATAGATTAATAGCGAAATCTGTGATACGAATCCAACATGTTTCTAAATTACACGATGAAAAAATGCGTTCAGGAAAGATAAATGTGCAGGTCACGTAACCTTGAATGTGCTTTCTTATTTTTTTCAAGTTAATTTATGCAAACACGTATTTTCTTTTTACATTAATACGCGCAAGACATGCACGTTGATGCAGCCCTATCTAAGTATTAATTACAGACGTGTCGAGTTTTCAAAGAGGGTTACTCGGCCATGTATTTTAATCGGTGTTTCATTTAAAATGTACGAAAAGCACATTCGAAACGATATCTGAGTTTGCATACAGTTTTTTTTTATATATTTTTTACAGAATATTTTTTCTCTTGTTAAAAAACTGGTCTCACTTTCTTTGTTCGAAGAGAATTTTTTCGTTTATTTTTTATTATTTGAGTAAATTTTCTATTCTCCTTAATATATCAATAATTGAATTATTATATATATATATATATAGAATGAGGAATGTAAGAGATTTTGTTAAAAAAATGTTAGATATAAATCACATCATTTGAAATAATAAAAGTTTAGAAATAAAATGAATATCATTTTTCAAGACTGGCTGAATGTTATTTAATTTCCATTCTACCTGAAACGATTAAATATATTCATGCCATCTATGGAGATATTCCTTTACATATTTGGTTCTTATCCCGACTAGTTTTTCTCCAAAAAAATGCAATTTGCAAAATGTTTCTAGACCTGAAATATCATAAATAAGTTTATATATTTTTCTCTGAAGAGAGACTCACATACTATTATATATATATACATATATATTTGATTATAAAACTGTTTTTAATCAAAAACGTTCAATAATTGATTAATGATCGTGTTATGTAAATAATTTTATTCAAATGTCTATTTTTTATAAATAAGATTCACTGGCAGCGACTTCTTTTAGAAAAAAAGTGTCTTATTTGTGGAATGGAGCGCTTTTAATAATAAATCTGCTTTGAATAACACAGACACAGCGACTCTCGATGAATAAAATACCCGATTTCGATATTGTTGCAAAATAACATTCAAAAATAAACTCTTCACACATTTCATACACACAAAATCTTTTTTCTTGATCAGAAATGTTCAACTGCCGATTAATAATAATTCTCGATTGTTGCTTATGCGTTTTTTGATTCGAGTGGAAGATTTTTTGTTAATATTTCTGCTTCGGATTAATCAGATCTGATGGTCACTTTCTCTAGAAAAATATTTCCGTACCATGTAGTTTTCGAACTGTGGATAAATTATATTTTATTTTGTGTTCTATTTTCCATTCATCCTATAAACTACACAAATTGTTTTCTTATCAAAAATCTTCAATAATTGATTATTAATGAAGATACTAAACTTTTTTTATACTCGAGTGCTCTGAGGATGATGGAATCGTTAAAAATAATAAATTATGGCATGTTTTTGAATAGAAAAAAAATTGTGTTTTGTGGAATGAGAAAAGCATCCAATTATAAAAGTGAATTTAGCCATAGTGCCAAAAGTAAATCGCTATATATATATATATATATATATATATATGTTTTAACTACAATTTCTATTTTGTTCAGAGTATAATCATCTAGTGTTAAACACCGTATAAATTTATTTTTACATTTGATTGAACCATCGATTTTCATCTAAAATTGTTATTCATTATTGAAATATTTATATACAAATGAATATATAAGTCATCTTTCTTCAATTAACATTCCAGATACGTAATTATGCGTCATTCGCAATGTCAACAGAGATATTGAACTGAATCTCTGTTTTACTATCCTATTTAATACGAGTATCTATGAATAATCATTTGGCAACTGGTTTTATAACTCAATCAGATAGATTTTATAACACGCAGATGGGAATTATGAACCCATCCACTCGAATAAATAAAATTATCCATATGCACAGAATGAATAATTGTATTTTTAGCGCGGCACAAGTGACATTTACCTCTAAAAATATCGAAAGTGTGCGCCGTTATTTGAAATCCACTATCATTTTAGTGGATGTCACTATTTTTAATCGGTTACGTTTCGGAAAACACATTCCTGCGTCGATATTTCGGGCAGATGTGTGTTAAACCGTTCGTCCCACAATGTGGACACACTTAGGAACTGAGCTGTCATTCTATTTATTCAAAATAAAAATAATAATAATGTTTTTTTTTTCGCACGTGCGTGCGGTATGAGACACTATGACGTGTGTCCGCGGCGGATTGACGTTGTCGTTTTGTCTAGACGCGATGGTCGAAAGATGATTCTGCTGTGAGTCATGTATGATCTATGAAGTAATTATTTTTGGATAATTTAGAACGAAAAACATACTCGTTCTTCGTAATCAGTGATGATTATTTACTTTGATGTGTGAATGTTTTATAGATGAGATTAAAAGCTCACAGTTAAAACTTTATATCGTTGCGATTTTCAATACTTTTTGCTTGACGATATCAGTAATTGTTTGCAAAACTGTGTATATAATAGATAAATGATAGCAGTTTAGAGAATTTATGTTAATTTTCCAATGTTATCCTCTAAATGACCGGTTTATTTTAATGTGTTCTTCACTAAAAACCCTCTGAATCCTAATATCAGATCATAGTATTTTAAATGTTCTCTCAAGAGTTTCATATCTTTCTATTAGATTTATACGTAGTGTCCAATCAAAAGAAGATAATTTACCAGTCTAGTTCCTTTATATGTTTTTTTTTTATCTCTCACTGAGAGAAATATTGTTTTAAAGGAATACTTTACCGTTCGAATTAAGGGATGATTCGAACACAAGTGCGCAAACGGGGCGTGGTTTTTAGTTATATTCGTGTTCGGACGCTAATGACTTTAGCTGTCGAAGTGCCCTAAAATCCCCTTTTAATTCAAAATATCCATCCATCAAAGCGACTGTTCAGTAATACATAGATTATATTAAAAGTTAGTTGGTTGGCTATTTGAGGATAAAGGTGCATCGATAACTTATGTCATTAGCGTCCAATTCTTCTTATTAAAAGTTGCACATCGACAGAAAGAAGGATATTTTATATTAATTCATTTCGGTTTATGATTTATTATTATTACTATTAGATTTTTCTGTACTTGAGAGCTTCGAGGCCGCTGACATCCACATCGATATACATATAAGCAATAATCAAAAACGATCAAAAATTAATTATTGAACATTTCTGATCAGAAATAAAATTATGGTATTTGAAGTGAGTGAAAAATCAAAATGTAAAAGTTTGTAACCACGAGTGAAAACGCTCTTTTTCGAAAACGAACATCCCCATATGATCCTCCGACGAAAATATCAACTTTTAAAATTAAACTTCTGGAATCATCATTATTAATAAACAAGACCTATTTTTCACTTAGAATAAAAATACATGAACACGTGAAAAATTAACAGGCCGGTAATAATATTTCATACGGTGTTTCGCGTTGCTGAAAACCGTACGATTCTATTAACTTATGCATTTTTAGGTACTCACGCACCAATAAACGGGACAAACTTATTTTTAGCGTCCTGAGATTATTTTCAGCATCCGAAGAAGTTCTAATATTTTATGTTGAGGCAGTTGACATCGTTTTTTGACACTTTACGCTCTCTATTGAAAAAAATATACTCAGATCGCATTTACTGATTGAAATATAAATTAGGCTATATATATATATATATATATATATATATATATGTATGTGTGTGTGTATTTATATAATATAGAAATACATACACAAGAAAATATGATTCAATTTTTTTCTATTCTCATTAAGATGTTCATGTCTAGCTTCTTCTTATATGAAATCATGTTTTTTATTTAAGAAAAACTAACGGGCTCTGCCCCCTACTCGCTATGCTTACCGATCCTCTAGGTGTTTGATGAAAAACTACTGTATCTTTAAAATGATGGTGATTTTTTAGGTTCCTGGACATCTCATATTGGTTCATAGAAATAATAAATATGAAAAGTCCAGATTCAGTATTCAGTCTTACAAATGAATTCTTTTTTCATCATTACATTTAGTATCGTTAATGGGACAAAAAAATAATTTATTTCTGAAAGTGGATTTAGCCACAGCATCAGAACTGTATTATGAATACTTATTGTGTCAGTACGGTTAAGAAATTTTCTTATTATACTCTTGTGAATACTTTATACATAGTTTCTTTTAATCAGTAACTTGTTTATTATATCTCAAACCGTAAAACCGTTTTATAGAACACAATGAGATTTTTATCGACTCAGGGACGATTCCATGTAATGTAATAAAAAAATATGGCATACGGATAGATAAGAATGACCATTAAGACCGCGTCGACGCATGTATTTTAAATATAATAGTAAATACACACGACGTGACACAAATACGATTTTTCCCTTCAGACTGAGCAAATGCCAACTTTGAAGAAAGAACGATGGCACCGAAATAGCTCATTAAGTGTGCGTGTGTCTGCTTTTCAGTAGGTAGGTGAATAAATATGGCCGTTAACAAATTTACGTGACATAAAGAACATAACAGACACGTCGTACAAATATTCGATTACCGTTCGACGCGCTCCGAGACACGTGTAATTATATTTCGATCTGTTACTGTGAGATGGACGAATTTATGTATTTATATGATGGCGCGTTTTCGAAAACTGAAAATCAATCGATTATCGTCATTTTTATCGTATTCGATCGATATCGCTCGAATTAAATAGCGTTAATCGATTGAATAGAACGATCTGATGGTCTGAAACTGAAGTTAAAAATGGTTGTTGATTAGTAGTGGAAATGCCAGTGAATTCTAAACCGTTTAAAATCTAGGTTAGTAGTATATACATGTGGGTTACCTAGAAATTTAGATCAGTATCTTAATTTCTTAGTCGAAATAGATCGAAGAAGTTACCAGTTACTATGTTCTAAAAGTGAATTATGTTACGGAAAAAATTAAAAAATAAAAATCCATTAAGTTCCGAATACTATTTTAACTATTTATTACCTATTTAGTATCAATATTTGATTTATTTGAATTAAACATCACGATCTCATCTTTAGTTACTTACAGACAAGCTAGAAAATACTCTCTCAATTTGTGGAGAAATTGCTATAATATGTATTAGTTTATCTATTATAACGATTAAGATTTGTTCAAAAAAAAATATACAGTGATTCAACTTCCATACGAAAGTATTAAAAAAATATGTTACTCTCCATTTAGTATTTTAGTTCAATTGTTTTTTAATATTGACTTGAACTAAAATACTAAATAAAAAATATAATGACTTTTCTTAATCCATGTCCTCCACCCTTTTCATACTTCCACGTGGAAGCCTCGTGGAATTAACATGAACACGACGAAATGACACTTCATTGAAAAAAATTAAAGTGTTATGGAATTTTCTGTCTATTTAATGATCAATATTTTTTTTTATTAAATTCCATTTCAGGCGATTTCATTTCCTTTACCGTTTATTGTGCTATAAAAGTTCACTAAGTGATTATTGAACATTTTTAATGGTTGCTAATGCTTTTTTTAATGGCGATGCCATTCTCTTCCAATCGCCAAGGTACTGAAGAAAAAAAATTTCTATACCTCGATGCTCTAAAATAGATTCAAACCAACAGAGAGAATAATCTTGTGAAATTTTATCAGTTTCGTACCATTTTTCTGAACTTCTTATATATCTTTCATTAATAATCATATAATTTTATTCCACTTTTATTCTATACATAATTTAAAACTGTTTTTATTATTTAATCAATATCTCTAATCAAAATTAAGTTTTTATTCACGATTTTCAATTTTTTCAATCATTAATAATTATATACAAAAAATCGTTTTTTTAAAAATTAAGGTATTCATCATTTTGTTTTATAGATTACCAACAATTTCAGGACAGGAACATGTTTTCATCGATCACTGTTTCTGATGTATGATTGGGATTTTAAAAAAAATGTCCCGAAAAATGTACATAATTTGTGTTATCGATTATTAATGACGCCTGTGTACATTAATGCAAATTATTTTATATCTTTTCGTTAGTGTACTTTTTTAATATCTACGATATTCTACATATAATAAAATGTTCAATAGTTATGAGAAAGAAACCGATAGTAGTATAAGAAGTAATCGATTTCTATCATTTACAGAAAAGAAAACATTGTTTTCTAGTCTATTAAAACAAATGCAATTAATTGACAATCGATACAGCAATATCGAATTTATTACAAAAGCTAATATTTTGATTTTCAACTGAACTTAAAGTCAAATAAAATAGATAGCCACTACTAGATGGCAGTATCATTATTGAGAAATATAATTTCTTTTTCACTCGATAGATGACAATAGCAGTTTTTAAAACTATCCTTTCTTGTCTTCTACGCATTATATTTTTCTATATTTATCGGATTTTAGGTCAGGTTATTAACATTTTAGATAATTAAGTCGAAACAGATAAAATTAGAGAATTCCTTAGAAAACCCCCTTATATTTTAAAAATAAACTCGAATTCCTAACATATTTGTTAACAATCTGTTTTCTGTATCAACTGCGGGAAAAACTCAGTATATTTGTACTTTGATCATTTATTAAAGTTAAGAATTCGATTTTGGATCTTATGCCATTTTTCATTAAAGAATCAAATCTTTCCCCGGATAAAAAATGAAACATGGAATCAATAAAAACTCAAATCTGTAGCGATTTTATAATTCCGCTAGTGTACAATTCTGAAACAACAAAACGTAGAGTCGTTACATTAGAATGAGTAATGTTTATTTATTTCTAAAAGTATAAATATGACCAATTATTGAATTTTGTAGAATTTGCTTATCAATGAATGCAATAAATTATTTCATTAAAAAACATATTGTTCAGAAATTGACTAATGGTTTAGGTCTTGGGTAAAAATTCTACGGATTATGTAAGATGGCAGTTCTGTTAAGTTTTTTAACCTGAAAAAGGTAATTTGTGTTGAAACATGGCAGGTATTTGTATTATTTGAAAATCCTAAATCGAAAAAAATAGGGGAAGCAAATGCACATACTTCTTCATTTAAGGGTAAGAGAAAATTGGGACAAAGAGGTTGAGATCACATTTTGAAATTTATATATATATATATATATATATATATATATATATATATATATATATATATATATATATATATATATATATATATATATATATATATATATATGTATATTATAATGTCTTTCGGAAATATATTATTCATGGAATGAAGATACAGCTGTGTATACATCGGAGCAACGAGCAAAAACAGAGAAAAGCAAAGAATAAAACGTAAAAATATAGACGTTTGGTACTTACACGCAGGAGAGATCAGATTGTGACTAGACAAATCCGTGATTAACACAATAGAACGTAGAAAAGTCAATTATTAATTAATTTAATTATTTAATTAATTTTATTAAAAAAAAATTTGTAATTTATTCAATTAAATTAGATAAAGAGAGCATACTTGAGAAACGAAAACAAAAAGATATTCATCAAAATATTCCTCTTGTTCAAAAAAACAAGATCATTCGTTGATTTTTAAGTGGATATAAAATAGTCACAATCAAGTTCTGGAATTGTGTCTGATTTTACTTCCACACATGCATTTTTGACTCATTCTATAATCCTTCAATCATTGTTTCTGATCAAAATTGTTCATTAATTGATTATTGACCATTTTGATGATTGTTTCTAATGCATATTTCGATGGTGACGCTCTCACACATGTACTTTACTGCTTTGAACATGACAACATTTTCAGTGAAATGCGTAATAAGAGACAATTAAAAAATGATCAATAATTATATATTAAACATTTTTGATCATAACTATTCTCACGGGTTGTGTGGTGAGTAAACAAGTCATTTGTGAAATTCATAACACGTCTTTGTCTGATTTTTTAATTTTTTAACTTGGTGAATCATGAGTACTTTTAACTATCATGTTTTACTAATCGTTTTTTGTGTATTTCTTTTGAGACAGAAAATCCACAATCATCCTATTTTCTATCCCTAAAACTCAAATTACAGATGATAAAAAGTCGACTCAGCAATCAAAACAAAGTTAAGAAAGAAAAAAGACTGGATCTGACTGTGATTCAAGCAAATAATCACATTTCCACAAATCGAAAAAGTAATCAGTGATGTTTTTTAGCCAATTGAGACTAGTTCGAAGAGGAACATGAACAATAAAAATACAAAATTTAAAATCTGTCGTTTATTCGACATGTTCAGTAATAATTTGAACTGAGTAACAACGGTTTCAGATTTACACGGGCTTAAAACACACATCAAGTATGTGCTTTAGTGTGTGCCGTCAGACACTTGTCGATTCTGTTTGAAAACGTGTAATTTAGAAGTTTGCTGCAACACATTAGCTCGAGTGCAGCGACACACATAGAGCTATTGATGTAAAATAAATGAGACACAATCTGCATTCGTTGACACTATTTGCTATGCACTCTGACATGTTCTCTAATTCAGTTATAAATGTTGTACGTGGATTAATTAACGGTAGGACGATAGTAAATATTGATTGTGTGTGAGAGTGCTAATAATACAAGTCAACATCAACATTACATGCATCTATAAACACACACACACACAGATATATATATATATATATATATATATATATATATATATATATATGTGCGTGTGTGTCACTACACTATTTAGCATTTAGTTTTGAATTTTAGTCGAATTCTTGCATTCATAAAAATTAATTCTACTTTTTCGTTGCGGGCTTCCACTTCTTCAGTACCGTATCGATCTCTAAAGTTATATTTTCTGCACTGTCAACACTTGACAGGGATACGTATCACAAAGGGGTTTCTGCTGAAGAGAGATGTCTCGGTTTCGATGATTGGCAGCTGGTTGTTGAGCTAACAACCCTGTTTCATCTTCGATATGAAAACAAATACATACAAGGTGCGTCAGAGGAATGAGAAAATTTCAAGACGCAATAACTAAATGAATTTTCATTTTTTTTAAAAAAATGTTTACATGTTCTTGTTAAGTATATAGGATGATTTTATTTTTTAAAAATAACGCTCGACTGATGATCATAATTTCGGTGTACGCATCCTTGTAATTTTACTCGGAAATTTTTCATCACGCGTCTTGAAATGTCTGACGGAATCCTCACAATTGCTTCTTGGACTGTTAATTTATGCTCAGGGATAGTGTGTGGACGATCAATGTACATCTTGCTCTTTAGATAACTCTAAATAAAATAATCACACGACGTCAAATCTGAAGATCTTGCTAGCCAAACTACATTTTTGGAAACGACATGGGTCGGGAAGAGCGCTCTTACAACAACCACGGACACTCTAGCGGTACGATTTGTTACCCCATTTTACTGGAACCATGTAATTTGTAGAAATCGAATTAATTATTGTCTCAGACACATTGTGATCATGTCGCGGGCTACGCATTCCAGCAACTCGAACACAGTAATTTTTTTCTGGTGTTCTTACTGTTCTGCTCGACACTAGATTCTTTAAATTTAATGTGAAATCGGTCTCCCCAAACTTCGGATCTCACAAGTTGATGGCATGATAGTGATTGCGAAATAGTCGTTGTACAGTTGTAGCAGACTCACCATTTTTTAAAATGATTTCACAGCGAAAGCTCGATGTGCACCGGATCAATGCTCCAAGTCTACTGAATGGCTATGAATAAATAACAATGTATCATTTAATTTTGTCCTCTCACTCTAACAGAAAGTGAATAAACTTGCTTTTAAAGTTTTCAGTCCCACTGGCGCGCCCGTTAGTTTCATGGAACACTGTTAAGAGAAAGAGCAACGGCTTTTGACAGCTTTAACGTTAGTTTTGATGAACTTAAACGTAATCTAACATATTGTCTTGTATTCAATCTTTTTATGCCCGCGTTCATTTATTACTGTCAGGTGCAAATGTCTCTCTCTCTCTCTATATATATATGTATATATATGTATATATATATATATATATATATATATATATATATATATATATATATATATATATATATATATACCCAAGTGTATAAAATGTTATCTTACGTACCAAACGTTCGAACAACAACGAACAAAAAAGGAATTAATTAAAGACCACGATATCGATAACGTTGCTCCACGTCATAGAAGAGAGTACAGTGCATCTCGAGACCATTCACGATGCCGTTATTAATAACCGTCTGTCTCGTTCCGTCGCCTGCAGATCGACTCACACATACACACCGGCACACGCAGGAGACTAGTAGACGTGTGACCACGTTATTAACAGTCTTTCGTTCGTCTTCCGGTGCTGGAAATGAGTTCAACGTGGCTGTATTGTCTGCGTATTACCAACAGCGTATTATCTCGCCTTTTCCTACGGGATACAATCTACTACTAACTTTGCACATATTAAAATTTAAATCCCATTAATATCCATGGAAACACGTGAAATATCCGTCTCAATCAATCATGCAGACTGTGTGTTCTTCTTATTTGAATGACAATGTGTGTGTGAGAGAGTTAATTTTTGTTTATATATATATATATAGAGAGAGAGAGAGAGAGTGAGTAAAAAATTGATTTGTAAAAATTGACGAGTAAATTTAGTTACAAAGCCAGGAATATTTTATGAAATAAGCTGTCACTGTTGTTTAATATCAGCTTTATTTATAAAAGAAACTTTCATTTAGTCCATAGACATACTATTAACATATGAATGGAACTTTTATGATATATTTGGATCCTAAATCCTTCTTTATTTTACTTTTAGGTTCAGATTGTTTCTCTATAATGAACAGTGATGTATTGTAGATATTTAGAGTTGAATTCAGGCACACTTTTAATTTATTCTACTTAGCAGCCATTTAATAACGACTGATTTTAAAGAAACAAGCTAGACGTCTAGGTTTCTTAAGATTTCCTGGATCCTCCGGATCAAGAAATAACAAAAACGTGCATTAAAACTTCATCGACTCAAAGGATTCGTCAGTTGCTCGCCAGACAGAGCAAAGCGATGCAAAATAATGGACGATCTTTCGACGATTGAGATGTGTTTCATTTTTCCCTAAACGTTCATTTTATGTAAAAAATGACACCGAGTTAATTTGTACACCTGACATTTGTATATTTTCTCTTTGAATATATTTTCTTAAGAATCGTACAATTGAAACAACACATGAAATAAAACACATATTGCCTCGATTAAAATCTTTAATTAAACTTTACATTCTTTGCAAATTTAATTATCCGTACTTACATATAAATATACATTTTAATAAGTGTACATGCGTTAACATTTTTTTTAATATTAACTACACGGAACATAATACGAAAATCATATTTTTCAACAATGTAGCATTCACGAACTTCCTTGTCAGCCAACATGAATTCCAATCATTTTTATTGAATATTTTGTATGGAATTTTACAAAAAAAATGATTGACTGACTCTCGGTATCTCTGCAGAAGCGTATCAATCTTCTATTGTACGAGTTTCGTATGAAATCCTGTTGATAGAATGTGTTTAATGATGCCGATATCTTGATTGTTCTTTTGTGAATTTTGCTGAATAGTAAATTCACAAAGTATTTCGGATTATGTCGAGTAAATGTAATTAGGTTCTAGAGTTGTGGAGAAAAGATCAAATTGTTGATACAGGAATTAAGAGAGTAATTCATTTTCGATTTATATATAATAGTCAAACATTACATAGTTAATATTTTTCTAATACTGAATTGATTTTTTAGAATGGTTTTACACTTTGTTAACTAATTTAAATTTGAAAAATGAGCACAAAGAAAAATTTAATTTATATTATTTTACAATATTTGAATGTTTAATCATAGTCAATCAGTTGGGATAACCTCAAAAAACAGTAATGAATAGGATGGCGTTTATAAAACAACATATTGAGATATTTATTAAGAAATAATTCTTTCGAAAATGACTTCTTCACTGGCTCTATAGACCACAGACCATTCTTCGACTAAAAATGTTTAATAATTGATTATTGGTTATTTTTGACGGTTTATTATCTGTATTTTGATTTAAGTGCATTTTTTTAAAAAAATAAATCTGTTTTGAGTAAATCACAGACATCAGTAGCGACTTATTGATAAATAAAATATTCCCTCTTCATATTGTGACTAAATTACATTCGAAAATGAAATTTTCAGTTGCTCCACAAACGACATTTTTTTTCGCATGATCAAAAATGTTCAGTTATTGATTTTGGATCATATTTGATTTGTTATCTATGCATATTTAGACGGAAATCAAATTAATCTAACAGATTTAATGCATAGAAAAATCTCAAAAATAGATTTTTCTTCACCACTAGTACTTTGAAGATGATGGAATTGCTGTCGAAATATTTATAAGCAGCAATAAAAATGAGCAATAATCAGTTATTGATTAAAAAACTTCAATCGTTATCTTGAAGCCGAATTACATCTAAAGTTTTTCATACATCTTAAACTTTCTTTTTAGTTTCAGTTCCTTCAAAATTTCACATTAATTATTATTATTTATTGTTTTAGTTTTATATGCAAAATGAATGAAAATTACACCTTCTATATCTTAAAAAAATCCATCGATGACACTCTTGTAGAAGGATGAGTCTTCATTTTTTTTAAATCTTGGTCAGATGTTTGTAAACTAAACTTGGCCGTTCATTTTCATGATCTGTGTCGCTTCAGTAGTAATTAAACGAGTCAGAAACGAATTCCCTCTAATCTATTAACGCGGTGCAAAGTGGCTTCATAAGAGACAGAACAGTTCTTTCCAGAATGCAATCCATAAATTTTCTCATTAAGCATTGGATTAATTGCATAGAGGATAAAAGGATTATCTAGAAAAATTACCTTAGTAAAAATTCAATATATATATATATATATATTCGTAGATTAAGAGTATTATTTATTAAATGTTCTTTTTGACTTGTTCTCGGATATATATATATATATATATATATATATATATGTGTGTGTTTGTGTGTGTGTGTGTGTGTGTGCGCTCGATAGAAAAGAGATCATCTATAGTAGCTGGTTTAATCATGTGTTAAAAGTAAGACGCTCATTCAACCGCAATCCATCAAACATTCTTTCTGTGAAACCAAAACTCACAAAGTGTTGGTTTGTGTGCGATTTGTCATTAGCATCTGATAAACTTTGAATTAGATGCGGCAATTACGAATTCCTTTGTTGTTCATTCTATTGGTGTCAACGGCGCGCAACATCAAATTGTGGCTGTAATTATCTTATCACAAATACTACTGACATTTGGCAAGTTATCGAAGTAAATCATATCTGAGAGGCACTAATTTCGATTCTAAAGCATTGATTCATGTTCACTTGTATGAACGAAACACACACTTCAATATATATATATATATATATATATATATATATATATATATATGTGTGTGTGTGTGTATGTGTGTGTGTGTAAACATTCTTCTGTATGAGTTTGGAAAGATAAGCGGTTGTGTGTGTGTGTGTATAGGAAAACATATTATTACAAGTGAGTGAAGACACGTCCGTTCTAATTAATTCCGAAAGTTGCCTCGTCATAAGTAGTTCTAATAACATATATAATTAAAGTTGAATAATCTGACATTAAACAAACCCCGTTTCGTTGTACAAGGAAACTCGAAGAAAACACTAGGAACGGGTAAGAAACAACTATACAAACAGTGAGCAAAATAATTACTTTTTGATAACATCAAAAGATGCCATGTCTCTATATAAAGTCGGCCCTCTTCAGTTTTACGTTGTAATTAAAGGAAAATAATTACATGAACTATGAAATATTGAATCCGCCGTAGTTGAACACAAGATAATGAGATTCTTTATTAAACTTATCGACCTTATGTATATTTTAATATATATGTATATATATATACATACAGTGGCGCACTCAGGATTTAATCTGTGGAGAGGCGAGTTGAACGGATAAAAATTTTTGATGGTAATTCAATAAAATTCATCAGGTGATTATAAAAAAATATTTAAAGTATAAAATCCAGTTTTCTTTTCTTTTTACGAAGCTCTTGAATTACTTCAGTTGTGGTTAAATTAATCTCTCTGTGTATATATAGGGGATAGTGATAGGGGATTACATTAATCTCTCTGTGTACATAGAAGCTTTGGAGGGTTGAAGGGCCGCTTGCTCTCTACCCTGGGTGCGCCACTATATATATATATATATATATATATATATATATATATCCAAAATTGACTAGAAATAGTGCTAAAAGATTCATAAGTAAAGATATTAGAAAAGATGTTGGAAAATATATAAAAATACTTGATTTTTCGAAGACAATAATCTTATTCATTATCTCATTACCCGAATGCCTCTTTGAGACCATAAAATTATTGCCTGCAAGTTAAAGCTGTTTTTATGGATTTTAATGACAGTGCCATCATCTTCAGACCGTCAACGGACAGAAAAAGTAAATTTAGTCCCAGTATCAGATCGGTACTTAGGTGTTTGAAAATGTCATAAATTTGTAATAAAAATATAAATATGCGGTAAAAATTAATTCGGTGCCTTTACATTAAATCAATATTTGTTGCAATTAAAATATTTTGTATTAGGATTTTGAAGTGCCAACCTTAACATTTAAAAACACTATACATCCTGGTCAAGCAGTTGGAATAAGCTAACAAATAGTGATGGACTCAATGGTGTACAAAAAAACAGCATATTAGACATTGCACACATTTCGCATTCCGGTTAACAAAAAAAAATGCTGCCGAATCAACGACAACGTTTTGTACAGCTTCAGAGGAAGGTGTTGTGGTACATTAAACATATAAAAAATACTAAAACAGTGGAAGAAGTCCGAAAATGAATCACGAGTTCGTCATCATTTGTGTAACAGTGCATTGATAACGATTGAAGATCCCTTATACACACACATATGTATATTACTGTATACGTCATACAAACGAACCGAGTCATAGCACCCTGTCTACGCAAGAAAATATCATAGAACGAATAGATTGTTCTAGAACAATCTAGAGAGCAATTACTAATAAACAGCTCGATGTAAAAAGGTTGCTTTGACAGTAATCGACTGCACTTGTTCTGACAACAAACTAATCGTACGCATAAAATTAGTCGACTCTATTTGTTCTGATAACAAATTAAATAATTAAATGTAATGCAAAACACTTTTGGACAAAGTATAAATGTATCCTGGTGATATCGGCTGAAAATCAATCAATCAAGATCGATCATCGGGCATCAAAGGGAACCGTCCTGGAAACCAATGCCGAGGGATACGACAATATACATATACATATATATATATATATATATATATATATATATATATATATATATAAATGGAGGTATGTATGTATGTACGTACATACAATGACCCCTAATAAATTCTGTTTCACTACTTAGACAGGCTTCTGTATAAAATAAATTATATATATATATATATATATATATATATATATATATATATATATATATATATATATATATATGTTAGAATATTAAAAAAATATTACAGAAAACAACAGAATAAATATTACAGATAGTTATATGATTATGTCAACATTTCAAACTCATTACGAAACGTAAATAAAACATATTCAGATCGAGAAACTAACAAAAATCACTTTTCATCCGAAATTATGTAACTTCCACTGCCAGCACTCATTTATTGTATGTAGTGTGCAGTGAACTGGACGTGTGTGTGACGTGTCAGTGCTATTAACAACAGTTCTCTATAATATCTCCCTTAAAACATTAACTTTTTTCTACATTTCAATATGAAAAAATATTTGTGTTTCCATTTCGTGTTGACTGATCGACATTATTTACATTTCGATACATTAATAATTTGATTCCGAATCCATAACTCATGTTTAACGGGATTTATAAGTTACAACCTACGTGCAGTTGTTTTAGTTGTTTTTTTTTTTGTGAAATGTATTCTGATCTGTGATTAAATGTACATAGAAGCTGTTTCCGAATTCAGTCGGGTACGATTCGTGTCTATGTTGAACAATCCATACATTTTTGTGTGTGTGAAAAATAGAAATTCATAATTAATTTTTGGAACTATATACATTTGTGTGCGGCTGATTTGTATGGATCCATGCGGACAACGATGAAACCACACTACACGCCATAGCTGTAAGTGCATTCATATATAATTATTTATGATACTATTTATTATTTGATTACATTTTATTAAATTATACGGATTGAAACTATGATTGATTTGAAATTTCAACAGTGTTTCGATCGTATTTTATTATTCAATTATTACTGTATTTTATCATTCGTATATTTATAACAGTTTTGAACCGTGTAAAATATTATATTGAAACATCCTGATATTCTTGTATATGTTTGGCTATTTGAGATTTGTATTTCATGTACTTTTTAAGTTCGAGTTATTTTATTTGCGAATAGTTATTGAGTTGATAAAATATGTCGATTATAAATATGTAAACTATATTCAATACTGATGTTATTTAATGCGTTTAGCTCGTCATACAATTGTCTGTTTCTTATCGGTTCACTAGTATCTAAATACATATTCCCAAATGTATTTCTCGCCACAATCCATATCAAAATTCTTTCAGTTAAAGATATTCAGCAAATTATTATTAATAATATTTGATTGTCTTCTATGTGCATTTCGGTGTAACGCTATCAACCTCAGAGCGGTTAATTTAAGAACAGTCTTAAATTCGAAAATCCCCACTCACCCCGAAAAGACCAAACAGATTTAAGTATTTTCATACCAATAACGTACTCTTCGTAGCGCATTGCCTCATCTTCTTATGTGTTTCAAACAGAAACGAGATTTATTCGCTTAAGTATTTCGCCGCGTTACATAAATGTGAATAATGTTTGAATATGAAATTGATAGTAAATCATTTATGGAAATATTGGATCGTTCGGCACGAAAATTAGAAAATCAAATATTCGACCGTACAATTTGTACGAGATCCGTTTCGGTTCATGCCGATCATGACAAGTATTTAAAACGAATAAGGTTAATTTTAAAGTAAACGAATCAGTTTCAAGTATTTGATCTAATATAATGGAGAGTTGCGTGGGTGGAGGTATGAAATGTCAGGTTTTCTTTTGTTTATATATATTAGGTTGGTGCAAAAATAATTGCGGTTCTTACGTATCGAGTACAAAGACGCATATATCAGTTTATTAGAGGCAAATATTATATTCATTAATCAAAATAAAGACCATTGGCTTGCCCATATTTCTCCCAACGGGAAACAAGTTTGTTTGTTCTTAAAAGATAGAATTTTGGTGTTCTGGAATTAACAAATTCATCGAAAACGCTTTGAGCTGATGCTTGATCTTTGAAAACCTTCTCTCGTAGGGAATTAAACAAATGTTTAAATGACAATCTTTCAGAGACAGGTCCGGACAATAAAATGGATGAGGTTTGGTCAGTTACTTCTTTCTCCGCTTTTATGCTCTGCACATAATTGCCATCAGATTTTGGCAAGCAAAAATCAAAGATGACCTGTAATATGTTACCCTGGAAGTCTGTTTGTCCTCTTGAAAAATCGGTGCCATACTTAAAATTATAAAAACCGTAACTATTTTTGCACCAACTTATATATATATATATATATATATATATATATATATATATATAAAGTATGTATATAGTCGGAAAAAAATTCGGAAACAATTTCATTTTCTCTCTATATGAAATAATTTTCGAGTAGAAACGTACCCGCACATTAGGACCGTTCGCACGCGACCGACCCCCTTCGTATTTTATGTCGTTGAATCAAAACGGCGACACACACTATTAAAACATTACGATGCGAATTTCGCTGAGACACTGGCACCGACATTTCTGTACATTCGATATTCTTCAGACTGCATTTACATATTACAATGTTCGAAAATAGAAATTTGGGGCAACGCGAACACATGTTTCCGTAGACACGCGAGCTGACGTGACTCCGCCGCGCCGACCCTAAAACGAGTAATTCTCGGGATTTTTTTCTTTTGCTCGTTTCGTTCATTTTTTTCAATGTTATGTGTGTCGCGACGATCAGACGTGCAGGGGAGAGCGTGACACGCTTATCGAAGAAATGCCTTTATTATGTTTTGGTCGGATCGAATTTTATTACGAGCGAAAATTAGTTCGGTGCCTTTAGATTGTGACTCAATCGTAACTCTGTTTTGAATTGAAATATTTTCTCTCCGTTTTGTGATTTTGAAGTGCTAACCTTAATATTTTAAAAATATATATATTTTTCGACCAAGAAGTTGGTATAATCTCATAAAACAGCAGTGAACTTGATGGTGTATGAAGAGCAGCATATTAGTTATTGCATACTTTTCGCATTCCAGTTGAAAAAAATGCTGCCGAAGCCGTGGGAATGATTTGATTAGATCTGGAGAAAGGTTTATTGACTTATAAAACATGTAAAGAATGTTCAAACAGTGGAACAAGTACTAAAATGAATTATAAGTTGATCGGCTCCGAGGCACTATCTTTTTTCAACATGGGATTCATTAGTTATCTAAGAGATTGAGTAAAGTATATACAAAAAATGAGGAATATTTTTAGAATTGTAATGTATTCCATTATTTTGTACAGTGATTTTGTAAAAAAAGGCAACGAATTAATTTGTACACCTAATATTTTATTCTGCATCGTGTGAATTACAATAATAACAAACTACTAACATTTTATTCTAATCAAAAATGTTCAGTAAATAATTATTGAATCGTTTTTCATGGTCGCATTATGAGGATAATACACAAACAGTAATTATTTTCCTAGTAACCTAATAGTCATTGAAATGCGTTTAAGAAGCAATCAAAAATGATTAATGATTATTGTAAAAATTGAACGTTTTCGATCAGACATTTTTTTTGTCATTTGTGACGTAAGAAAACCCATTTCTGAAAGAAAAAAATTTTAGGGTTTTTTTCTTTGAAAAGAAATGAATTTTCAATTTATAATGTTCATAGAATTTATCGAGTAAATGAGTGAAATAAATTGAAAAGGAGAGTACGAGGAAGAATCTGTTTTGATTTTTTTAGTTTGCAATAGAGTTTATGAAACATATTTTTGTTTACTGAATCGGATTTATATATATACATACATACACACACATGTATATATATATATATATATAATAACATATGAAATACAACATAAATCTTTTGATACCTTCACATCAATCTGAAAATCAGATATTACACAAACGCTATATGAAAATTGAAAAGTCCGTCTCTATCGTAACTCTGAAGCTTCGCTCTTCGCCCATGTATGTACACACACATATAATAAAATTCGTTTTATGCGAACACAAAAAAAAACATAGAAAAACACACACGCACGTATACTTTCATACATACATACATACATAACGTACATAAACACAACACAATCCGTAGTCGCGGGAAGAATAGCGACGAACCGAAGCGATATTGCACGGGGTGAGTGAGGAATCGTTTGCATTGTATTGCTTCTTTGTCGATTAAGTCATATGAGATGTGCATTTCTTCTTACCGTTCCACGTTCTGCAATGACCGTTTGTACTAAGACTGTTCTGGTGCAACATTCGTACATATACACACATTCTTATAATCATATATATATATATATATATATATATATATATATATATATATATATATATATATATATATATATATATATATGTGTGTGTGTGTATGTGACAATAGCCATAGATATACAGATTGTTAGATAGATCGTGGACCACTGTCTCTCTCTTTCTCTCTGGCCAGCACCTGGAAATTGTGCGGAACGCTGGCGTCCCGACGCATATTGATCCCATTCTTGGCATACTCGAACGTCCACCGTTTCGCTACCGGTTGGCTCGTATTGAGAGCAGCATACATTTCATGTTGAATTATTAATTGTGCCATTAACTATTAACTGACAACATGCTTCATTCATCCGAAATGATTCGTATTTATTGGCACAAATTCAAAATGTCAACCTGACACAAATGCAGCGGCGTCGATTTCTCGTTACAAGTATTCGAGTTAAAGGAGAACAACGATGCGTTTCGTTAAGTTGTTTTTTGTTTGAAAGTTATGTTTTGTTTCCTTGAAAACATTAGGTGTGTAAATCAATCCGGTATCTCTTTTCTATAGGCAATGGGAATGTTTATGGAATAATGGAATAGGTTTCAGCCCTCAAAGTGTCTTCCATTATTTTGTATGACTGTGTTCCATCTTATACTACTCGCCTCGCGGTCGTGGCAACGACCGGCAGACTCGATGTGACGGCGCTAGTAGTAGGTCGTTATTTTTGAGACAAAGTTTTAAAAATTCTAGTTACCTATTTATCCAAATAATGGTTCATCCGCGCGGATTCTAAAGAAACTTAACTTTGTTTCAATTTTCTCAAAATTACACTGGCGGACAAGATGTATTTTCTTTTGAGACATTGAACTAAACAAAAACAACGAACATTTACAGAATGGGTTAGTTTAGTTACATTTTCAATGCGCACGCAAAGAATGAGCGCGACAAAAACGAACAGAGCAAGAGAGAGGTTCGAAAACAAGCTACTGATAGTGTCGCTTCGTGGACCATTTACATTCCTTAACCAGAGAAATGTATTGGCAATAGGGTTGATCTTCCGGGTAACTGACGAATCCGTTGTCAAAAAAGAGATAGCAGCTTTGAGTTGTTGAATTCTTCAATGTATTTTCGGATCTTTCCCATTTTTTCACTAATTCGACGATTAAATAATCAAACAGCCTATTAATCACTTCATCACGAAACTTTCGTCCACCGTTTAATAATTATGTTCCTTTTTCTCCATCATTGAATGTTTTGGTTCTATTTCGTTCGTTTATATTGAATTTTGTCGGTTATTGTTAATTTTCTTATATATTTTTTTTTTGTTTCTCAAGAAAATACATAAAATTATTCAAGTGACTATTACAATCGGCACAAATACAATCGAGTTCAAAATGAAGAAATTGTACAACAAATTGTAATTTAATAATCATGGTTTCCAGGATTTGCTTTTGACATGTTTTATTTATTTTTACAGTGCATTTTTTTAATTTTCGTTCATTGCGGAGCCGCTTACAAAGCGGGCCTCTGAAGCTCAAGCTTCATTAGTTTCCATTCAGATCCGTCCCAAATTAAACCTCGAGTGTCATCATCTGTTAGTTCAGTGCAATCTGCCATCTTCCTGTTTATTCTCCATACATGTATTTTGCTAGCTGTCCTGTAGAGTATTATTCTTTGTTTTATTTATTGATCAGTTATTGAAGCTGATACAAGTACTATTAATCGGATTTTTACTGTAAACATTCCAAGTAATATTTATGCTGGTACATTTTTACAGACAGTTTTTTAACAGTGTTGATTTCATTGCTTTTTCATTTGTATGCTTTTTTGTCGTTTCTTTTATTTTCATCGTCGGTGGACGCCGACTTCGAGATTTTTAAGGTTGATACGTTTTTCGTTCTAAAGCAGTTTACAACGAACTTTTTTGTACAGGTCTGATAAGTAAAATGTTAAGTTCAGGTCAGTGAATTATTAAAAAGGTTCGTTGAAAATTTAAACCGACCGACTGCGTTCGAGAGCGCATAACGAATACGAGCCATAATCTATTCATCTCGACGTAAGCTGAAAGCGCGCTTTCTAATCGCGTTCTCGCAGGAAAGAGCTACACAAGATAGACATACGAGCGGGCAGGTAGACAGGGCCGCGAGGAGGGACGGTTCGCGTTCAACGAGCCGGTATGGTTATCCACCTATCCCTCTTCCCGTACAGTGCGCCGACCTCATCCGGCTGTTCGACGCGAATGGATGAGTTGTCGGCTTATGACGGCACCGTGGATTCGATTAGGGGTGTTTTCGCTAATAGCTTCGGCTCCCTTCCCACCGCTGTATCCTCTGGTACGCAGGAACGGCGCGCCGTGTGCAGACACATTCCGCGTCGGTGCAGGTGCGCTCGAATAGTTTATGTTTACGTCGAACACATAAACATTGTCTTTATTGTTCCAACACACTTTACATAATTTTCAGAACATGCTTTTCTTTTGCGCATTATGCGCGCCGTTAGCTCCGGAGGTGGAACAATAACCGTGCAATGTTTCTTCGAGAGTTGTGGCGGAGGCTGTGCCACTGCTCTCGACTTTCGAAAAATATTGCGCGCCCCGCTGTTCCGTTCGAACGGTTTCTGTGAATGTTTCGTTTCGCGAACGGCGGTATTTATTTATATATTTTTTTGTGTGTATGAAATTTAATTCCATTCCGTACGCAGCAAAGATGCTGAACTTGATATTAAACTGCGACGTTCGTTTCGAGCCGAAACAATAACTTTGAATTTAATAGAGAAAATCTATTGTTTTAAAATGTTAATAGAGTTTATGAAATACGATGTGCAGGAATAGAGTTTCATTCTTTGAAGTGTGTTTAATAGTTTGTCATAGAATATATGTCTTCCTCTTAACACTTTCCACTCAAGTAGAACTTACTATACGAAATTCATTTATTCACTGAACAGTTTCAAGCTTTTTCATGTTGTATTTACAAAAAAGTTATTTATCCTACAAATACTATCCTAAAATTCATTTTCTTCGGTTAAAATTATTCAATAATTGATCATTTATGATTTTTTTAATCGTTATTTGTATACATTTTGACAGAAATGATATCATTCTCAGTGAACTTAGATACAGAAAAAAATTAAAACAATTTTTCTATACCTAAGCGTTCTGAAGACTGGTAGTTCTGTCGACTTTTGAATAAAAATAACCAAATTTTAATTCATAATCAATTATTGAACATTTTTTTGATCAGGAAAACTGTTTGGATTTGTGAAATGTGCTAGAAATTTATTTTCGACAGCAGATATATATTATTATAAAAATATATTCAATATTTAACTGTAAACTATATTTTCTTGCTCAAAAATATTCAATGAACAATTATTGATCGGAAAAATATGTGGGAATATAAAAGAAAAATCTAATTTTTCTTGAATAGTAAATTATTTTTTTAGATCTTCCAAACTAATCTCATTTTTTAACTTTACAAATTATATTTTTTCTGCTTAAAAATGTTCACTAAACAATTATTGATCATTTCTGATTGTTGATAGTGAATATTTTTGATCACATCCACTTTGCAATGAATTCATCTCCAATTTCACAAAGGTATTCAGTATTCAGGTTATTCATCAAATTTATAATCTTTTAACTGTAGTAAAAACTGATTTTTTTCTGCAAGAGTGAAAAGAAACTTCTATAATTTTAATTCTATAAAATTTGCTATGATTAAACTCTATTTTTATATCTCTAAAATGTTTTAATCTTTAAATTGTAGTATAAAGTCTTCTATACTCCCCCTCTCTTATATTTTAAGTACTCTTTATGTTCTTCAGTTCTCTTAACATGATAGCATTATCATCTAAAAACGTACAAGCAATACTTTTTTGATGAATAATTGTAAATAATTATAAGGATCTTACCATTGAGAGAATGGTTATCGATTCATTCCAAAGTCGTAGTGTTGTCATTGAAAATATTCATAAATAACAATCAAAAATGATCAATAGCGGTTTATTGAATATCTTTGAGCAGAAAAAATTATGTGGAGTTAGAAAGGAGACTAATTTGGAAAATCTAAAAAACAACAATTGACTATTCTATAAAAATGAGATTTTCCTTTTAGATTTCCACATATTTTTCTGTAACCTAGTATTTTGATAATGATAGATCGTCAATTTAATTCTCACGAGTAACAATAAAAAATAATCAATAATTATTTATTGAATATTTTGAATCAGCAAAAAAGTAAAATTCATGAAATTAAACTTAGACACTACGTAAAAAATGTATATATTCTGAAAAATGAGAACATTTCTCTTAAAGAAATAAATATAATTTCATACTTAAAACTCTTAAAATTAAACAATTAAACGTTCTATACTGTTTTTTATGATTTTTCATCACTGAACTGGATAAATAACTCTTCCTCGAATAAAATCAATGTGAAAAACATTAAATTATTCATTTGACAAAAAGCGTATCCCCGAGCTAAAGTTCGATTTGATTTGAGCATTTTTGATGTCCATATTTAATTATCATATTATTTATTGCATTTTCAATATCTCTGGGCATTTGTCGAATTATTCATTTATGCAAATCTATTTATGTGTATGAGTGCTCTCTATTCAAATGTTTATACCTGGCTCTAATACCAGTCGGTTCAGTTTTAAGTCGAGTAGCGAATATATTTTAGTTTAAACGTATTTTATCATTTATGTACATAATTAATTAATAAAAACGTGTTTTTTTTGTTAAAATCTGTACAAGATGGGGATGTTTTTGTATACATTTTTTAATTTCGTATTAATTAAAATTTTTGGTAAAAAAATATTTCATACGATTCTAGGTAAACTATTTTAAAATATAAATCAATGACGGTACGTTTATGACATTGCTGTCACAATCCATTCGCATAAATGAATTCTTGTTTCATTCAGGTGCAGAAAAATCGAGAAAAGTTATAAAAGTTTTCTGTTCTTTGAGAACGACGGCATTGTCATTGAAATGTGTTTGAGCAACAATCAAGAATGATCAATGGTCATTTACTGTAATATTTTCGATCAGAAATTTTTGCGATTTTTATGAAATGAAAAAGGAATTCGTTTCTGCGAGTAATTCTCCTATTTCTCGCTCCGTTCAGCTCGTCAGTTCTCTCCTCTTCGTTCGTCAGTCTAAAAATAATACAGTGAACGGAGGTGGAATGATATTTATGTTAGCAATTAGTTACATCTTAACTGCAAACCAGCAGCTACAAATTACAGCGCCACGCAAGAGAATAGCCACGGCACAAAAAGTCTCGCCGTGAAAAATTCAATAAATATCTCGAAACGACGACACAAAGACGCAAAGAGAACTTAATTTACTGCAGAGATAATAGAATAACGAGCGGGGTCTCATGAAAATCGGCCGTGTACATCTATATCACTACATATTTACATTTGGAACTATTAACTGTGTGCTCACCTTTTTTCTTCCGTTCGACGAATTAATTGGACATAAAACGAAAATTAATATTTCAAAGCGCAAAGACGTTCGCCGGTTTAATTAATGCGCGCGTTTTTGCACCGCCGACGCGACGTGAATTTGTGAAAATGTTAATATACACAAACTATGTTTCATAATTGTTATTCGCTTCTTGTTTGATTGTGTTTAATTATACGATAGTGGCTACGACTGTAGTTTATTGTTCGTTTACATAGAAGAGGAATGCGCGCTTAATTAACAAACTAGAAATGATATCGTGATAGTCGACTATGAACTCTGTACAAATTAGTGCTTCTCTCTCACTCCCTATATATACACATATATTTATACACACACACACACACGAATATACACATGTATATAAAAATACTAAGTATGGTCGAAAAGTTTCTGGACAGCGTCTTGTTGTCTGACGCCCTTTTCGATGTTGAAATGATCAGGTACCTTCCCATTTAGACGTACCCTTCCTCTGAGGTTCCCATAAATGGACTTTATGGCTTTGATAAGTTTGATCGGTATTCCATTTGCTTCTGGCGCTTTCCATATCTCCATTCTCGGCACTGAATCAAACGCCGCCTTCACATCTATGAAAGCTAGACACACACTTCTCCCACGGCCCAAAGCCTTCTAAATAATCATTCTCGGGATAAAAATGTGGTCTTGGGTTTGCTCGCCTAGAAGTTCTCCTTCCTCGCCTGTTCCTCTTCTAGATTCTATTCTATCTGGTTTCGAACTCTCTTTCTAGGATCCTAATGTATATTTACTGTAATTGTCTGTACTGTAAATTGTCTGTGATAATCGAATGGGTCTATAATTGTCAAATTCACATTGTTTTACCTTCTTGTGGATGAAAATATTACAGAACAAAAAAAAATATTAATGTTTGAACCTCTTCGTACGTTGGCCGGGCTTAACCCGTGACTTTCTGCGCTCGGGATTGTCGTAATCGATCCACTTTTCATCGCCCGTGACAATTCGATGCAAAAATCTCTTCCTTTTCTCCCGTCGAAGCAGCAGTTCACAGGAAGAAAAACGCCTTTCAACGTCCCTCGGTTTCAATTCGTATGGGACACGATTTCATTGCTTTTGGATCATTCCCATGGCTTTAAGGCGTTTTCCTACCATTGACAAGTCAACTCCCGACGATTTAGACAATTCTTGAAGTGTTTGACATGGATTTTCATTACGCAATGCCTCTGATTCTTTATCGTCGAACTGTTTCGCCTGTCCAGGTCGTTCCTTGTTGTCCAAGTCGAAATCACCACTCTTAAAACATGCAAATCACTTCCGACACGTTTGCTTAGCTAGAGCATGGTCACCATAAACTTCCACTAAAATGCGATGACTTTCGGTAGCACTTTCTTTCATGTTAATGTAATGAAGTAACATAAGACTACCTACGCCATCTCTTGTAAAACGCTACGAATTAATTCCAACACCTAATATATATATATATATATATATACATATATATATATATATATATATAAACACATATTATATATATATATATATATATATATATATACATACGTTTATGTGTAAACTAGTTCATTTCAATCAATAATTATTTACAAGTTGTGAATCCTTTCCGAAGCCCACGAAAACGCTGTCAACGTCCATCTCCACCACTTACGAATAGTGTTTATTCCGAACACCTACGCAGTAATCCGTTCGAGATACGTTTTCGTCTTCAGGTCTTCGTTCCACGCACGTTCTAAATTAATATTTGATCGCAGTTGAGACACCGAGTACACCGTACGACCCTATGACTTTATGTATCGAGGTGCTAATGGAATTCGTCTCCGGAAAAAAAAACGCGCGCACACAATCAATCATTCAACGTATCAACGCACTATGTGCACGAGCCGCTCGTTCGATGGCGTCGATAATGAGAATTTTTTTTTTCATAAAGCGTCACGACGTCGAACAGAAGAATCCCATTGTACAATTCGATCGAGCACACTGCACGAGAATCGATGGCCTCCGATACACGGTTCGCGCGACGATATATTATTATACGTTTCATATTTACGGATAATGAAGAAAGTGTGTCGTCACGTGTACATAAATCAAAATAAATTATGTGTTCGTGAATAGTAGACACGTTCATGTTCATGCGTACAGAACGCAAGTGTGTGAGTAATCTGCGACGGTTGAAAGAACACTTGTAAATAGGTTGATATTTTGTGAGTTTGCTTTTAACCGATGAACAGTTTATAAATTGAATTGTCTGAACTTTATGAAAATAAATGACGTATTCGAAATACTATGTCTGCATGTATTTATGCGTATAGAACCCTTAAAAAAGACCTGAATATTTACAAAACATATTCTCTACTCTACGGATACAGTTTCTGGGAAGAGATCTAATGAAACGTCATTGGACATTTACAATTCTCCGGTCATGATCTTTATATGCCCGTGTGCACTTTCGAAAATGAATTGTTTTCTCACACCGCAAACAACAAAAAACATTTCCTGAACAAATATCCAGTAAGCGATTATTGATCGTGTTGGATTTAGCTGTGAAAGTGAATTTAGTCAATGTCAGAACTGTATTATAACATTTACCCAGTTGTTTTGACGTTTTATCAATTTTCTCATTCTAATATCAAACAAGTATGTACTTTATATTGAATTAGAATTTGGAATAAACCATATAAAAATCAGGCCAATCAAAATCGTTGTTTCTTGAAATTGTGCTTTCACCAAAAATGTCCATAGCGGATCTGGATGTGTGCGCAGTGTTACCATCTTGTTGGAACCATATCTGTGCACGATTTTCAAACAGTTGGCTTGAAAAATGTTTCTATCATTGTACAGTATTGACCACCACTTATCAGTATAGCAGTACCGTCTTCATTTTCGAAGAAATAAGGTCCTATAATCCTTTCGTATGTTACTCTGCATCGAGCAGTACCTTTAAGTGGTTTTAATTGGCGTTGATGCAGTGCTCTTGGATTTTCTGCAGCCCGTATTCTACACTTTTGTCTGTTCATGATGCCATTTAATTGAAGATAAGTTTCATCACTCATAATCAAACATATGAATAAATTCATTTTTTTTTTGTTTTTATTTTTTTTTTTGGCGAAAACGAATTGGATAATCAAGGCAATGCTGATAATCTGTTGGATTTAGTTCTTGCACAATCTGCACTTTGTACGGGAACAATTTTAATACTGCAAAAATCGTTTGCTGTGACCTCCGAGCCATTCTAAGTTGAGATGAATGCTTTCTGGTCGATGTTTTAGAACTTTGCTCGACACTCTCCTGTATAAGTTGAATATTTCCCTCAGCTAGACCTGAAAGATGTCTTCCAAATCATCGACGGTTGCTAACTGCACGTTGTCGTCGAAAACGACCGACCGAACGATTAATCATTGACTCCGATGGTCCTGTTCGAACATTAAAATCACGACGATATTCTCGCTGCGTCAAAATAATTGAACACTGATTTTCAAAATGAAATCAAATTATTTTTGGTATATTGTTTCGTCGCGTACGTTTCCATGATAAATAAATTCTTCAAGTTTTATTGATAAAAATTTGAAAAGAAGAGAAAAACCATTTCCGTAAAAAATTATTAACTATTCAAAACCATTCGTTCTTTGTGGGCCACTCTGTATATATATATATATATATATATATAATATATGTAATATATATATATATATATATATATATATATATATATATGTATATAATACTCATACTCAAGAAATAGAAAATAATTACCAATTTAGATGAAAATTTCAAAAATAATTCAATATGTACTGTTAATAATTCTATATAATTAAACGGAATTAAACTTTTACATCGATTGAAATTTGAAACTTCAATTTATCTACAAGACATTACCGTAGTTAATTAATACATATACACATAAACGACACACACACACAGATATATCGTTTATATAATCTTGTATGTGTGTGTGTGTATGTGTGTACAAGGAAAACAAACGCGAGAGCTAAGAAAAACGTTCGCTGCCAATAGCCAACGGCTGTTTTTCTTATGGCGAACGCACTTCTTTCCCTTGTTTCCCGTGTCGTTTGCGGAGAGATGACGTGCTCTCACGTTAGTCACTTGTCAGACCGAAAATGGTCGAAGACGTTAATTGCTACTTGAGGTTTTACCACTGTGTTGAAAATGTTCAACGTCCGTGTACGTACAGCAATAGACTCGTCGACGGGCGACGCTGCAGGAGGAGAAAAAAATTTAAATGCCGCACGCATTTCGTTAAATACTCCACATGACAATGGCGCGCGATTTCTGATGAAAAATATTGTTCATAATTTTATATATATATATATATATATATATATATATATGTATATTGTAAGACGATACCTGAAGCCGATCGTCTTGATGCGTTAATCAAGGTGACCTGGCACACGCATTGTTGTTTTTGTAAACATTGCCGTTTAGAGAAAATAAGAATATAGTAAATGAATGGGTGTGTGTGCGACGGCAGATTGTTATGATGGACCTCTGTTTCATACGAATGTATTGTATATCACCGTTATAATTTGTAATTAATTGTTTCTGATTAAATTGTCATCGATTTTGTGTTGTTAATAACGCACCGTTTTCTCACCCATACTAACAATATATATATATATATATATATATATATATATATGTATATATATACATGTGTATATATATATAAATACTTATAAGCAGATACCTTTTAATACATTTATAATATTTATTTATTAGTCTATTTCTAGGTCTCAGTTCGCAGTTAATACAAATATCAGTTATCTATCTTCTATCCTGTGTTTAAACTCTATCGAGATAATTTTTTGACTTTATATGTCATTAAAATATCCTATCTGCCAATGTTCTCATTTTTTTTTAAATACTAACTACAGTTGATTCGTCCATTTTTAAAACAAATATCTTTTTCATTCGTAGGTACGGCAAACGATTTCTGTTTTTAAAAGATTTTTTTATTTAAATATCTCTATATAAAATCAAAATCATCGAACCAAAAGTAAAAGTTCCATGACGTCGACTCATTTATTTGGAATGAGGTGTCTATGGTATCCAAATATGCTTCTCCTCTCTCTCTCTTTCCATCTCTCTCTCTCTATCTATCTATATATATATATATATATATATATATATATGAAATGGAAATTATTCACAAAAAATGAAATAATCCACGACTTCGACTTATTTGATCCATGACTAGGTCGAGACTTCTGTGACACCCAAATATGTTTAATGTTTCATTCGGTTACATGTACATGCTTTTATAATTGACAAGTGGGCGAGCGCAGCGAGCTCGGTGGTTGACGAGCATAAGCGAATAGGGGGAGGAACCCCCTAGTTTTTATATTAATCTCAAGGTGAGATTTTGTGCAGCAGACCGATTTACTTTTCAGAAACGAACCGCTCTCTATAAAAACATTTTTATATTGATTTTCGCTAGCGTTAGTATTACTGGGGATTTCATCAACTCTGAAAATATTCAGGGTTCATGACTCGAAGCGTTTGAATATGGTATTATTGTTTAAAGACACAAAAACCAAATCAAAGAATTAAAAGGTTCGATAGCTGTTTCTATTTCGATTTCGCCTACACTAATGGGCGTACAAACTAATTCCAGCCCTTTTTTTTAGAAAATGAGTTTACGGAAGAATGGAATTCATTTCAATCCTTAAAATTTTCCCCATTATTTTACATAACTTTGCTCCATCTTCCGAGTAACTGAATAATCTCCTGTCGAAAGAAATGGCAGCTTTGAGTCGATCGAGTCTTCATACATTTTCGGACCCCTTCCACTGTCTTATGTGTGAAGTCACCTTCTTCCAAAGCTGAACAATTTAAACCCGCGATTTTTTCTTCTACAAATTTCAAGGATGATAACATCATCTTTAGAGAACTCAGCCGAATAAAAATATGTACTTCCACCTTTTATGAATCTTATTGATCCGATGATGGTTTCATTTCAATTTAAATGTGGATAAATAATAATCGAAAACAGTCATTGAACATTTTTGATCACAGAATAGTGTGAATCGGAGTAGAGTGAAAAAATAACTTGTGATAGTTATTTTACTGAAATTGTAATTAAGCTTGAGTTTCTAAAAACAATGTCATATTTTCATGAAACACTTTTTATGTATTTCGTACACTAGTGGAATTTTATATTTTAGATGAAATGTTATTAAAATTTTTATTAGAATAATTCCTTCAATTATCACTGATTAATTAAAATTAATTAAATATTTTCATATCGATTAAAAAGATAATCGGGGATTCAAAATCCAATTTTATAAAAGAATAAAGAGTAGTCAATAATTGAATCATTAATGAACGAACGGATAAACGAGTTTTAGCGATTAAAATGAAAAATATCTGTTCTAATCGATGGTTACAGACGAGTAAATACCCAAAATACGTTTAAAAAAAAGGTTGTAAATTGCATTAAAGCGTTAAGAGCTTAATTGAAAAAAGGTGTTTGTAAATGAAATTCGATTCAGTGAAAACGAAAACAATAATTTTTCATTACAAGTCGTCTTGTCAACAAACACACAACGTGGAACGATAATACCATGTTTATTGAAACATAATGCAAGATTAAAAATCAACAAGATTATGTGTGGGCGTCGACGTCGCTTATATTCGTGTCAGTGAAGACTGAAACGTGGCGCGTTGCTAATTAGTTAATTAATCGTTCGCGAGCGAAACATATTTTTGAGCGTTTATTTATTATTCGGCGAGCATTGAGGTCGAACGAAGATGAAAAAAAAATAATTCGCGTACGTAAGGATACACATTGTCTCGATTCTCGCAATTAAAACATTCGTACGGAGGAAGATCCGCAGAAATTATGATAATTAACCGAACAAAAAAAAAAAATAAAAAAAAGATTGAGATGCGCGCCGACCGACCGACGATGATCACGCGTTTAACGTGGAACGAACGAATGCTTTTTCGAGTGTCCTCTTTCATTCGGTATAAATTTTCACTTAAGGCGAATGGAAAAAGATGAGCCCGCCATAACGCTCGTTCCGTCATCGTCGCGAGCTGCGACGACCATGAGGCGTCGGTTCGGTCTCTGCTAATGGCGCCATCATTTAAATTAGATAATTTTTCACGCGTACATAGTTGTTCGTGCTCGTTTCGGGCGTCGATTGTTCGAATATAATATAATAATAATAATTATTATAATAATATTGGGTCATTAAATATGAATTATCCGATTTCGAATCAAAAATTTAGTTTGTTGTATCCGAAACAAGAAGCACCACAATTAATCAAAATATGCGCCTAATCTATCGACACGGTTTTTTCATCTTAAAGTGGATGAAACCTTCAGACTTTTTCACTGTCAGCAGTGAAGAAGTCTCGGGAGCGAATGGAGATGAAATTTCCTCAGTGTGTCGAGAATTGAATTCCTTGTAAGAAGTGGACGACAGAGAGGTTCCAATCCAGCTCCTGTACTTTGAACATCGTTGTTTCTGAGACATGTGGTCGAGCGTTGTCTTTCAAGAAGATCGACCTGCCTCTATTGATCAATCTCGGCTGGTTAATCGCAACGATCCTCATCGTTTCGTCGAATTGGTTGCAGTAGACATTCGTTGTAATCGATTGACCAGGTTTCATGAAGCTATAGTGGATAATACCAGTGCTGGACCACCGAACAGACACCGCTGACTTTTTTTGATGAATATTTAGTTTCGGACTGTGTTTCGGCGCTTCATCTTTATCCAACGATTGTGCCGAACGCTTGCGATTATCAAAAAGAATCCATTTTTCATCACCCATAACAACACGGTGTAGAAATGGTTCGCCTTTCTAACATGACAGCAAAGAAAGGCAAGTGTCAAGATGTCAATATTTTTCTCCTGTTATTTTTCCACCAGGATATAAGAAGTTGTTGTAAACGATGCCACTTTCCGATCAGCAAACAGTGATCATAATCTTTTTTCCATGAAGCTTCGGTTTAGGATACTGTTTTGGTGCTTCAATTCGATCTAGCTACTATGATAAACTCTCCGATTGTTGCAGAGAATTGACTTTTCGTCACATGTGAAAATACGATTAAGAAAGGAATAATTTTTCATTAATTGACACTTCGCCAAAAACAAATTTGATATTTCGAGCAGTTTATGTTGCTTTACGTTCCAATTCAGTCATACAATAAAATCGCGCGAATTTTTTTTCATGATTAATTTAAGAGGTATTACCAACAATAATAAAGAATGGAAACGATAGTCATAAGATGAGATCAGCAATGCTAATTTCATTGTTTACAATGATGTATCACATTACTTTAACAAAAGACTGTAACTAGAATAATCGGCTCCAAACTTAAAATGATAAAAACCGCAATTATTTTCACACCAACCTGATATATCCGTCTGAGACAATATCTATCGTACCTAAATTTTTGTGTATTTCTATTACACGTACACAGTTCCGGGACTGCGGCCGAATCCGGTTTCACAATTTGATATTTTTCTCACCTCGCAGACTACAAAAACAATATTCAGATCGAAAACATCCAACACGTATCACACCGTCGATCATTTTTCCACAGATCATCCACATGCGAAACACGATGAGAGACGACTGTTCTTTTTTCCTTCTTTTCACTTTTGTCACGCGGCGTTTACGAAATTGATGTCGACATCAGTTTACAGAGTTTGCGGAATCAAATTCAATTAAAACACGAGCCAAACACTACGAGATATATAATTTCAAAAGCGACAACGACGAATTTGTCACAAAACGCAAAATACGCACGTTGCGCAAACAAATTGGATTATCTAACCGTTCCGCCCCGCGTAATTAACAAATTTACAAAAGTAACGAACCAAACTTTATGAATAAGTGCTTCAATTAGAACTCGAATAAAAAAGAGACGGCCCGGGTTGCACGCAACGCACACTCACTTGTTTATATATATATATATATATATATATATATATATATATATATAAATGCGTGTGTTTGTTATTTTCGATTTTTAACACTTCAGAAGGTGGTTATCTTCCTTAAAATAAATTACAACGATAACGTTCTTAAGATTGAACGGTTTCTGATGTGTGTTAGTAATTGAACATTTTTGACATTCAGATCAGGATGTCAATATAACATGAACACGAAAATCTAAAACTGAATTAATTAAATTTGAAGTGAACGCCGCACCGGCTAAACGATATAAAATTACAACTATAAAACGTAATTACAGCGACTAAATGCTCAACTATATAATTTTATTACTTATTTAATGTTTGGTCTTCGGTCGATGTGAATTACTCAGCAATTATCTACACAAGTGCACTTGTCTAATACGTCCTTACACAGGATAATATGAGGTCGCCGCACATGAAAACGTCCGAGATCTTCACAGTCGTAAACTCGATGCGTACTTAAACTCAGTGTAAAATGTATCAATGACAGAGTGAAGTGTGTAATCTCTCTGTTCGTAAATTACCTTTTTTCATCCAGCTCTCATATAGAGAACGGACGTTCGTTTTCCTATAAGGAGCGAACATGCTGTAACTTTTCACAAGAGTTGAATACCATTTAAATCCATCAATTTCTGAAACAACAGTATGCATGCACGGTTATCTTGTACATTTTTTTTATATTTCGACATAAATCTATTCTTTATATCTTTTCATGTCAGATAAAGCAACTTTTCCAATATTTCATTTATAAATTCGTCTACTGAGAATCAATGTTGCAGTCGGACCATGTTTGCACGGTGAATTTTTATTCCCTTATTATTACCATTTATTAGAAATGAAATTCCGTATTTCATGTTCATATATCGTTCTTTACTACTCGTTTTACACACAAACACACACACACACACACTTTATGTATAGTGTGCGCGCGTGTGTATTCGTTCGTTTGCTCTCCTATTAATATTTCATAATGAACTCGGCACGTATTTCGTTGCACGGGAACAAAGAGATCGAACGAAAATTAACAATCTCTCATTCTATAATCGCATTTAGTACGTTTAAGAACTATTGACATGAAATACTCTTTGTGTACGAACATATTTACAATTCGTTATCGAGTTCTGTGAAATCGTTTCGACGATGCAAGACGTCGATTGTTTTCCTTTTTAACTTTGTTTCTTGTATCCGATCGCCGGCTTATTATTGACACAGTCCTGGAATTCGTTTCAATTAGTTTTCGATAGAATGATATTTTACTTCTTTCTCATTTAATGCAAGAATCTCTTACGGTTCTCTACCATAATAAATATAACGGCGGAGATTTCGAACGGGTGGTAAAATTTTAAATCGGCGTTTTTTCTTTTTTCAAAAATCTTTTTTCAAGAATCATTTGGTAAACATTTCGGTTTACCATAAAAGGTTTTACTGTTGAGAGTGTTGGGCTCGAAATCCAGAAATAAAATTCATTTTATGCAAGAAAAATTGATGAAAAATAAAACACTCCATAATTTTTTTAGAATTGTCTGATTCTTGTAATTCGTTCAGTTGTAATTGTTGTTAATTTCTGCAGTATGATTGTTTTTTTCTTGATTAAATTTCGATAACGTTTTCAAGTGTACAAAATAATTATAATAATTAAATAATTGTTAAATTGAATGAATCATAACTCTGTTTTAAATAAAAATCGTTTCTTGTCGTTTTAGGATTTTGGAACGGCAATTTTAATATTTAAAAACACTATATATTGGTCAAGCAGTTGACATAACCTCACAAAACAGTAGTAATAAATATTTTTCTATGTTATGTTGTAAAACTAGTAAACAGTTGGTTCTTTCTATGTTTTTTTCTATTTTCTCGTCAATTTTGATCGACTACATACTAGTATATATATATATATATATATATATATATATATAGATGTATATATATTTTTCTTAATAATAAAAACCTACATTACTTGCCACTTTGTCCGCAGGACAAAGTGACGAGAAATGTTTGCTTTGTCAGCTCATAGTTTTCGAATTTAATTCATTAAGTTTTATTGTTAGGTATTTTTTATGTTTAAATACATTATGTTGTAAAACCAGTAAACAGTTTTTCCTTTATATGTTTCTTTCTATTTTCCCGTCAATTTTGACCGGATATATAATAATTTGTATGTATATATATATATATATATATATATATATATATATATATATATATATATATATAATTTACGTGTTAGTGTGCTTGGTACAACATAACAACGAAGTTTATTATTTAAAACGAACTCTATATAAATAGATAACGTTATACGAAGCGGTTGCGGTAACGGTAAAGTCCGGTACAACGTAGTCCATGTCTGCTTCCGGTCGATTCTCCGCCACCGGATAAAATAATACGCGAACGCCGCCGGGAAACTGTGGGTAAAGCCGATCTTTGCACGGAATATATGGTCGACTTAATCGAAACTTCTGGGGAATACGCTTTTAACTTGAGATGATTTCGCATACCTGCGCGCACGGCGTACCCTTATACGATTTTCGAGTGTTACCGTTACCGAAGTGTACGAAGGCGTGCGATCTACTTTACGTCCGGCGACCTCGACGTGTGGGTTAATCTGGAACGCTTCGCTCGTATATGATCGTTTCGGCATGTTTCACGTGTACAAGAAGTCGGACCGGAGGGACGGGCACGGCGATGTTGTCTCATTTGCATTAAACGGGATAGCTGAATTCATCGTTCGCTCGAATCCGTCTGTGGGCCGTTCAATGTACACAGATCGGATTCGAATTCAAAATAGGATATGCGATGGCTCGCTTAAATCATTCACGGTCCGGAAAGAAAAATTCCGGTCGAAGTTATTCAATTAATTGTTTTTGATTGTTGCTTATGCGCGTTCCAATTACACTGACATCATCGTCAGAACAACAAGGTATAAAAAAAGAGATTTACGTGCTTAAGCGAAAAAAATGCTGTGTTTTTTTTTAATGAGGCGAAAAGAATATTTATTTCTAAGAATTAATTTATCGTCTGACTATTTGGGAGAAGCTCGTGATAGAATTACAGAAGTATTATAGAAATAGAGAAGTATTGTTCTCAATTGGACCAAATAAAGGTGGCAATCAATCAGAGGTGACTCGAATTGACCAATCGGACGGATATCGTTTACTACCAAGACAAAGATAAACCTAGACCTCACGTCTAGATCCAGCAGAAATTGGTGCAGTTCGATCTGAATATTGTTTTTGTAGTCTGTGAGGTGAAAAAATATTAAATTGTGAAACTGAATTCGGCCACAGCCTCAGAACTGTGTACATGTAGTAGAAATACACAAAAATTTAGACATGATAGATATTGTCTCAGATGGAAATGTAAGGTTGGTGTGAAAATAATTGCTGTTTTATCATTTTAAGTTTGGAGCCGATTTTTCTAGTTACCGTTATCTTTTGTTAAAGTCATGTGATACATCATTTTAAACAATGAAATTAACGCTACTAATCTAATCTCATGACTATTATTTTCATTGTTTATTATTATTGGATATAACCTCTTAAATTTGAAGGTTGGATATAACCTCTTTTCGCGAAAAAAAAATTTCCGCGATTTGTTGTATGAGTTTAAATTGGAACGTAAAGCAACATAAACTGCTCGAAATATCAAATTTGTTTTTGGAGAAGAGGCAATTAGTGAAAAATGATGCCTTTCTTAATCGCATTTTCACATGTGATGAAAAATTGATTCTTTACAACAATGGGAAAAGGTCATCATAGTAGCTAGACCGAGGAGAAACATCAAAACAGTTTCCTGAACCGAAGCTTCATGGAATAAAGATTATGGTCACTGTTTGGTGATCGGTAAGTGGCATCGTTTACAACAACTTCTAATATTCTAGTGGAAAAATAACCGGAGAAAAATATTGGCTGGAAATTGAAAAAATGGATGAGAAGTTGCATCGTTTACGGCCAGCATTAGTCGATCGAAGAGGGCCGAAGCCTGCAGGGACCATCTGAATCAATTCATCGCCCAGAATGATGACAAGTTCTGCGAGAACGGAATTATGTCAGTGCGTGAAAGATGATAGATAAAACTGACACATATGTATTAGAATATATATATATATATATATATATATATATATATACAAATAAGTAAAAACTACCTTTGAATTTCATCTTAAAAACGCTACGGAAGTTTGTTCCAACCCAATACATAAAGTAGACCCCTTTCTTAAATTTGTACATAAAACGACGGCGTATGTAGTTTTCTTATTCGTTTCTTTCGTTCAGTTATTATTTAAAATGAATATCAATTATTATAATTTTCAAACAGATTAATACAAAAACTTGATTTCAATCTTAGATATTCGAACAAATATATTTTTTTCCAATACCGTCTGTGTTCTGTGAGCGCATGCGCTAACCACGACGATCATAACTATTTATGTATTGTTGTATTAAAATGAATTCATATACTTTGCATGCCGATAGTGCGTATCTTAAATCAGGGAAAGCGTCGCAAGCGATTCATTCAAGGTTGACCTTTGGAGTTAACGTGCAAATTGCACATTAACAATTAAGTTTAGTGGATTTTAGCTATTTGTACACGCTAACGGAGGCTATACACTGATTTCCTTATTATTGTTGTTTCAGCGAAACGTCTACATTTGTATAGATTAGTATTTCGTGATAACAGTATGCTTATAAATAGTTTGTCGGATTGTTCATGGACCGATTGTTGAATTAATTGTGTTGTACGTTGTTGGAAATTATTCAGATATTTTCACTATATTGGCGATTGATTGCATTGTTTCCTGTTAACATATATGTATATGAATATATATATATATATATATATATATATATATACATAAACATATACATATATATATATATATATATATGTGTGTGTGTGTGTCGGCGGACCACAGTTGTACGCGAATAAGGAAAGGATAACTGGAGTTAATTAAAATCACTGTATTCTACCATTCATGTGATGTTAAAAAGTAAAACAAGGAGTAAAATGTGTATGCTCCTTCTACTGCGCGATTCGGTGATGTACTCTGCTGGTGATGTCTCTCTCTCTCATATATATATATATAAATTTTCATAATGAAAAAGCTTGATCTTCAGCTATTCTTCACATATTCAACTTCTTATTATTTTTGTAACTGTCCCCTGCATCCTTAAAATGAAAAGATAAATTTGTCATAAAATCACTTTTGACAAATCGTAATATTTGTCAATACATATTGCAAGCTAGTAAAGTTGATTACGATGCCGAAGGACCCATCGGTAATGAATATAATTCGATACACATAGGTAATCATTTTTTTCAGGTAAAAATAACATAAAGATTTTCTGTACGTTGATTTACAACTAATGAAAGCATTTTAAAGGTACATTAGTACTCTAGGATGATGATATTTCCATCGAAATGCGCACAAGAACCAAACAAAAACGATCAATAATCATTTATTGAACATATTTGATCAGATTTCTATGTCTGATACAACGAAAGAAGAATTCGTTCAAGAAAATTAATTTTTCGCACTGGAATATTGGAATAATACACAAATAAAATACATTCAGTTCTGAAAAGGAAAGCACACTATTTTGAAAATAGTTTTCTATTTAATGAACTTGATAAATACTGTTTGTTAATAAGGCGTGTTCATTTCTTCTCTCATCTTTTCGTGTACAGAAGCACACGTCCCACAGACATCAAAGAATCCGTTACTTTCACAAGCGATTAATCGATATTTGAACATTTTTAATCAGATAACAGATTTTTCGGCACGGAAAGGATTTATCTGTGAAAATTCGATTTTCCATTCAAATCGAACATCTCGGTAATACTCTGTTAAATTCACAGAAACAAAAATCGAAATGAACACTGAATCATACAGTATTTTAAGGACTTCCTAGAGAAAAGTGCTTGTTGAGAAAACCTGTCCGTTTATTCTATGCTCTTTTCCTGTACGGAAGCGCACGTCCACGCCCACCTAGAATAATCGGTTATTTTCACGACTGATTAATCGGAAGTGATCCGACGACGATCATAATTAACGGCAGAGAAAAAATGTGACACGGACGCCTCCCGTAATAATCCGACACGTTCTAACGACTGGCGATCGATCGGATTCGCGTCGACGTTTTCATAAAACCGCGTTCATTAATCTTAATTTGCGGTAAGACAAGACGGAACACCTCTCGGTTACGCGCCGTCGAAGAATTATATTCATCCGATGACATTTCGTACAGAAAATCTATTTGTCACGACTGTCAAACGGTTATGGCGCGGCGACATTGTCGCTCCGACGCCAGGTAGGCGAGCACGTGTGCGCCAGGACTCGTATGTAAATAGATTTCGAGAACTATTATTGAAATGTGTTATCGCGTCGAGAGATTCAGGGATGGAAATAATACGGTTTTATCGCGATCGAGCTCCAAAATCCACTCTCGCAAATGAATTCGTTTTCCAGTCCGCAGACCGGTCAAACATTTTCCAATCAAAATTATTTTTGATTGCTGTCTATGCTCGTTTCGATTTAAGTTCCATCATCCGCCGAGTGACAAGTTACAGAATACTCTGGGATTGAATTTCTGTATAAAAGCAAGATTTTATTATTCATAAACAGTAATAAATAATTTCAAAGGTACTTATTTACGGGGAATGCAAATAAATGATGATTTTATTAATGGATACAGCTCTATTAGTCAAGTTGATGATCTTATATCAATTTTATGAAATTGGAACACACGAATATCAACTGATGGAGTCTCAAAAGGTCGGACATAGATATTCCCATAGGTATTTTAGAATACTAAAAAGCTCGGACCGGGTTTAAAATCTTGATATTTGTGTACTATAGGTGATTCAACTTAAACTTCCGTATGAAAGTATCAAAAAAAAAACACATAAAAATTTAAAAGAAAACCTGTTATCCCACATTTATTATTTTATTTCAATTGTATTGAAATAAAATACTAATTAAAAAATAAAATGACTTTTCTTAACCACCGAGCTTCCTTTTAATACTTCCATGTGGAAGCCTAAATTCAATCACACCATATATTTATTTTAAAAAAATCTGTTCTCAGTATGCACTTCTATGTTTGAGAGAATAAACAATTTTGAATATTTGATCAGAAAACGTTTTGTTGTTTGTGAAGTGAAAAAATAAGTTATTCGTGAAAGTGAATTTAGAGCCACAGTGTGAGAACTTTATCTGATAATTTACTATTCTATTTTTTGGTACTGTGGAAAAATTCACTTCTTCATTCATGATATTTTCCTGTCTGTTAACTCTCTGAGAATAATAGCATCGATATCGGAATGAGCACACGTTCGATGTACAAATTAATTCTGTACATTTTTTTAATTGAAAATGAATATTCACAGAAAAATGGTATACATTCCAGTCTTCAGAATATCCTCCATTATTTTATATAACTTTGCTCCATATGTCTGGTAACTTATGAATCACATGTCGAAAAAAATGGCGGCTTCGAGTCGATGAAGTCATAATACATTTTCGGACTTCTTCCACTGTTTTAGCATATTTTATGGATCACAGTACTTTCTCCCAAAGTTAAACAAGTCATTCTCGCGGCTTGGAAAGTGTTTTTTTTCAACTGGAATGCGAAAAGTATGCAATATCTAATATGCTTCTTTTCGAATGCCATCATGGCCACCACTGTTTTGTGAGGCTATGCCATCTGCTTGGCTAAGATATATAGTATTTTTAAATGTTAAGGTTGGTACTTCAAAATATTGAAACGATGAGAAAATATTTTAGTTTACAACAGAGTTATGATTTATTCAATTTAAAGACAGGGAATTAATTTTCACACCTAATAAATAAAGTTAAAAATTAAAATTTCAATTCACAATCCGGATATACAACTAATTCTAATCTACATAATTAGAAATACTAACATAGAATGAAAGATAGAGAAAGTAAAAGATCATTATTCAAAGATATGATTAAACAATCAATTCCAAAGTTTCGATTCAAAACGATTACGATATCAGGCCAATCTGACAGACAGCATAGATTACTCCTCAACGTTTCTGTCCCTTCTCAACATTCGTTCTCCGACAACGTTTGTCAGAGTTATGATCGATTTAATATAAAGGCACCGTATAAGTTATTACATCTTATAAATTCCTAGTCTTGAAATAGAAAACATCGGAATTCAGTTCTGACACTGCAGTTAAATTCACTTTCATTTCTGTACTTTAAAATGTTAATGTTTTCCTTTAATATAATTACTTTATTCCATTCATCAGTTCATCGAACAAAAAATTATATAAACTTAAATTGAATCTTCCAGTCATCAAAAAATATACCCCTCTTATTTATTCGATTACCTACTATCGAGCCTTCCATCCGTACAGATCCTTGCAAATGACGGCACTTTCTCTAATCTCATCTGATTACATTTCAAATAATTGTATCTAGAACCGTGCAGCTAGACAAGAAAATTTGATCGGCTCCATTAGAAGTAAAACTCGTGTTCCCAATTAAATTCTTTCAACGAAAACAAATTACAACATACGCCGTCACTTCGTTCGAAATCTGTCAAATGTGTCACTCGGAACTTTATTAACTAAACATGCCCGCTTCTTACACGCTATATATATATATATATATATATATATATATACATGTTTATATTTACACACGATTCGGATGTACATCGCTTTAAAGCGTCGGAACTGGCGCTTTTTAAAGACTGATATAATACTTTCAGCGAGATGCTACTTTCGCAAATATTAAATAACACTCAACGTGGCCGGAAGATACGCTCGCCGAAACCATACCGATCGAGGCGTTAAATTGAACACCTAATATTGCTCCCATGTCGAAAATGTACGCGCGGAATCAAATCCCATTTTCAGGACGATGAATATGACGGCGCAAAGTCAATGGGAAAAAAATATCGTCGGATGCGGAATGAAACCCTCGTCTGTATAAAGTTCATTTGTGGGAATGAGTGGCTCGTCCCTCGATGCTCTCTCATCATTAATAAATCTCTCTTTGCCTCTCTCCCTCTCTCCCCCTCTCCCTATATGTATATATATATATACATTTTTTCAAATTTTAAGGGATGTAATTATACAAAAAAATCTTATTATAAAGATTTGATCTCACTTTATCAACTTTACTCGTCAATGTTAAAAATATATCAAGTTTAACGATTGGTTTGTTTATACAAAGAGATATTTTTTTTATTATCCGGTCATATAATTAATAGGAGGTCGCATTGAAAGCCGCTGTTCACGTGTAGAGTGCTATAGGTGTGTATGCTGTGGGCAGTGACAGATATCTCTTATATCATTTTGATGTGTGAACATTTTCCACTAAAATTCAGTCATCAGACGCCATCTTTTGTTAACGCAAGTGCTTTTCTATAACCGAATTGAAATGGAATGAGCTGTTGAGATCGAAGGAAACAATCACAACCGAACGTTATCGACAACAATTGGAGCGTTTGAATGATAATTTGATTCAAAAACGACTGTTGAAACCCGATAATTATATTTATTCCAATCTATTAAAATCACATTATTGACAGGGTGATTTCAGTTCCAAAATTAATCCATTCGAAGGTACAGAATAACCCTACTTTTTTTCATCAAGTCAGGCCATTAAGTTATATGTATTATTTTGTATTTATTGTATTACAAACTAATGGCGTGAACCGTTAGCGTTTATTTATATTAGTATTAAAGTGTATACCTGGAATACTGCCCGAAATCATATATAAACCGGCCACGTTAGACGAGAAAAGTCTGTTTTGGAAAATTTTTCCGGCGCCATGACCCCGACAAACAATAAAATAAAATTTGCAGAACATTGAAATAATTTAGATAGCTAAGTTAGTTAAGTTGGTCCCATACTAGTTTTACTGTCTCAACTCGGTCAAACAGCACCTTAAAAGTCTCACGGCTAAGATGGTGTCAAACTATGTACTGTTTCTGTAGAATCCAGTTGAAACTCAGATTAGACTCTATGTATTTAATGATTAACAATAAATTTCTTTTGATTTGATTTGAGGTGATAAAAAGTAGTCGAATTCTCACTCCTTGATGCCACACTAAGCCGGTAGTGGTACACTCACGCGCAACAACGACCATCAATTGCATCAAATCTCTGAAAAGTTATTCTGATTTATGACAACGCTCGGCCCTATGTTACTATAGCCGTGAAAAAATCACAGATGGAGCTCGAATGGGAGGTTTTCCCGCACCCAGCGTATTCTACAGACCTGGCTCCAAGCTATTACCATCTGTTCAGATCGATGCAACACGCTTTGGAAGATACACATTTCCATAACTACGGAGAAGTTGAAAATTGGCTTACTGAATCGATTGGCTCAAAAGATATACGATTCTTTCGTCGCGGAATTCAATTTTCGCCAGAAAAGTGGAAAAAAGTCATACCTTCCCAGGGAAAATACTTTGATTAATGTATTCACACATTTTGTTATTGAAATAAATGCTTAAAAAAACACACACAAAAAAACACCGGCTTTAAATAAAACTCTTAATAATTCAGATATAATGTAATCTTGTCTTTATACATTTTTATAATAGCTTCGAGTTTTTACTCATCCACGTTTAAAATTCATACAGTTTCATTTATAAACACTTTAAGTACTTGACCGAGTACGGAAACATCTACGAAATCCAGCTCATCGTCTTGTAGCAACATCTGGCTTAATTAGAACCAGTCTTTATTGTTAATATTCACATACTACTATATATATATATATATAAATATATAATATATATATATATATATATATATATATATATATATATATATATATATATATATATATATGTATGGTAAAACTACAGACTTAATAGTATGATCCTATTTTATTGCACAAATGTAGGTAATTTGAAGTAGACGCGTAGGTCGTTGAGAAACCGCTTTCAAGATTAGAACTGGATTAACGAAAGCTTTGTACATTTCAGCGCAGATGGTCTCGGCCGAAAGAACGCACGCACGCATTTTTAATTTCGAATTTTGTACGAAACGCCCGTCGAGTCGAACATCTCAACAGGACGACATCGTCGTACATTATTTCTTAGATCGTAGTGTCTTTATTTTTAAAAATCTTGTGTCCGTGCGAACGATGTAGATTGAAACTTTATATCGGTCACGAAACGTGTTTCTTCAAGAGTTTGTGTGTCAGAAAAGAGACGCGTTCCGAAAAGAAAAACTGTTCAGACGCCGTTTTCGGATCTTGGCTGAATCGACTCTCATGGATGATTTTTTTTCACAGACTGTAAACTTTTTCGTGATCGAAAGTGTACCAGTTATTTCTTGATTTCGTGTTCGAACTTACTTTTGGTTTCATATTTAAGATCTGTCCGATGGAAGTAAACGACGAACTGACAAGGAATAAACTCTTATTACGAATTGAATTTTTAAAATATTGTAAAATATTGTGATATGAATTTTGTGAAATGAATTTAAAAATCGAAATGATATAAATTCGTGAAAATCACAAATGTGTCACAAACTTTAGAAGAAATTAAATAGAGAGAATATATATTATTCAGTCCAGAATGTACAGAATTGAATCTGTTCACCCATTCTAAATTGTTCTATTGACATTATGATACATTTCTAATATAGAACAATAACTATTCAATACATCATTATTTAAATGGAAGAGTATACGCACCTAGAGCAGCTACACGCGAACAGCGGCTTTCAATGCAATCTCCTATTAATTAATAGAAATTTACAACTAACAATCGATTACATATCTTTTTATTAAAAATGTAAATCTTTTTTTATATTTCATACATTAATTAAGTTGAGTTTTCACTTCCACGCAAACTACACAAAAATATATAAATAAGTTTGCTCCACTATCATGTTAAGTAAGTCATAATCTAAAAGTTTTTCATATAGAACACATAGGCCTTAATTTCACTGTTCCTCATTCGTCAAAAAAAACAAATATGTGTTACATTTGTTTTTTTGAATATGGGGAACAGTGAAATTAAGGCCAGGACGAGCAGTCAATTCAAATGGTGCTCGATTTCCACCTCTAACATTCGATTGTACATGTGAATTTTTATTTTTTATATCGGGTTCATTACCTCCTTCATCCTCATCATTACTTTCATGAGAAGATGTTGAAATTACTGAACTTCTTTTCCGTGTCCGTGCACGTAAAACCGCATCTTCATTATCTTCTTCAACCTCATCACTACTTTCACCAAAAGACGTTACAGGTGTTATCGCTCTTTTTCGTTTTCTTGGATGTAAAGATATATTCTCACCACTATCATTGAAAATCATCTGGGACGATAAAGAAAAACGTTATTCACTTCACAAGTTTTTCTATTCTACCCAATAATACCTTGTCTAGATAGCAGAAGTTAGATTCATAAAACAGAGAGAAAACTGCTTAGAAGTATTCTAAAATGTGTTAAAATTACAAATATATATATTTAACCTAAATTTTACAATAAATAGCAAAAAGAGAATTGTTTTCCTACATGACGAGTATACTCGACATTAAACAAAAAAAAATACCATCTTTTCATGACGAGCACACTCGACATTAACGCTTAAGTGGTTAAATTTACTTTACAAAATCTGTATCATTACACATGACAATTTTTAAAAATTGATTTCCTAATAAATGAGTTAATTTCGTTTTCGACTTGCATCAGGTGGATTTTAATTAAAATTTAAAAAGTCAGTTCGAACACAGAATCAAGGAATTACTATCGAAATGCATGTAAATAACATTTAAATAATCATTCATTGAATAGTTATTGTTCTATTTACAAATGTATCATAATGGAAATAGAACAATTATCACTTGGGTGAATAGGATTCAGTTCTTTTCAGTTCTGAACTGAGTAATATATATATATATGTATATAATTATATATAATTTAAGATAAATTTACATAACTTATGCTACAAACAACTGTGATATATGTACATGCTCTGCAGTACTCGTGATGTACTCTTCGGTATTGACTTTCTAAGTGCAATTAGAACACTGAATGCATCATGTTTCCAACGCTTGTATATAAACACACACACGCGCGCACATGAACGCTGATATCCAAACACACAGACACGCGTTCGCACACACACACACACAGAGATTCATATCTGTAAATAGGACAAGAGCGTTACCTTACTTGAAATTAGATTATCCGGAAAGTTATTCGACTTGCGGTAATCAAAACACAATTTACGAGGTTTGTCTAACTTACATAACTTCATTGTCTATTTACTTAATGTCGATGCTTTTACTCGGTCCACAATGACCGTATTCTGTCGTCGAACTTAATGTACATCGGGTGGCGCGAACGGTCCTCGCCTGCGATCCCCGAACGGCGAACTGTACAAACGAAACGGTTCCGTCGAATCACATTTCGACGAATATAAAGTCGAACGCATACAAACAGATGTACGGCTCGGTGTCGGATTTCTTCGACGGGGATGTCTGCGTTGATATCTCGCGAGAACGGCGAATAATTATCTTTACGTTTCTCGACGGGTCGATTTGTTGTAATCAGTGATAGGAGAAATCCAAAGTTTACTATGACCGGGTGTAATAAACATTTCGACGGCGATTCGATCATTTTTCCATGCTTTCGCGTTCAAAGGATGTTAGAATCGCTAATAAAAAACGTACAACTTGTCAATGATCGTTTATTGATCAAAACAGGTCTGTAGTTTGTACGGTGAAAGAAAAATTCATTTGTGGATTTGTATTTAGCCAGTGTCAGAAAAGTATTGCGTGATGTACAGAAAAATCTATGATTATTTGGTTTTGTGTTTAACCCTTTGTCATACAAAAGCGTCTCTGATATGTTATGTCTTTCATATGGCATTATAAACATTGAAGTCTCTGAGACGCATGCAGATTTAATCCGCTTTAGTGCAGCTACAAAGCAAATATTAGAAAGAACTGATTTTATATATATATATATATATATATATATATATATATATATATATATATATATATATATATATATATATATATTCAGTGTCCATAGAAACCAACTCTGCAACTTGTGTGTTTTGAATTTGTACGAAAGTGATGGTGAAAACCAAATGGGATATTCGAGTGAGAGTAAATTTTCCTCAACATATGCCTTCTACTGGTAAAAAGCAACATTCTGCAAAGAGATGTCACGTGTGTGCTAAAAAAATAATATAAGCAGCGAAACGACTCGGCAGTGCAAAAAATATCAAATTCCTCTTCATTTACCAGAATGTTTCTAAAAGTTTCAGACTCTACAGGACTATTGAATTACTATTTAATTTGTTATCTAATTATTCTTTATTAATTTTGGTTATTAGTGTTGAATTGTAATATTTAGTCATGTATAAATATTCATTTCTTTGTTGAGCTTACACAGATGCTAAACTGAAAAATAAATAATATATTTTGATCATTTCGTATGTCAAGGGGTTAAATTGACTTTTGATTCTATATTTAAAATATTATTGATCATTTTCAAATGCTATTTGTACGGATTTTTAAGGCGGTTCTATCATGTTTTGAGAACCGAAGTACAGAAAAATAGTAGAGTCGCCATTAAAATGTGCTTAGTCGACAGTGTTAAACTGTATTCTGATATAATTTTTATTTGTCTAATAAAAAAAGTATTTTAATATGTACAGTTTTTGACGAATTGATTTTTTTAGATAAAATAATTCCCAAAACGACAAGAAACTATTTTAATTTAGAACAGAGTTACGATTGAATCAACTTAAAGACACAGAATTATTTCGTACACCTAATAATAACAACAGTTGATTATTATACAAGAAAACGACACAAGAACAATAATCGAAAACGATTTTATTAAAATATGTTAATAGAACGTTCAACGAACCCGATTCGTTCGGTTCGAGTGAAAGTAATTGAATTTCGCCCGAACATCGTTTTAAAAAAAATCCCTCGGCGACGCAAAACAAAGCTGCACAATCGAATCACGCCTAATCTCGAAAACAATATAACAGTCATATCTCGGAATAAATTTCGGCACTGAACGGGAAAAAAACACCTGTGGACATTAACGAACACGGACACTCGTCAGACGCCGTTCATATTTATTCATGGCGGAATGAAAACGAAACACAAATGAGCCGCGAATCAAATTTCTTCGTTCGAATTGGATAACGTTTTCATTCACTCGGCGCGGATTTACTGGATTTTAAATTTAAATTCTTGTTGACGCTCGCTGATCTTTGATATCGCGCGCTACGATGGTCGACGGATGTTGCTGGATGTCGGCGGGGGGGAAAAAAGTACATCTTTCATATCGAACGAAACACGTCCTACATTATAATAACAATAGGTTTTGACATCTACCGTTTTCGTGTTTTATTGAAGAATAATATTTTCACAGTGATGTTCGAATAATGCTTATTTTTGCATTACCTATGCATTCGTCTACAACCGAACACATTTACATATATATATATATATATATATATATATATATATATATATATATATGTATAGATATGAATTTGGTGCAAAATAGTCGCGGTTTTTTATCATTTTAAGTATGGAATCGTTTTTTCAAAAGGACAACAGACTTCCAGGACAATATACTTCAGGTCATTTTTGATTTTTGCTTGCGAAAATCTGATTGCAATTATGTGCAGAGCGTGAAGGCGGAGAAAGAAGTAACTGAAAGTACCGAAAATTTTCAATATGTAAACATTAATATGTGCAAAAGTAATTGCGGTTTTTATAATTTTAAGTTTTGGCGACAACTTTTCTTGTCACCGTTATCTTTTGTTATAGCCATGTGGTATATTATTGTAATCAATGAAATCAGCACTACTGATTTCAGCTGATGTCTATTTTTTTCATTCATTAGTATCGTTGGATATAACCTCTTAAATTAGTCATTCGCGCGATTCTGTTGTATGAGTTTGAATTGGGATATAAAGCAACAAAAACTGGTTGGAATATCAAATTTGTTTTTGGTGAAGAGTCGATTAGTGAACGTACAACTCAATACTGGTTCCAAAAATTTTGCAACAGAAACGAAAACCTCGATGATGAGGTGGGTCGTGGACGTCCTTCAGTGCCAAAGGACACGTCTCACAAATGACTTAAAAAAATTAAATGTAAGGGTTATGAAACCTTACCTCATCCACTTTATTCTCCGAACCTGTCTCCGACAGATTATTATTTTTTAAAAATTTAATTAATTTTCTGCGAGAGAAGGATTTTAAAGATCAAGCATCAGCTTAAAGCGCTTTCGATTCAAGCCTCCAGAATTCTATCTTGTACGAATAAACAAACTTGTTTCCCGTTGGGAGAAATGTGTGCAGGCCGATGGTCTTCGTTTTGATTAAAAAATATAATTTTTAACTGATATATGCGTTTATATACTCGATACGTAAAAACCGCAATAATTTTGCATCAACCTAATACTACGATCAGTGTCAATTTTTGAACCATCTTTCTTGTCATCTAGATGGTATTCAGTGTCACAAACTACTGCAAGTGATTGAAGAGCTGAAACTGGACACAGGATCTATCAGTTTAAAAATAAAATTTGATATTGGCCAGAAAACCAATTCTTTCAGTTATTCCGCGTTTATAATTCATAAATGAACTGTTTTAAGATTAAAATTGCTGCTTACTTAAAACTCAAACATATATCAGATATAGATTCGAGACAATAAACTAGTTTTATCAGCATTCGATTATTTATTCGCTTCGTATTCTTCTATTGATTTGATCATAGATGTAATTCAGTTAAATCTGTCTATAACTCAAATATGAAACTTTTACAAATTAATTCTTTTCTATTTGAAAAGCACAAAAAAATCTAGCTCAAAATATTCTGTAAATAATTATTCATTTTTGTGATTGTTTCTGATGCCTATTTCGATAACCAATTCACCATCCTCCAAGCGTTAAGGTACAGAGAAATCTGAGTTTTATGTACTGTAGTTTTGAAATTTTTTATCGATTGTGTGCTGTCAGAAAAAAAACATAAATGAAAGTGACTTAGTTAGAATAACAAACTGTATTGTTTATAAAACACATCTTACACAAACGAGTGTAACACGAACACTGTATATCCGATTCGAACATATGATCATCTTGTAGGAATAAACAAACTTGTCTCCCGCTGGGAGAAATGTGTGCAGGCCAATGATGTTTATTTTGATTCATAAATATAATATTTAACTGATATATCCGTGTCTATATTCAGTACGTAAAAACCGCAATTATTATTGCACCAACCTAATTTATATATATAGATATATGAATGTAAAGAGAGGAAGATAAAGAGTGGGAGAAAGAGGGGAAATAATGCATTACGTATTTAAATTCTCCGATCACAGAGAATAAAGCAAACAATTTCTGTTAAACTATTAAAACAGAATCCATTTCGTTGAAAGTAAATTGAAATTCGTGTACGTTGAATGGATTATCAAAAAAGAAAAAAACAGATTGAATTTCTATTAGAAGTGGTTGATATTCTTGGTTAGCTTCGTGTTAAAAAGCATTAAAGAAAAATCTATCGTCCCGAAACTTATCGAAAAAATGAATGTTTGAATAATAAATGTGAACGTAACAGGAGTGAGTTAATTTTATTTTATTGCAGTTCTTTCTCTAGTGAATATTTCTATGCATATAACTGTTTGATAGTTTTTTTATTATACCATTGAATTAATTTTACTGTTGACTCTAAATCTTGTATATGAAGGATTCAAAAATGATCGTTTTCCGAATAAATTTGGAAGTATATATATATAATATTTTTATATATATATACTTTATATATTTTTATATATATTTTTATTTTTATATAAATATTATATATATAAGTATATATATATAATATTTTTATAATTGAGTACGATTTGACTAGTCTTGTAAAAACTACTGGTATCATATTAAAGAAATGAATAGAAACATTTAATTACTGAAGTGAAATTTTCTTCATTATTTTTGTATATAAAGTTACTTGAAAAATATTTATAAAAACTGAACGATGAACCGATTATCCCCAATAGACAATCATTTTTTGGGAATTCAACCCGCAGTCATTCAACATTTTAAAACCTGAAAATCTGCTCAATAGATTTTTCTCTCTTCTATCTCTCTCTTTCAGATTTGTTTCTAACTTAGCATTTAACCATTCGAGTCGAAATATTTCTTATAAGACGATCATTCGTCTTTTTGGCTTGGTACTCCATTACACACCGGTATGTAATTTGTGTCGAATGGCTTAAAGGAGTATGGACTTAAAATCAAAATCCGTACAAGCGATAATCAATAATAGTCAATGATAATTTATTGTATATTTTTGACCAGAAAGATTCCGTGTGCCCTGTGGCTTGAAAAAAAGATTTCCTTTGTAAAAGTGAGTTTAGTGTCTAATTTTCTCACTCGGTGTGTTCGGTTGGGCTGTTTTATAATTGTGAATGTTTTCTCAAATCGTTAATTAATTCTACTTTCTTTTCCACCAATTGTAGAGTATTAGAGATAAGTAAATTTATGAAAGATATTTATTTAAAAATGAATTCATTCATAGAATTATGATTTGTTTACATATATATATTGTGTCGACACAACATTTAAATATTTGTACGAATGCGTATTTTGACCTGGTTCTGTGTTTAATTTCTGGTTATGATGTACCTTGAAATTATGTAACGAGCTGCCTCATCATAAACGTTCTCTCTATTTTTAGACTCGTCCACGGATTCAATTAGAGATTAAAGCTCGTGCGGGTGCTTGTTTGGACCGACATTCGTTTACCACAGGCGCCACAAACGCGCTACTCTCATTTTACACGAACTACCAATGTGTATATATTCAGTTTTAAGAATGTATTTACACACACACAGACACACGCACATTTATTTAATCTACATATCTATAAATCGATTGTTTAGAGACCCAGGATTTTTTCTCTCTCTTTCTATATATATATATATATATATATACATATATTCGGTTTTTGTCAGAAAATCAGATTTTGCATAATATAAAAATTGATGTTTTTCACTGTGAATAAAATATTTTTTATCGTTTAGTTTCTATGAAACTATGGTGTGATTATAGAGAATAGAAAAAGTTTTTCGGTATTGGAATTTATTACATTTTACAAACGAATTCTTTTTGCACCTCACAAACAAGACAAATATTTTTCTCTAACTCAGTGCACTGAAGATGATGGATGATATTAACATAAAAGTATACACAACAACAATCAGAATCGACTTGTAATTAATAATTGAACATTTTTGATTAGAAAATAGTTTTTTAGTTTTCGGAACGGAGACAGAATTCGTCTGTGGAAGTGAATCAGCTAGTGTGTCATTTAAAACATTTTAAAACGTAGACAAGTTTCCGTATCGCTAAACCCTGGAAATATACTGTCTAATTAACAAATATTCTAGTTTTGAACCCGACAAATCATTTTTGTTATTAAACAATTTTCGTTCGATCCGGAGAGAATTTATCCGGACCGATTACAAACTATACGAGACGTTCGTTCGACGATTGGAAAATATTTAAAGAATTTGTAGAGTGTACGCTCGTCCGTGCACCATAATATTTTCATATAGAGGTGGATTTTCGTTCCGGCTGCGTGGCGGATGCAACGCGCGGGAACATCCATTTCAGTCACGATAACTGTCTTTAATTCTGTAATAGAATTTTACGATGATTCTGTTTTTTTTTTGTCAAACATCTTAAACGAATTGAATTGATATCTTTATTGAAACTGTTTTTTTTGTTTTAGGAATACTTCAAAGATTGAAAATCGATCCTGATACATATCCGGCCGGCATTTTTTGCATCGCCTATCGCCCAAAGGTTAGCATTTTCAGAATTACTATCACTTTTAGAGTCACTAAAACTGTAACCATTCTGTTTACAATAACGTCACTGTTAGCGCTATCGTGATTATTAAAATGAAATTTTACAAAATCTTCAATGTCATTACCACACTCAGATAAATTATCTGCATAAATTTTGTTGTAACACTTTTTCGCTCTCCACTTTAGGTATATTTTATTATTTTGGAAAAAATAGATAAATAGAAAGAAAATAGATAGACTAAAATAATCTTGCAATATTTTAAACATCCGCACACACAAGCGCTTTATCTTTGAATAAAGCACACATAATAATTACATAGACAAGTTAAACTAATAATAGCATTGACGACAAAATACTTCACAAAAAGATTAATCAAACGAATTTTCAACATTTCGTTATATTGACCAAGAGGGATAAATGTACCCCTTCCGTCCCTGCGGCAGTAATATAAAAAGATTAATCAAGCGAATTTTCAACATTTCGTTATATTGACCATGAGTATGTTTTAGTCTAAAATTTTCTGGTTACTAGTGGCATGAGTGAAAAAGTTGTTTGTGAAAGTAAATGATCGCAATCAATTTTAATATTTTGGTACATTTTTCTAACAAACTGTGCGAGATATTTCTAATTTTTTCTTTGATTTGAATTCAAAAAGTCCAAGAATCATTTCATTTTCAAGAGAAACATTAGCAAAACAAGTAAATGACAACCGAAAATCTGTTTGCTCATGGAAAATCGTATTTAAATATTTATTATGTATATATATATATATATATATATATATATATATATATATATATATATATATATATATGTATGTATACGTATATAAAGTACAAAACGTACGGGTAGAGACGGGTCCTTTAATTAAAATATACACATAAATAATTTATTATGAGCTTGTGCATTCACTCCGAACCATAATTATTTATTCACAGTGTACGAAAAGTAATTCCAACTAATTATATATTAAAAGCACGTGCCGAACGAGTACGACGACGAACCAATCCTAAAAATTACATGGCTGTAATCGGAACGGGAGCACATGAACGAGAATCATTTTAATTTGAAACATTCGAAGAAATCTCGTACTTTTACCTTTTGTAAAATATCCGGGTATAAATAGTAATACGCAGCGGTCTCACTACCGGTTCCCGGTCGGGTGTGTGCGTTTCAAATTACGGATATTAAAGTTGTTTTCCTTTTATGGACGTGGATTCGGCAAATATATAAATGTGTGTCTGTGTTTGGTTGATACACATGCATATATATATATATATATATATATATATATATATATATATATATGTGTGTGTGTGTATAAATATAATAAAATTAATTCAATTGAGTTATGATATAAATAATATATGTTGAGGTATTTTTAACTTAGTTTATCGCTTCAAACCACGCAACGATCCTTCTCAGTGACATTCAGGATACATATCAGTGTTTATTTGGGAATATAATGTAATTAACACTTGAGCGACACTTGGTGGTTGTTTCACTTCACTAAAACTAAATAAGCTTTAAAGAAAGTAAATGTTTATCTTGTTACTGGAGAAATCTTAATTAAGTCAAGAATAAAATTCGTGGAGTCAAAATTATCAGGGATGGGAGAATCGATCAGGAAGTACTGAGCAGCGTTAAGAAGGTCAACAGAATTTATTACCAGTTTGGTCAAACAGTGATAGGAAAGAAAGAGGTGATGAAGAAGACCAAGTTGTAGATGTATAAGTCAGCGTTCCTACCAACAATCTTATATGGAGTAGAGAGCTGAACGACACATGATAAGCACACAGTACGCATCATGGCAGCGGATGATGTCTGAACTGCCGAAATTGAAGCAAATCCAACGTTAACTATTCAAAAAAATTACTGTTAATTTAAAACACTCTCGGCCAAGTGTATAGGAACACGTTAAAAAATGGGAAAGGCGTGGAAACAAATAAAATGGATACCGCATAAACTGAGTGAAGACGACATGGGCGACCGCATGTTTCAAAAATCACATACGACAAAATTAAAACCTTAGAATGGATAAAAATTCGACACCCACCGTACTCTGCAGATCTTGCGCTGTCGGATTATCATCTTTTCAGGTCAATGTAACATTTTTTTAGATGGTAGAAATTTGTAAAGTTTTGAAGATGTTAAAAATGGACTAGCTGATTATTTTAATTCAAAGATTCTTGATTTTTATGAAAGAGGAATTAAAATGCTGATTGAGAGACGGAGCAAGGTTGTATTTAATGAGGGGAATTATTTTGAAATTAATTTTTAATAAATAAAATTGTTAACGATATTTATTTATTCCATTTAAAAAAACGACATTCTTTTCCGGTACACTTAATATATATATATATATACTACATATATATATATATATATATATATATATATATATATATATATATATATATATATATATATCACGATATAGAACCATCACTGCGACTAAATCACACTCAGGAACTAATTCTTTTATCCACTCACAAACCACAAAACAATTGAATATACTTTTGTGATTCGCGGATTGAAAAACTGATTAATTTGTGAAACTAATTATCAAATTGAAATCATTGAGTAGAGCGACATTGGATTGAACATTCATTCAGATCGAAGAAACTCTTTCGAACTGTTGGCGTTTCTTTTTTTTGTAAAGAAAATGATTGCGAACGTGTAAAAGTGTAATAAAAAATCGAAAACGTTCGACGAATGAAAGTCGATCTGTTCATGGAACCCCTGTAAGTGCGTGCACGAGAACTAGATTGCGCCGGTGCTTTATTCTTATTAAAAAATCAGACTTTGATGTATGTGACGCGGTGTGGAAGCTTATAACTTGCAATGTACAGAACGTCGAGAAAAATGGTCTGAATATATATTGCCATAATCAAAAATTGTATGGAGTTTATGTGAACAAATTTATCTCTTGTCTCAAAAGACATGCATACACAAACACGTAGGTATAAAGATTATTTACTTGTGTAAATAAAAACTTACACACACTATATATATATATATATATATATATATATTCGCACAGAATCTGCATCATATTTGAAATCATAAAAAAGTCATGTCATACAAACAATACATAAATATTTGTAAATATATGTCTAAACACTATAAAGTAAATCTACTGTTCTCGTGTGTTTCGATACAAGAAAGGATTATATTTTAAACTTGCTGGACGTTTACAAGGTTAAAGCTATATTCAGATCGTTCGCCCTTAGGTCAGGCTACTGATTTATTGGCTTGAGATTTATTTCATTACGTTAAAGTTGCATGTCGTACGAAACGTGCTCGTTGTATTTCCATTATTGTATAGAATTTTATATGAAAATCAGAATGAAAATTAAAAATTGATATTTTAATACTTCTAATAGTCTGCTGTTTGCATAGAACTATCTTATTTTTGCTTCGCGTTTCTTTTTCATTCATCGATCCCAGTATCGTCTAATAGAAGAATAGTATCGTAGATATTTCTTTTTATTTTTAATCTTTTTCTAATTCGATAAAGAGAGGTCGATTTGTTCGAAATATCAGTTGAAACTTTCAAGTAAATGTTTGTGAATGTTATGCGCAAAGATTTAGATAATTCAACTAATTATTCCTGGAGGATATCAGATGTACAAGGGTAGAGACGAATATTCGTCTCCTGGATAGGACAAGAATATTTGGACATTTTTTATAAATAAAAAAAAAAGATTTTAGTATTTTTCTATATTAACTTCTACTTTACTCCAGTACATTTTTACAGCGCTTAATTAGTAATTTTATACACTTATAAAAATAATAGTATTATTATAAAGTGCATTTTTCGGTCTGTCTATATTTTGCTAACATCGACTTTAGTTTCATTATTAATTTTATTTCAAATTGGGCTATTAAAGTCAAGATGGAAAAGAAGAAAATAAGGATTTTTTTGTATGAGTTCAAACAGGCGGCAAAGCAAACCGAACGATGGATTTGATGTGGGCATTGTTAAGGAATGTACGGTGCAATTGTGGTTCCAAAAGTTTCGTGCTCTGGCCGAAAACCATTAAGATGAAGAAGGTAGCGGGCGTTCTTCAGTTCATAATAACCAACTGAATGCGTCAATTTAATCAGAACTTTTCATAACACTTCGAGAGACTGCATGAAAGTCCGGCGTTAGTCATACAACAATTCTGGACCATTTGAAAATAAACTTGAAACTTAAATTAAAAAAATGTATACGAATTTGAAGATCACAAATCGCAGTCATATTTCTACCAACCTAATGTATAAGAATACATATATTATTAAAAATAAATATCAAAATGAAACGGGTGTCTGTATAGAAGACATTGTATATATATATATATGTATATATAAATATTGACGTTTATGTCGCAGTCATATTTATTTCAGTGTGCGATTCAGAGGTTTAGAGCATAATGTAATAACCTGCACAACGGTTTCATTGAATCGCTGTCTCGATTTTATAAAGATGTAATATGTTATTTCCATTCTTCTAGTTCCGTACCTGCAATGAAACTATATTTCATAAAGCATTTTTTTTTCATTTTATTACAAGTCAATAAATCTTTTCGATACTTTAGTACCATATCCAGACTATAAATAAAGTGAGATTATTACTTTTTTTTTCAATCATAATCGAAACTATAAAAGCGTACAGTCGGAATCAATTCGATCCAATTTTTATATCGTTTGCACACATACTGAATATATATATATATATATATATATATATATATATAATGCCTGTGTACGTCATACACATTTACGGCTTGACACACGAACGAAATTTTAAACGTTTTCTCCGGCAAGATTTTCGCACATGACAGAATGTTCGAAACGATCCCAGAGATTTTATGACTGACGCACGCGTGTTCACATAATATGCTGCCAGTGTCAGTCAGTGCGTGTTTTATAATTCCAGTAACGATAAACTTGCTTAATGGACTAAACTTGTACCTCACTTCTTAAGTTTTATTGATCCTTGTTGGGCTCGTGTACTGTTATTCGTCGGAAATGACAATTTCAACGTTTGAATCATATTTCTTGCCTGTCGCACGGCCGTATACTACACTTTTTCCTACTTTTCTTTGTCTTGTTTATGAAAACTTCATCGTGACGCACAGAAACGAACTATCGTTTATATAAATATTGAGGCCGTGAGATGAAATAGACGTTCGATTGTACAGATGGATATTTTAGTAGAACAACATATAATTTTATAATTCGTAGTGATATGAAGTCTTAAAAGAGACATTTCATTGTTCCAATACAGTGCTGGCACTGTGGCTAAATTCATTTTCACAAATGTAAATTTTTTTCTACATTCATTTTGATCAAAAATGTTCAATATTTTGATCATTTGCGACTTTTCATTCATGGAATTGAAGTTATTTCATTGAGGTCACTGTCGTTTATTTTTATTTCTCTATAACTGATTTTGTTTTTCAACACCTTAGTGCCCACCTGAAGATATCAAAAGACGAAACCGGTAATGAAAAAAAATTGAAAATATTTGATTATTGTTTACGAAGGTAGAGTGGAAAGTTCCGGGCCTGAATAAGAAAACATTTTCATGTATTGATTTTTCATTTATTTCTCAACACAATTTCTATTTAGCTCGATACATTTTCCTAACGACGTCCTAGAGCGGTTATGTCAGACTGACAGGTCGATTTGACAAGGTTCTCAAAACAGTCATTTACTGCATCACTACTTCATTGTCGTTCGCAAATATTTTTCGACCGAACCATTTTTTGTGGTAAGTAAAAAAATAGAAGTCGCTTGGAGTTAAATCTGGCGAGTATGGTGGATGGGCAAGGAATTCGAACTTAAATTCATTGATTGTTCACATATCGGCAAGTGATGTGTGTGCTGGTGAATTGTCATGATGAAACGGCGTTTCCTTTTTCGTCAAATGTGGTCGTTTTTTCTTGATTTAATCGTTCAAATGCTGCAATAAATTCACATAACACTCGCTATTAATTATTTTCCCGTTTTCAAGGTAGTCAATGAAGATTATTCCACGCGCATCCCAAAAAACTGTCGCTATAACCTTACCAGCCGATTGAATTGACTTTACTTTCTTTGGAGTCGATTCGCCTTTCGTGGTTCATTGTTTCGACTGTTGTTTTGTCTCAGGAGTGTAGTGGAAGATCCAAGTCTCATCAACGGTTATGTATCAATGCAAAAATTCGGTTCGATTACGTTTATAGAATACCAAACGATCGGTTGAAACGTCCTTTCGATATGGTTTTTGGTCGGGTGTGAGCAAACGCGGCAGCCATCTAACACACAGCTTCGTCATACCCAAATGTCCGTGTAAGATATTGCGCACACGTTCCGTTGATTTTACTATCTCACTCTATAGTCTTCCAAAACACTTTTGTGGATTTTTTTAATCATTTCTGACGTAATCACTTCAATGGGACGCCCATTGTGCGGTTCATCACTGGTGTTCGTTCGACCAAATTTAAGTTCAGCATCCCAGCACTCAACTGCTGTATTCGATGGGGTGAAGTCACTCAACAGCGTATCCAGGTACTGTTATACTCGAGCATCCCAGAAAAAAAATCAATCAGTCGACGAATTTCCACTCTTTCTATTTTTAAAAACGATGCTTGAGTCGTTCACTTCGGCGGGATTTTAAACCAGTACCAAACAACTTATCGATTTGAACTTTCGAATATAAGCATGTAAAGAATGAAACCATGCAATGCCTTCAAAATATTGAGCATAGTGGCGCCATATATATGTGAGGCACACGTTGTAAAATGTTATTTTTCGATCATTCCTTGTGAACTTAATCTTTTAAAAGTCATCATTACGATAATTAAAATACAGAAACGAAAACGGTTTTGAAGAAAAAAAAATCTCTTCGATTGGTCCAGCTCCGAGTGTTCGAATCCATTCGGCTAGCACGGACCGTTCCGTTAACAATACATATTCGGACTGAATAATATTTGAAAATAAATGGAATCAATAACCGTCCATGTACATAACGTTCGGATACGAATGGAGAACGGTCGAATATGAAATTCCGATTCGAACAGTGCATATGAAATGTGCAAAGAGAGAAAACTTCAAAGCGACGCATAACTACGGACGATTCAATACGAAACTCTCGAGCGTCTCTATTATAGTGACGTCGACGCGAAAATTCATATCTGATATTTTATTTACCTTCTCTTTTTGTTCTTTTTTTCTGCTCTTCGCGTCGAGTTTTTCGTACGCGAAAGATCACACGGAAAGTCGAATACTATGCAAATAACTTTATCTATGATTCAAAGTACGCCCACGGTGTCGATTTACAGGTACGCCGAGAGAGACTGTTTCTGTCTTCGTGGAAAAATTAACATCGGATGCGTGTAGACATTCGTTCTCGCACGGCAGAACGGTGCGGATCTAATAGAAACGACTCCGAGTTCTATTTCGAGACTGAAGAGGAATGTTCACATGATGAGTGTTTCTGGAAACGAAACAATAACTAGGAACATGAACATAAGTACATTCTATGACTTATTCCTCCGGTATCGTAATGTCGATATTTTTCAAGAAGAAATTAAAATACTTTCTTAACCCTTAAAAGGCACACCTCGGAAAAATGGGTATGCCACACTCCATCGTCTTTGAATGCCTGCTGTAACGAATTTATTGAATGTTTTATTGCAAAAAAATAACTGAATGAAGCTGAAGGCAGTATTTTGAGGACAAATAGGTTTAAAATCGATTTTTTGAAATTAATAATGCTTAAAATGTTGTTGAAAAAAATGGCGGAAAATGACTTTTTTTACTTAACACATTGGCGACCGGAAACGAGATGTCTCGTTTTAGCTGATGTGGATGATTTCTTGATAGTTTTCCAGATAACGGTATTTTTCTTGCTTTCGAACATTATCAATCCTGTTACTGAGGATATTGTTTGGTTTTTGACTTCGTAAGGACCGGTAAATAAATAAAATGGCGGTAAATACATAAAAAAAACCCTCACATCCTTCAGAGTATAAAAGCAACACCTACGAAAAAAATTCCCACAAGAGGTGGTTTGGTATTGTAGCTAAGTTTATTTTCATCAATCACTTCTCCACAAGTTACCATTTTTTTTATTCAAAAATGATCGAAATTGTGGATCTTACTAGCTTGTCGTTTATACACATTTATATAGAAGTGCCATCATTCTTAGACCCCTCAGATATGTAAAAACTGAATTTTTCTATACTTTATCGCTCTGAAGATATCATAAGCTTTGTTGCAATATACATTCAACTTTATGAACAATGCAACTTCTATCTCTGACAATCAAATTGTCTTCACTGAACTTTTCTTTAAACTTTGTTAAATCAAAATACGATCGCAAATATCGAAATACAAAGTAAGCTGTAATGCGTTTAGTAAAGAAATATAACAAATAATAAATTGGAAAAAACCCCAACTCGTTTATAGGAAAAAAGAAAACATATAAAAACTTCCATACATTTCAATAAACTAAATCTCTACTCGTACATCGACATAAAGAATTTAATAGAAAATAAATTCCAATTCCGAGATAAAGTTTTATATCATTTCTTAAAAAGTATTCTACAGCTCAATTAGTTTTATGTGATAAAAATAAAACTGTAAATGTTTGTTATATATGGAATGGTTTCAAGCTGTTTACAGTAAGATCTATATTATATATATATATATATATATATATATATGCATAGGGAAAATATTCAATTTACTTTAATAAACTTAAAATAAAAAATTATTAGTAGTTTGCTATTCGAATGCAAATATAAGAAACAACAACGACAAAGTATATTTCTATGAGAAAAAAAGTTTGTTTATTAGTCCATGCACCTTTTTCTCTCTCGCTCCCTCTCTCTTTCTATCTCTCTTTATATATTTATATATATATATATATGTGTGTGTGTGTATTTGTAGGTATATACAATTTATAAAAACACTCGGAACGAATGAATAATTTACTATGTGAAACTGTAAGAGAACAGTGTGAGAGAGACAGAGTGTACGAATTTAATTCAAGTTGCAGCATGAACGGAAACGTACAAGAATATTAAGAAACTGTTTCAGAGACATTCATTACAAATTCGAAACGTAGCAAAATGTACATTAAAAAGCCATTCGTTTCTGTAACAGATTTTCATATTGCCTCACTGCGCTCCGAGTAAGGAAATTGTAGAGAGAGAGAGAGAGTTGCATGCACGTTCAGTCGAGCAATGTTTTTTTTTTATTTTTTCGGATCCCGCCCTTAATACACTTAGAACAAAGTCGTGAATGTGAAATATTGTCACCAATACAATAAGCACAATAATTACAATAAGCAAATTATAATAGTTGTTATTCGTTAATGGGTAAATGAATAGAATCGATAAAATCGAAACAAAAACACAATCGGTGTTGATTTATGTTCAATGTGTGGAGAGGATGGTTGATCGGTATGGGGTGGTTCGCATGTATTGCGACACTCATTTATACATAATTTTTCCGGTTCTGATTCGTGCGGAAATTGAAAATGTAGTACATATATATATATATATATATATATATATATATATATATATGCATATATTTAAGGTTTGTGTCAATAATTGTATTCCTCTTTTGAAATTTTGTGGGACATTGTTCAATCAGTCTAAGTGAAAAAATTATATGTGAAATAGAATGAAGACCCAATGTGGAAACTATACTTTGATAATATTTTATGATGCATCTATTATGTCTTTCAATCTGAAATCAACTTTCAAAATGGAATTCTTACTCGAATTTGGGAAAAAATTAAAATCATATGTGAGAAAAATATCAAAACATGAAAAGTATGTTTCTCTGAAAGTACTGAAAATAATTGATGATTTATCGGTTTAAACAATAAATATGTATATATATATATATATATATATATATATATATATACACATTAAGGGGTTTCGTCCCCTGCTCGTTGCGCTTATCAATCCCCTTGATCGCTGAACTCTCCCACTTGTCAATTACAAGCATGTACATGTAACCGAATGAAACAATAAACATATTTTTTCAGAAACACTTTCATGCTCTGCTTCAGAAACAGTGGCACGTTATCCTACGGACAAAAGAGCAATTTCCAGGGGTCGCCACCAACAGGGCGGCCCAAAATCGATCTTTTATAAACACATTACTATAGTACAACACTGTAAATGTGGACCCCTAATTCCAACTTGCTTGAGCTTCATGAACCTATAATGCGCCACTGTTTAGAAAGTTCTCTTTCCATTTTCTTTTTCACGCGATAATTCGCTGATATTCTTTGATAATTTCTGCTTTATCTACAGAATGTCCGTCTATATCGAAAGCTAAAATAAATGTAAACCTCATTCCGCAAAAGAAAAGTAATATTTTTAACTAAGAAAAGTATACATTCTGTAATTAAAAAGAAATTATTTTTTGTTGAATTGAACTAAAATACTAAATAAAAAATAACATGACTTTTCTTAATCCCTGCGCTGCCTTTTAATACTTTCATGTGGAAGCCTAAATTGAATCACCCTATATATTAAATCTTATAGTGATACCAACATTCTGAATGATACAGTAAAGTAACATCTGGTTATTCTGTAACCTAGTACTTTAAGGATAGTGAAAAATACCTATATATATATATATATATAAGTTTGATCAATAACTAGAAAGGACATTTATTTTGAAAAATAATTCTTGATAGTGTAAAAAAATATAGTATTTTTTTAATCACATATATTAATTAGTTCAAGTATTTCTTAATATTAGTTGTTTATTTTAATCAAATTTCGATAATTCACTATCAATTATTAGATTATAATTGATACTATATTTTTTCTTTACATATATTTTTATTTTAATGTCCAATTATTCAATATTTTAATGAGACCATTAATTGACATACCGATTTTGTAATTAACGACGAGTGCCTGTTGGAAAACATTTTCATCAATTAAGAATTCAGTCAACGTTTCGGTGCTTGAAATAGATTGACAGATCATTTGGTTCTCTTCCATCGCTAATGTGTCTTAGTTAAAGTGTCTAGTTTATAGAAAAAGAAGAATCGGAAAACATATAAATTCTCTCTTTCATGTAGATAATTTTCCAGTTTTTGCATACAGACGATTTTACGGCTTGTTAGTCTGATAGATGAAACAAATAGATAAATAAATAACCTTTCAAGAGATCTGATTCTTGATTCGAAAACTGTATAAATTAATTAACACCGATTGCTTAGAATTTAAAAGAAAAATTTGAATAGCAAATAAATAAATATTAAACAGTGTTTTGTGTTTCCGAGAATCATGAAAATTCATTCATCGCATGATACCGAGAACGAAAAAAAAATACCGTCGGATTAAGATTAAACGGACGAAGATTAATTGAACAGAAACGAAATTCAATAACGCACGTTTAATCGGATTACGAAGAGTGTATCCACATTCTTCGCGAATTATAACGAATTTACAAATATCCGAGTCGGATTCGACGAATTCGTTTGCATTCATTGATCGGGCGCACGGGCCGATTCTATTTTCTTAACACTGTCGGCGTGTCGACTCAATTAAGAAAGTTTCGAATTAATAGACGGAACGGTGTTACCTACCGTCGGTTTATATTTCAGCTCGATTATGGTTATTGTTGAGCTGACACGTTGCTCTTAAAGGTGTTATTAAACTGTCGCGCACCTACAGTGCGCCATTCTCTATGTCTTTATTATTAGTTTGGTACAGTGTGTGCGCGTTTGCGATATTCTCGGCAAGATTATTAACAGACGATGAAAAAATATTGTGACAAAACGATGAAAGTATTTATATATATATATATATATACACATAGTATAATATTTTATTAACTTTGTAAATCAGACAGGAAATATATGAGATAAATACAGATAATGTCATTAAAAATATTTACAGACAAGAATGTGTGAATAATGTAGCTGGATGAAGAATTAGATTAGAAAGAATGTCATCTCTTAACAGATTATGAAAGTATTTGTAAGAAGTGTAAAAATTTACATAATTAGGCAAATGTAATCAAAAAATATAATAAAAGGCTTCTTTCGTTGATGGAATTTCGCATAATTTGAGAATTCTTCAAAAATGCCATACTTTGAAAGTGTAGTGTTTCGATAAAAGCCTTTATCGATTTGTGTGTGATTGATTTAGATTAAATTAAGTCAGGTTTGACATCGTCAGGTCAGATTAGATTAGATTTTTCAGGTCTTGTCTTCTCCAAGATAGATATGGTATGTTTTTTTGATAGATTTGCTTGGGTCAGGTTCGATTTTTCGAAATGGCATTTTTAAATCGAATTGGACTTAATAGAAACATACATGTTTGTAATATCAGTGTGGGCCTTATTAAGTCCAATTAAATCAAGTTAGGTTTAATAAGCTATAGGGAGATTATGTTAGATCTGGTTAAGTTATCCGGGTTTTGTTTTTTCAGGTTAAATTTAATTATGTATGTTGAGGTATAATTTTGTAAAATGAAATTATGATACATAAAATTTGGTAAAATTTGATTCTTTTAAATTTGATTAGATTTAATCAGAATATAGAATTCGTATGGGTTTAAACAAGTTTAAATTATGTTAGATCAGATCTGGTTAGGCAAGATCTGGTGAAATAAAATCTATTCGGGCCTTGTTAGTTCACATTTAGCCAAAATTATCAGTTCTAGTTAGACCTTAGTCTTATTTAATCAAGTAGATTAGGTTAGGTTCGATTAGGTAATGTTTTATAAAGTCAGGACAGTTTTGAAGAAACATTTAAAAAAAATTATTAATCACCGAAATTTGAAAATATTTTTTTATTGTATGTAAAAAGTTTGTAATGATTTTTATCAAAAATATTAGCCTTACATTCGAATTTCGATCAAAGCAGAAGAATTACACGAAATGTTAATTTCTAAATGCATAATTATAAATAGAAATTTATATCACGATTTTGTTCAACTAGTAAAATATGGCAACTGTAAAAATCTTCGTTTGATTCATCACAGATAGAGTTTACACAATCAGCTTCAAAAATAAATCCATAAAAATTAAAAACTGATTGGAAAAATGTACTGTAAACAAATAAGCTCACAGCATGTAAATATCAGAAGTTGGTCTATATATATATATACATATATATATATATATATATATATGTATATGGATAAAAAATACACTTATATTTATATATACACGTGAGTATATTTGAATATATGTTTTGCATTCGAAATGTAAACAATAAAGTTCAAATATAATTATAGTCTAACTTAACGGAGTCAAATTTTCCTGGAAACGTAGGACGAAATTTAATTAAAAACGTTTAATTGTTTCCAAAACAGGACGGTTTTCTCGATTATTATTTCACAATTAAATTTGAAAATTATAGAATAGTACATTTACTTTGATACCAACACCCACACACACACACACACGTATATATATATATATATATATATATATATATATTTGTAAATGTGAATTATTCTACATAAAGCATTTAAACAGATGGTATGAAAAATGCCATTGTAATTTAATTATAATGATGATTAAATAATACGGTAATTTAAATTCAGTCAAAGTAAATTATTTCAGTATTTCTATTAATTTCAGTCTAAAAAAATTGTATTAATGTGATAAATAAATGAGAAATCATAAATAAGCTTAGATGTGTATAAAATGTAGATTAAAGTTAAAGTAATGTCACAATACAAATTTTGGTAATTAGTGACCATGGTAACCATTATTGACGATTTTTAATTGTTATTTATGTGCATTTTCAAGACAGTTCCATCGTATTGGATCAGTGCAAAAGTTTGTGTACGATTCGAAATTGAAACTCGGGTGAATATTTTTCACAGAAAACGTTCTTGTTAATCAATTATGTATTCAACATCGTTTTCTGTAATCATTTTCCAACGCTCAGACAGCTGTTGGATTCCTCGTTCGTAAAAGATGCTCGGTTTTTCGATAAAAAAGGCGGCGATGTGGTTTTTGACGACCTCCACGGAGTCAATTTTTTACCATTCGAACAGTTCTGCATCGATCGGAACAAATGATAATCTGAAGGTGTAATGTCCGGAGAATATGGCGGATGCGACATGATTTCTCATTTCAACTGCTTCAGTTTTTGCAGAGTCAGTTTCGATGTATGTGGTTTTACGTTGTCATGGTGGAAGATGCCACCCCCACCCTCCTTTTTTGCACTGATTTTTGCACTGATCCAGTATTCAGAGCCTCGACGTACAGAAAAACCGATACGTCTATACTTAAACGCTCTGACAAGTCAACAATTAAAAAAATCTAAACATTTTTGACCGGGAAATTTTTGTATGGGTTTTGGGGATAAAAAAGAGTGAATTTGTGGAAGTGTGTACAACTTGGCTGTAGTTATATTTATTACCCAGATTGTAATGGTTTTATATATTTTTGAATGAGATCTGATCGGGAGTTTGAAGAAACCATTTATAGAATTATTCATCTTTTTAATTTTTCTATTAAATCACTTTCAGTCATATTTGATGAAACACAAATCGGAAATCTTTACTCCGATTTAATGGAATAACAAGTAAAAGAAATAGAAAAATATTAAAAGTGTTCCAAGGCGTCATAATTTAGATATCTCTCTAAAATATTTAAAATAAATTCAGTTCGTACAACCATTATTATTTCCCGAAATGGAACTAATCTCTAGAACTTTTTCCCATATTTCAACCAAAAAAAAAACCTGTCTTAAACAAAATCGATTCGAAACGCACACAGATCCGGTCGGTCCCATGTCACGTTTTAACGATGGCCCGTGTTACATACTTTTTTTTATTATTATTATTGTACGAATACACACTAATTGGATATGTCAGTGGAGTAGTGATGGCCGCACAGGCAGTCAGAGCCCCGTCAAAGGAATCTTTTGTGCGCGCAGTTTAAATACAAGCGCGACGTCCTGTACGCCGGTATTGAAATAAACAGTGAGTTTTGCTTTTGACATGCACGTTATTTTTTTCCTCGTCCACGTTGTCATTCATTAATTTCGCTTATATTTGTGTACACACACGTTTTCTTTGATTTTGTCAAAATGCAAAAACAAACAATGTTCATTTATAATAAAATACTTATTCTTTGCCGTATATTTTTTTCCTGTCAACATTGTACTGTTCATATATATATATATATATATATATATATATATATATATATATATATATATATATATAGATATAGGATTATAATAAAACAGATTTGATTTATTTACTTTCCGTACAATTCTCTAATTTCGCCGAACATCGTTGTCGTTTAATCCACGTAATGTTGTTTTATTTTTGTAAAAAAAACAGAGCTTTTAACTTTATATTCCTCTGTTTTTATTTTTGTGAACATTTTAGTAGTTTTTACTGGAAAATGAAACGAGTTGTTTCATTTGTTTGTCCATCGAGTCGATTTTAATTATGTGAATTGTTAGCTGTCTATTTGAACAGTTCTTTTTTGATAAATAAGAGAGAGGTAATCACAAATAAGAGAGAGGTATGTAAATATGTAGGTTATATATACTTTTTTATTTATTATATTTTGTGCTCATTCTTTTATTAATCTGTATATAAGCGTGTAGGAAATGTGAATTCGATTAAAAGTTTGAGATATTTTTTCTAAAGAGCCAGTTTTGAAAATAGTAGATCTTTTGTTAGATTTCATTGTGCTTGAATAATGAAATTTTTGTTGTCGTCATACAGTTTTGACCCTTTACACTCGACTGTCTCTCTATTGACTGCATTGTAAATGTGACTTTCAATTTACAATAAAGATCTCTTACTGCTTTTTAAGAAAGTCACTAAAGTGCCGAGGAAAACCGTTTTTTGGGATCAGGAAACATGTGTTATAAATTCGTACATATTATGTAAAACAGTCTGCATGAGCAATAATTAAAACGCAATGATCCATTCGAAGTTTGTGAAATTTTCAGTTGGAGATTTTCGGCACGGAGCTTCAATTCCACCCCAGGTCTCGACTTTAGATACAAAGCTGTACAGCCAGCTTCATTTAATATCTTCACGAATTAAAAAAAGATTGTGTAGTGTACTCAAAGAGAAAATTTCCGAATGGGAGACGTGAAATAAACATATATTGTGATACTTGTCCTAACAAATCTAGGATACACATCGGAGATTGTTTTTATCAAGTATCACACACTAAAAAATTGTAAAAATCGACTCTCACTTTATGTATTCAATTTTATGCAATGCAATAAAACTACTTATTCCTACCCGAAGTATAAATCAATATGTTTACTTGAAATTGTCCCGAGTTGCTAGATACTTGTCCTTAAAATGATCAAAGGGTTAACGCTGTGACCAAATATAATGTAAAAAGTGAATATTTTTTTCGACTCATAAAGCAACTGATTTAGATATAGAATCAAATATATATCTTGATGTTATCGAAGTCTATTGATAGCCTGAATTTATAAGTTCATATAATTTTCCCTGTAAATTAATCAAATCATTTTCATGCCATGGTTTTCTTACAAAAAGTGTAAAAATTTATCTTAAAATTGAATTTTGTTACTTTTTGATTATTTGATAAAAGTTAAAGATGTGTTTCCACTATAAATATATATATATATATATATATATATATATATATGTGTATATATATATATACATATATATATATATATATGTGTGTGTATATATATATATACAATATAAATGAACAAATATAATTTTGACTTTCACAAATGAATTATTTCTACCTCACAAATCATATTTTTTCTGATCAAAACACTCCAGTAAATCGTTATTAACCATTTTTAATTCATTTTTATATGTATTTCGATGCCCATACCGTCATCTTACAGAAAAATCTTCTTATAAGGCACATAAAGAGATTCTTCAATCTCTTGGTGTTCTCAAGTGAATAAATTCATTGCTAGTAAATGCACTCTTATAAATGAATTAATTTTTATCTCATACATCAACTGATGTAGATTTAAAATCAAATATAGCACTTGCTGTTATTAGTCTATTGATAACCTGAATTTGTAAGTTCATATCATTTTTCCTGTAAATTAATAAAATCATTTCCATTCCCCGATTTTCTAACAAAAAGTGTACAAATCTGTCTAAAATTGAATTTTGTTACTTTTTGATTATTTGATTTTTCTGTTTCTACTATAATTATATATATATATATATATATATATATATATATATATATATATATATATATATAATATAAATGAACAAATATAGTTTTCACTTTCACAACTGAATTATTTGTACCTCACAAATCATATTTTTTCTGATCAAAACAGTCCAGTAAATCGTTATTAACCATTTTCAATTCATTTTTATATATATTTCGATGCCCATACCGTCATCTTACAGAAAAATCTTCCTATAAGGCACAGAAAAAGATTATTCAATCTCTTGGTGTTCTCAAGTGAATAAACTCGGTGTGACTAATTCACTCTAATAAATGAAATATTTCTTATCTCATAAATCAACCGATGTAGATAAAAAATCAAATATATCACTTGCTGTTATAAACCATTTCATTTCTAACGGGATACATATGTCTCAACGATTTTCAAAAATTCCTGTCGGCGAAGTACTCTACATATTGAGCCCACTATAAAATACTGACGAGGCAAAACTTCCCAGCGTATGTATTTTATGCGAGATGTCGAAAGATTCTTGGACAATAATTTTGTCTAATTTCAACTATCCCGTTATTACCGTTTACCGAAATTCATCAAAATAAAAGTCGTATTGAAAGGGTTGAAGTCTATTAATAGTTTGAATTTGTAGGTTAATATCATTTATTTTTTCAGTAAATTAATAAAAATCATTTCCTTGCTCTGGTCTCCTTACAAAAAGTGTAAAGATCTTCCGATAGAGAGGTTTACTGAATGAATGAAAAATTCATTCGTGAAAACAGCATACGTTTCAATATAATTCTAGTACTATGTCTAAATTCACTTTCGCCAATGAATTCCTCACTCATAATGAAAAATAAAAAAAATACTGATCATACTCGATTATTCATGTTATTGATATCTTGTTTCATTTTTAGAACGATCACACATTTATTGTATCTCAATTATTTGTCTTCAACTACCATAATAATTCTGTAACTGCATATTCTTCGTGTACGTTTATTTCATTACTGTCTCTTCTATTCTATCGATATTTCGTATAAATTGTGTTCTGTGAATATGCAAATTATGAACGACCGAACCGAAATTTTATCTATGCGAATCGACAGATTGACTTCGCATTAAGTCAGATTAAATTCAGTAAACATAAGATGTACACACGAAAGTCAACCACGAATCCATAAGGGAACAGACCTTTTAGAGTAGGATTTGAATGGTGGTTTTGTGGAATTCCGGTTTCAACGTGAATCGAACTTGAAAGTAGCTTTAACGATTATATGTGCGTACATTTGAATTCAGCATTTATATATATATATATATATATAAAGTATAAGACAGAATATACTATCGTATTTATCAATTACAAAGGGAAATGAATAGAATTTAAAATTTATAAGATTTAGAAATGAAGATAATTTGTATTAAAATTTTATAACACTTCTATTAATACAACGTTTTAAGAAAATCCTGATATATTTTTTTTATTTAATTGCGTGTATTTTTCTAGTGTTCCGATGAATAAAATATTCTTGAACGGTCAAGTTTAAACACTTGACCATTTGAGAATGTTCAAGTTTAAATACTCGAACGTGTTTGTACACACGTTGCTTTATATACGTTGTTTCTATTTGTTCTTCTTTACTTTGATTATTTTCATTTTTAAATCTTTCGGTACGTTCTAGCACTCACAAAAAACGATTGTGCGGTGTGAAATATTTTCTTATTACTATAAATAATTGTAAAAATAAGGAATTAATAATAATTATAAATATTATGAAATCGATTAAAAACAGTTAATATAAAGTGTTCTTTCAGAAATGGATTCTTTTTGAAAAAACACAATCGTTATATCGAACTAATCTCGGGATAAAGCGCACACTTTTATAATAAAACTGAAATCTATTGGATTGTATTAGGTTGATAGAAAAATAATTGCCTTTAAATTCATATACATTTTTCTCTCTTTTGATTTCTTTGCTGTTTTAAGTGGCCCAGAACTGGGGTATGACTGACACATAACTTTTCTGTAAGCTTTCGAATTGTTGTGCCTGGTTCTGAATCAACGAATGCATTTAGTTGGTCGTTATGACTTGGAGAAGGACGCCCTCGATATTCTTCATCTTCGAGGCTCTCGTTTCCAGCACGAAATTTTATAATATAAAAAATATGTTAATTCAAATTAGAAATTTCACATCTATATGATTTGTCGTGGAAAATCGTTGATAATATTCGGAGAAACATAAATCTCTTCACTGGGTACATGTCATTGGAAGCAGGAAAAATCGATTATGATTGAAACTTTGCAGAAACAACATTACTGTTGTCCAATTAATCGAAAAATACTTGTTAAAAAACGTTAGCGACCTTTCCCTGCTCCAAAGTGTTAAATCGTCATGCGGTCTCCGTAAAATCCTTTGTGTACACTACACAAACAGTCCAGTATCAATTAATTATTCATTCGATATGAAAACTATTACTGTTGAATTATCTAAGCATCTGCTTCAAACGACCGGCAAATTTTGTGTGATGCTCTCTTGACAGGCCACCTAAATAAACCGCATGAATTTAATTACCTTTAAACAACAGATAGAGGCACGCACGTACGAGTGCTGCACATAGAGAGAGGCACACCCACGCGCAAACACACAAACGCACACAAAAACGTTGCTGTGTTCACGTTTTCACGTACACGTACACACACACACACATATTTACACATTAACCTGTTACGAAATGCAAATTTTCCGAACGCAAGTTAAATTAAGCAGCGTTTTACTTTGAACCATTGACGATTAGACACGGACGTCAAACGACATTTAACTGTTCACTGTGGAAATTTTACCGAACAGTCGATTGTTTATGGTTTTTAGAATACTTAACGTACACACTTATTCACGAGACCGTGTGAAAAAGTGAAGATGCATTTAAGAAATAAGGAGACTCTTAGTATACAAGGCACGCCAGGAGAACGAGACACTTTCGAAACGCAATAATTAAATGGATTTTTATTTTTAAATAATTCTGTTTACATATTCTTGTTAGGTCTAGTGTTTTCGAAAAAGTATGCACTTTTTCAATTCGAAATAACACACAGGATTCGTGCTGAAATTTAAAATTTCTTTATTGTCATTTGGTAACGTTCAGAAGTAATTTTATAATCATTTACAAGTCTAATTATGAAAACGAGAGAATGTACTGTACTTATTCATAGGATATGAAAGGAATATAATAAAAAATATACTCTAAACTGTATAATATAATGTTATTTTCTCAAATGTATCATTTTTCTGCGCAGCCTACAATATTGTTTTTAAGAGAAAAAAACATTTTCGACAATTTGGTCGGCTCGAGTGCATTTCGATCGCCATTTTATATTTTTCAGAGAATATGAGAACCAATCTGATTTTATTCTAAGATTTTCAATATCTATGTTGTAGAAATGATAGCATTGTCATCGGAATCCGAATAAGGCGACCTAAATAAACGATGAGAACGTTTGTCCTTTTTAATATAAACTCTCATTCTCCGCAATTTATTCTTGAAACTGAATAAAGTTACAGTACCAAACTGTAACTGGAATAATACATAATCTTTAAATACATATCCCGCAGATAATCGGGCCTTCAATAAAAAAATATTAACACAATGTAGTTACAGTTTTATCGTGATGAAATTCACTTTCATCCGCCTTACAAAACCACAATTCTTGTTCATCAGATGTGTTAAATATACACGGTTTTCCAACAAAGACGCCCTTTTTCAATTTGAAATGAAACAGTGAATTTGCGCTGATATTTCATGTTTATTCGTTGTAAAAAATATTCGGGCGCGTGCTATTTATAAAGTAAAAACAATATCATGTGAGTGACCAGCGGACTTTCTTACAAGCAACGATTCTTTGTTAAAAATGTCAATAACATTCCTGTTGAAGCACCCTAAAACCCCTATAACCAACCATCTAACACGGTCAATGTTTTCTCGTGTGCTTACTGTTCTTCTGGACCTTCGATGCTTCAAATTTATTGTGAAATATGTTCAAAAGGATTTCGTTGCATCAGAACTACACTGCTGTTAAATTACAACTGACGGCTGCACAACAAATAAAAATGGTGGAAATACGAAATCGGTCGAAGGTCAATCAAACATCCTGTATCTGATTTCACAATTTTAACTTTTAATTATTTATCTTCTTCTGTTTTTCTTTTTCTTTATCTTCCCCAGTTGCGTTCAGAGCGTCGAAAATGGGGGCATTGGTGAAGGTCTTCCATCCACGTCGATCCTTCGCCCTTCTCTTCAGTTCTACCATGTTATTATTTACTTTACGGCCCAGCTCTCCTATAAAATCCTCTAGGTCGTCCGTGAGATCCATAGATAGTTATTTATAAATGATAATAAAAAGTATCTCGTATCGTACAATCATGTTATCAAAGTGTAAGTAACGGAAAATATTTTCAAAGTACAGAAAAATCTTTTTTTTATACTTGGAGGATAATTAGATCCTTATCGAAATACTCATGAGCAACAATCGAAATTGGTCAATGATATCGAAAACTTTTGATAGAATGAAAATAAAATTGATTTGTAAAACTGAACTCTCTCTTCTTAACACATTGGCGACTGGGAACGAGGCGATGTGCATGATTTCTTAATCGTTTTCCAGATAACAGTATTTTTTTGCTTTCGAACATTATCAATCCTGTTACTGGGGATATTTCAGTTTCGTTTTTGACTTCGGAGGGACCGGTAAATACATAAATGCGGTAAATGCATAAAACACCGTCACTTCCTTTAGAATATAAAAGTGATATCAAGGAAAAAATTTCCCACAAGAGTATACCGTGTTTGAAAAAATCACACAGTAAGAGAAGCGAAACCCGCTACTTTTGTAATTTTTGTAACGTACCATTGCACAAAGGCGACTGTTTTACTAAATATCATACACAAAAAAATTTTTTAGAGTTACTTATGTCCGAATAAAAGAATGTTCATTCAAATATATATTAATGTCAAAAAATCATCGCAGTTTTATTACACACCTTCAAAAATAATTGTAAATAAATGTCTAAAATCGCCGGTCTCACAGAAAATTAGCGGTCGACAATGTGTTAAAACGAAAACGAACCGAATAAAACCGTCTGCCGATTCGCAAATTCCAGTATCAGTTCGTAATAAAATCTTACACGGTAATGACTTTGAGTCGACGATAACTCATACGTCTTGGTTACATTATCTTCGAATTAAACATGAAATTTCTGTAACGCTACCTTTTAAGTGTAGATAGTACCAGAGGTGATATTAAAACGTTGTAATAAAATCTTATACATTGGCGCGATAACGTTTGATAATACAGGCCCAGATATTACCTTCAGCATTTTCCGATCATTATTCGATGTGCGTGGCATAAATTCGACGATTAACCTTGTTCTAAGGATTACATTCGACTTGGAATCAAATATATAATTTTATGTAATAAAATGAGACATGTGGAGGGGTTTTGCACGACGTATATTTTAGTGCTGCGATGTTTGGGTTATGTGCATGGGGAGTATTCGAAAAGTATCGATTTAAGGACGCGTCGACGACAAACATCACTAGTGTTTGAGAAAAACATCGAATTGCTTTATGAAAATAACGATATTTTCGAAGGATAAATAGTTAACAAGGTTTTCTTTTCGACTCTGTGAAATATCGGACTAAATTTATTTGTATAATACTTGAAAGCTCTGAGAATGACTGAATTGCAATTAAAAAGTGAATAAGTATTATTTAAAAAAATATCAGAAGTCAGTTATTAAATATTTTTGATTTGTATCAGGTTGATAGAAAATAATTGCGGTTGATGATCTCCAACTTCATATATGTTTTTTCTCTTTTTTGATTTGCTTAGCTGTTTTAAGCGGTCCAGAACAGTTAGATGACTAACGCTTAAATTTTGTGCAAGATCTCGAATTGTTGTGCGTGGTTCTGATTCTTCTTTTTCTACAAAGCTCTCGTACCCAGCACGAAAATTTTCAAACCACCATTGTACCGCACGTTTCTTAACATTACCTATACAAAAAGCATCGTTTAGTTTATGAGTAGTTTCTGTCGATTTACCATCAGATTTGAACTTGCATAAAAATTTTTCTCTTATTTGCTTCTTGTCTATCTTTAATTAAATAGCCCAATTTGAAACCAAATTGATCATAAAACCAAAGTCGATGTTACTGAAATACAGACCAAAAATCGACTTTAAAATGATATTAACATGAACACGACGAAATTACTCTTTCAATGAAAAAAATTAAGGTCAGAATTCAGAAAACAAAAACTTCAGTCGTTTTCGTACTAACCTAATCGTTTGTGAGATGAGTGAAAAAATCATTTATGAAAGTAAATTTATGCACAGTACCTGGATTATGTGGCAACAATTTATTTTTATTTGAATGTCCTTTCTTGATTTAGAAATAATATCAGAATGGTACAAGAAAGAATCAAAAATTGCATTTTTCTCCTATTCATAGTTGAGAATATACACCTGGGAATATGTTTGTTTTTTTTTTTCCAATTGAAATTTATATAATTTGATTTTTATTAATATGTTTCTTAAAATTCATCTTCTTTAAACATGATTTTTTCTCTCAACCTACGAACCACAAATATTTTTGATTAAAACTGTTCAATTAACGATTATTTATTTGATTTTTCTATACCCAATCGCTGAGAAAAGTGATCAAAATTTATTTAAGAATAAACAATGATTTGTAAAAAATAATTGTTTTAATCTTTCTAAGAACTTCTAACTTCATAGTTTTTTAATCTATTTTAAATTACCTTAGAAGCACAATTTTTGAGCATATTTTAGATGATTAATAAATTAGACTGAAGTTTACAGTCCAGCTAGTTGAAATCAGGGCTATGGAGTGTCGATTTTCTGTTTGTATAAAGTTTGGTACACTTTGATTTAATCATAAATTCTTAATTATACATTATTATAATTCTTAGAGTATTCACTAAATAGTAAAAAATATAATATTAACAAATATTGTACAATACATTTTGATATAATCATTTTCAGAGTGCCAAGGTACAGATAACTATGTATTTTTATGTTTTTCTGTAAATTGGCACTCTGAGAATTTTGAAATGTGTTTGAATAACAATCAAAAATTGTTGATGATTATTCATAGTCAAACACATATTTGGTGGTTCATGGGATGAAAAATCATTTTTATTCAAAGAAATCACAAAGTTCTGGTATTCTGATATTTAATTTCATAAATGAGTTTTTCGTTCACCTTACAATTTTTCTGATTAAAAATGTTCAGTAATTGAGTATTTCTTATGCGGATTCGATGACGATGCCTTCATGTTCAGAGCGTTATTGTACAGAAAAATCTTTTTACATCTCATCGTTGGTACTGCTATTGAAATCATTTTTGGTCACAAAGAAAATCGATAAGAGAAAAATTTCATTTTTATTAGTTTTCTATGTTTAATTGTCTGTGTTTGAAAATAATTATGTGAGAATTAAGTATTTTTTTTAATAAAAAATCGTTCACTCACTACTAGCAGAATATAATATAAATCTTATCATAATCTAGAACGTCCGATAGTGTTACCAATGTGAAAACATTTCGAGTACACCTCTTATAAGCACGATGAGAGATAAAATCTGCAGCAATCAAACGATATTATTTCTTTACGACTCCACATTGTGAACGCAGACACATACGACGACGAGAGTAGTCTTTTGTGTTCATTGTATGTGTTTTCTTTATTTGTCGGTGATTAGGATAATAACGGACGATGTTAGATGAAAATACGAATAACTTTAAGTCCGTTCTAGGTTAATGTTGTAATTTAAAGTCATATATGGTTACGGTATTCCTAGAAAGGAAAATAGTCGAGTCGATGAATAAATATGATGAACTACTTATGCATACATACATAAATATATATATATATATATATACATATACGGTCGTATGAGAGTATTTGTATATAATAATAGAATATTATATCTTCAAATATGAATATTTCTTGGGAAATAAAAGTATGAGAAATGGGTTATAAAAGTTCTCCACTGCAATATTTTGTGCATCAATGTGATCTCTATATCTTGAAAGGATTCTTTTACTGTCAGAGACAAAGTTCCCTTCTTATATTTTAACGACTTGTATCGAGCATGTTCTGATAATAGTATTTTTATTATTACAACAGCTGGAAAATGTTCGTGAGGAATCTATTTTTTAAATTCGGAAAAATGTTGTAATCTAATGTTTTTATTATTGTATGTTTTTTTTAAAGAAATAAGAACAAGTTTAGTTAGTCTTTCTTTCTCTCTCTTTTCTCTCTTTCTATATATATATATATATATATATATATATATATATATGTACATACAGGTGACTCAAAAAGGCCGAAACGGTTTAAAACATTATTTTTTTTTCTTTTGTAATATTTACCGGTAGAGATGTATTTCCTTATATAAATCTCTACCGGTTTCGTGTACAGTTTAAAATTGTGTTTGTAAATAATCTTAAGCGGTATTAATTATTCTCAAATTTCCTTACTTATTTGATTTTCATATCTCCTTTTCAATAATTTCGCTTTTGAAATCATATTTTCCAGATCCATTTCATTGAAATTCCATAAAACCTCAAAGAAAAAAATACAAATAGGAGAAAAAAGTGAAGTACAACAATTACTACAATTTTAATAACACAATTTGTTTATTTGTTATATGTTATAAAACTGTTATATGCACTGCAAACAAATGATGTATTTTTTTCTAACATATCGAGTTAGAAATTAAGACCCCTAAAATTGTATGATACGGGGAAGATGCCCCTCTTGACTCCCCTTTGGTAGGATCTGTATATATATATATATATAACAATGTACTGAAATAATTTTACTTCTTTTCCTGGGCAAAACAAACATTTAAAGACAGTTAAAACTTCAATTAACAATACAACCATTAGCAATTAAGAAAACGCGGCTAATTATCGGTGACGCAAACCTGTACAAACACCGCCAAACCTGCATATAACAAACCGGCTTCCAAGGCTTTACTGGTGCGAATTTGGCACCCTTTTTTTCGAAAAAATATTTTTGTTTTTGAGTTCTGAGTAAATTTAGTATAGTTCTAGAATTTCTGATTGGAATTTAAAAGAGTTCTGGGGTTTAATACGAAAAAAATCGAAAAAAAATTCGGGCTGCTAACTTCACGCGGCACCCTATTTTTTCAACAAAAAGAGTTCTGAGCGGTTTTTTCAGTAGGAAAATAAGAGAATATTTCAAAGAGTTCTGGAAAATTAAAAAAAAATAAATAAAAGATTTTTTTCATCATATCGGCAACTTATTTTTCGAAATATTTTTTTTTCGAGTTTTGAGCAGATTTACAGTAGTTTAAGCGTTCATGATGGTAGACTGGCCTTGGGGGAGAGAGGATGTTGTGTTCCGCTGAAACGGTTCGAATTTTCGATCGAAATTCGTTTCTATGAGCGCGTGTGCGGGTATTGTTTTTTCGAAAATCAATCGACGAACAATTGTAATTTCTAGTGAATTTTTATGGAACATACATATATTTGTTCATAGATTTTGGCCGTTATCGAAATCGCCGGATGTCGCCAGTGCCTGCTGCTTCAGAAACGGCGGCGTGGGTCAACTAAACAGACGTGGAAAATTTGTCGCCCATGTTACACGTTGTGTTGAGAACTTGTGTGTGTTTCGAAGCTGGGAAAATGTCCGAGAAGCATATTATTGTGGCGATGCGGACGTCGCCGGCGAACACAGGTAAGTCACGTTTTTCTTCTCGATTTCACTTCCCCCAATGTGTACGATCGGTGGATGTACGCGTGCCAATACGACCGCGGTCGTGTCTTGTGTTTTTCGTGTAAATTAAGACATGCGGTCGATGTCGCGTCTCGACGCGACGACGGATCTCGAACGACGGGTGCGCTCGGTCGAACGGATTTTTCCGCTCTCGATCCTGCACCACCGTTCGTATCACCGAAGCGTAGGCGTCGCAGCCGCGCACGTTTTTTTTTTTAAAAAAATGTCCGATTTTTGTGGCGCGCGGGCGTGCGTTTGCTTACACAGCGATCGTATCCGCACTCTGTGTGTTTATTTGGCTCGTCATATCGCCGTTTCTACTTTCAAATGACACTTTCGAACGAGAAAAGTGCATAGATACGTCGACCGGCCCCCTATAAAGTTCCCTATGCGAATGATCCTTTTCGTCTCGTGTTTCAGATTATCGTCGGCGTCCACTGAGTTTGATGTACCAGATGTGATTCCAGTCCGTAGAAGATTCCACCGTTGAGACGTGGGGTTGAACTGTTGACGGGGCGACATCGAAGATGCATCCCAGCGGCCGGGGATCAGAATTCGGCCGCAGTATTTCCTGCTTGTCGTACGAGGCGACTGAAAGGAGGTGGTGTGTGGATGAGACGATATGTCTGGGTGTATATGTGTGTGATCGGTTGTCGTATATCCGCGTCGCGTTTTCGGTCGGTTCCGCGTTTTTTTTTTTGCTGTTTTCCGCCTCGGCAGCGGATGTCGGTTCGTCGCTTCGTCCTGAAGCAACGAATATCTGGCACCCGTGTCCAGATCTCGGTTCCGGATCATCGAGGGAACGACGGATGCTACTGCTGTAGCTGCGAGTACGCGGTACGTTCTTCAGAGTACAAAGAGTGGGGACGAGTTCGAGATGGTTGAATGATCCTCTTTTGATTGTTAAATTCTCAGATTGAATTTACAATAAAGAATTTGTTTGTTATCGACTTTGAGTTGTAAATTTGATAGATATTTAACGTAGATTGTATCGAAGTCGAATCAGTTGTTTGTTTTTCAATAATTTGATAATTAATTAGTATTTTTTTAAAAAGTAAACAAGTACCTTTTATGGTAATTGTGTTTCAAAGTCTTTGATCAAAGCAGGATCTTCATCGAACAGTTTTAAGCATTGATATGTGTTATTTTATATGATTTTCAGATTGGTCGAAACACGAACGTCCTCCCCGTACCATTCTTCAAATCCTTGATTAGTTCTGTAGATTTCATTTAGTTTTTCATTTTTGATTTCTTGTAAATCACTCGAGAGTCTTCAGTCATAATGATTTTCTTTGCATTTAACCTTAAAAGTTATTAATTAAGCTTTGAATTTTGCGGATTTAAATTCGTAGAAATTTTAACAGACGTCTTGAATTAGTGTTTGATTTCATTGCTGATTAGTTTCGAGTCTCTGCCTGGAATTTCATTATTTTTGTATAGATTTAAAGTACATTAATTTATCTTTGATTTTTTAAGTTTCAATCGTTTTTGAAAGTTAATACGCCCCTTGTTGAGTCTTTAGTAACTTTGTTTCGCATCATTTTAGAGTAATGGAGGTAGAGTTTCCTCACTCCCCTTTGTATAAATTTCTAGCAGTACCTGCAGCCGAACTGGACTCCGTGTGATTCGACCTGGAAGAATATTTGATTTTTGTATAATTTATATGATTTTCAGCTCCTCATTCCCCCGTCACACCGTCTATCTTGTTGTCGAAATTAATTGTATTTTTTGTGTAAATCTTTTGTAGAGTCTTTGGTTAGAAATTAAATGTTAGGGTCTAGCTTCAAGTAATTGTAAATTAACTGTTCTCTTGTTGAATTTCACTTTGTTCCTCAATCAAGTAAGACCGTAGTGTCATTTTTTTAAATTTAAATGATTTGCGCATGTTTTCTTTTAATTCTTTGCTAATCCATTTCAAGTATTTGATTAGATTTAGATTGTTTGCATTAACTTTTGAGATGCGTACTTGTGCCTGTACTCACACTCTGTGTGGTGCTAGCGCCGCCAGTAATTTATAGTCGTTGATGTTCAGGCATCGTTCTGTCTGACCATCGGCCGGGTGAAAGCGACGAACTCGAGGTTAGGCCGGGCGGCGGTAGTCGCGTTTTTAAAGTTCAGCATTTTATGAAATGTAACTCTTCGTGTGAGACAAAGAGAGTTGATCGAATCCTTGTTACGTACCGTTCGTAAATCCGTCATGTGATGGCGAACGCCATGCCTAATCATGTTTCTTTCCAGCGTAGGATCTTCACAGCAGCGCATCCTGAATTCCTTCTCGTACCGTTCTTCCGTCTATCACGCCGGCTCGGTTCGGTCCGTCGGTTCGCCGGTTCGGTACCCGCTGTCGATCGCGTTTACAAAAAGCGACTCGGAATCGTCCGTCCTTGTCATTTTTTTAAAAAATAACTTTCTATAGAATCCGTCTAAAACAGAATGCTTTTTCTATATTGATGTGTGTATGCGCGAAAAGTAAAAACATCGAGTGTCGTTCGAACCTTCGAGTGCGTCCTCGACCTCCTGTCCAGGTGGCCCGCACGGTCGCGCGCGCATCGAGGCTCTGCAGGAGAGAGGCACCCGGGAGTGTTTGCTTGCTTTTTGATTATCAGACCGGACGTACGACCGTCCGGCAGTAAATATCAATACAGTAGTAAATCCGTTGTGTGGTTCCTGTCCGAGATGGAGACATAGAGTGAAGAAAGAGCGCGTCGCACTCAATAACAGGTTTAGTATGTCTGTATTTTTTGCAGGTGAAGAGGGGTTTAGTTAAGCATTATTAGAACTGTTCATTGCCGCGGATATTTGTCGTATGTTAGCTTTGAACCCGCGTTTTTCTCTCGTGCTAGGGGTTTCAGTCGCGCATCGAAAAGGGAGGGACTCGTCGTCTGGAGTAGTCTCGCCTAAGCGCCTAGCGTATAAGAGACGTTGCGACTCCCGGCGGTGGAACGGCACGGCGTGACTGTCGAGCGGTCATCGTCCTGTCTGACCATCGGCCGGATGAAAAGATATCGGCGACGAATTCAGGGGCGGGCCGGTCGCTGAAAGGTCGCGTGTCGGCCGGCCCGCAGTCCGACGTTTCTTAGAAATGTCCACTAGCTCAGGTCACTCTTGGTCACATCCGACACGGACTGTTTTAAACCCTTGACAGTCTGCTCGCAGAGCCGCGACCGTACCACACCAACCGGCGATCCGGAACGCCTACGCGGTGCGATCGGACGCATTCCCGGTAGCGTCACGAGCCGGGGTGAGTTTAGATCTCAACGCGTGCGCTTCGGTTCACCATTGCACCGGTGTACCACGGTCGATGTGCTTCCTCCGCGATTTTTTTTAGTCATTTACATTTTGCAGCCCGATCCTTTCGTTGACCGATCGGGTCACCCCCGCGAATCCGGCATCGCTGTCGATCCGCGTCCAGCGGTGCATAAGAGGACTCGGCCCGTACCCGACCGTGGCTAAACTTAGCTTCAGTCAGAGCCTCGGGTACAAATTAGGACCTCCGGGGTACCGTCGCACACGTCGTCTCCGGACGTAGCGTGTGCTGGGCGGCGGCGGAAGGCCGGCCTACTGTCCGTCCCCCATAAAGGTAGTCCGCAGGATTTAGGATTTGGTATGGGTCTTTCAGGTCGTTGTGTGAAACTAATCTTGGACGACGCGGGATTCTCTACGTGGGATTCAGAAGCGACGGTCATTAGGTGTTTGTGAGTCAGTGTGGTGTTTCCGAACAAGTTGTTCGAACACACACTGAATTTCAGGATAGAAAACAAGTAACCTTTTGCTTGAAATCAGGGTTCCACTCTTTGAAATATTATTTGAGAACTCTATAACTCTCATTTTCCTATTGAAAAAACCGCTCAGAACTCATTTTTGGCGGAAAAAATGAGTGCCGCGTGAAGTTATCACCCCGAAATTTTTTTAATTTTCCGGAACTCTGAAATATTATTTGAGAACTCTAAAACTCTCATTTTCCTATTGAAAAAACCGCTCAGAACTCATTTTGGTGAAAAAATGAGTGGCACGTGAAGTTAGCGGCCCGAATTTTTTTTTCAATTTTTTCATGTTATACCCCAGAACTCTTTTAAATTCCTATCAGGAACTATAGAACAATACTAAATTTACTCAGACTCCAAGAAAAAAATATTTTTCCGAAAAAAAAGGGTGCCAACTTCGCACTAGTCAAGGCCCTGTATTATTATTTATTAACAATAAAATATTTTTGAATTGAAATAATTTTACTGAATAAGTCTTTTGGTTCACATTATACTTTTTATCTTCTTATTCCTCATTTACTCGGGTGTATATATATATATACACAGAGATTCATCTATGCCCTAAAAATATCTTCTTGAGATAAAGCAGTCATTTTTTCGTACACATCACCGTCACTGAAGAAGTATGTCAGTTCAAGAACGCCGCGCTGTATGCGTCTGAAAATCATAACTTACAAGGGCGAGAAACAATAACTCAAACCGTACGCCTTAAAAAGCATTACTGTGTTTCGAACACAAAAAAACAGCTCCACGTTGCCGCGACACACACAGATTGGATTTCCTTTTTTTCACCTACCCACCGCTTTTTTTCTTTCCGTTCTTTTCACGAATTCTGTTAACTGCTGGTTTTTGTTTGTTAACTCAATTATGTGAAAATGGTGTTTTTTATTTGTTAGTGTATACGTATATATATATATATATATATATATATATATATATATATATATATATATATATATATATATATACGAGTAGATTTATGTATTATTGATATATTTATTTACATTGATGTGTCGCATGTAAACAGGCTTCATGAAGACAGACTAGACACATCTATGGAACATTCATGATCGTTTCTCCAATTATGAACTGCACCGGCTGTCTGTTTTAATATGAATTTAATATCAATCATATCTTGAATAATGTAATTCAGTTTATCAAGTAATATTAGCGTGTGCTCATTTGACACCGTTGAAATTCACTCTAGAACGCGATTCGGCATTTGGTATTTGAATATAGAATACACACACACACACATATATATATATATATATATATATATATATATATATATATATATATATATATATATATAACAGTGGGCTGCACATTTCGACGGGAACGACGAATTCTAGGGCGAACGATAAACCCATAATTAATTCACCGTTTCGTGCAGTGACGTATAATAATCTTAAGTTTTGTATTTGAACATAGTTTTGAATATGTATGTGTATATATATATATATATATATATATATATATATATATATATATATATATATATATATATATATATAGGGAGTTTGTTTTGTTTGTCAGGATAATTAAAACACATTGATAACTAATAATAATATATTTACTTCTTAATTTTAACAAACGCATTAAACAAGCAGGACTGTTTGATGTGCTGTCCTGAATGAATACCCTTCACCACACCACTCTGGAGGTTTACAAACAAGATGTTTTATTGTCAGCATTTATGCTAAGTCGGGGCCACACGCGCGGCCATTCGCCGAACACCGAGCAAAATTTAGCCGAACACCGAATGTGTGGATGGATCTACGAATCCTCGGTATTCACTGTTCCCATCCGGTGTCGGTCTTTTACCACGAATCAAAGCTAACGAGCATCTGCATATTGTGAAGGATGCAACGTTGTCTACACTTTAGGCTTTTTGCATTTGTTCAATGCAGATATGCACATCTGGGCCATTTATTATCGGTCGGCGAACAACACTAGGCAAATTGCATTCGGCGAATGGCCCCGGTCATAAGCAACTGACAACTATCCCTCGTTTAAAACAACCATTCTACCTGATCATTGCCTAAATATATATTAGGTGTACAGATTAATGCAGTACTTATTTTATAGAAAGTTAATGTTCACAGAAAAAAGGAGCAAATTTCAATCCCAAAATATCCCTTATTATTTTATACAGCTTTACTCCATATATTGAGTAATTAACGCATCCCTTGTCGAAAAAAGATGACGGTTTTGAAGCGACGAAATCGTAATATGTTTTCGGATCTATCGAGATGATTTTAACATTTTTTGCATGTTCTATGCGTCACAGAACCGTACCAAAAAGCTGAACAAATCATACATTTTTTTTCAAATGGAATGCGAAAAGTGTACTGCTTAGTATACTGAATTTCTGATTCCATCGTGTTCACTACGTACTGTTTTGTAAGGTTATTCCAACTGATTAGTCAAGATATATTGTGTGTTTAAATGTTGAAGTTTGGCACTTCGGAACCCTAAAACGACAAGAAAATATTTCAATTTCAAATATAGTTATGATTGATTCAATTTAAAGGCACCGAATTAATTTTTATACCTTATATATATATTCGGTGAATTATAAACTTAATTTAAAAAAACTTCTAGCATCAGCAAGAACAATTCAGTGAAGCATATCAAAACTCAGTGTAATTATAGAACTTTCGTGAATTTCACTGGTACAAAATACTGACAAAAACATTTATTGAAACATACACATTTATTTATTATATATATATATATATATATATATATATATGCGTGCGTGTGTTTGTATATGAGGCATACTGTATCTAATTAATTTTAATTTCTATGAAAATATGCCTGGCTTCATGTCCTTGACGAAGGGATCTTTGTTCGGCGTGAATGACAGGCGCGGATGTAGAATATTTTCTTGATATGCATATCATATATATATATATATATATATATATATATATATATATATATATATAAAATATATCATCGTCTTTTGGTTGTATGTCAAAGATCCATCACACTGACTGAATTGATTATGTGGCACGGTGAAATGTGGGAGCAGGTTGTTCGCAAGGCAAGTTGGAAATTTGCATGTCATTGACGTCGACGTGAAACTATTATCCTAACTGTTTTATAAACAGGAACGTTCTCAGTGTTAAAAACGTTCAAAATTGAGGTTAAGGAACGTTAGCAGCAAGTTTAATGAAAATTATTTGAATCATTTCTCTTTGAAATGTATGAATGTTTCATTATATTAGGTGTACAAATTAAGTCGGCGCGTATTTGTTTGTAAAAAAATCAATGTTTACAGAAAAATAGAATACATTTCAATTTTCGAAATATCGCCTATTATTTCACATAACTTTACTCCGTAACTGACTAATCGTTTGTTGAAAAAAAGATGTCGCATTTTGTTCGATCGAGTCTTAATGCATTTTCGGACCTGCTACACTGTTTTAGCATTTTTTTTACATGTTCGGTCACAACACTTTTCCTCAAAGCTCGACAAATAATTCCTGCTGCTTTATAGCATTTTTTTTAACTGGAATGCAAAATGTATGCACTACCTAATATGTTGTTTTTCGAATGCTATAGTTGTGTTCACTGCTGGTCAATGTCAACCGTTTGGTCAAGACATATAGTTTTTTTAAATGTTAAGGCTACCACTTCAAAATTCTAAAACGACGAGAAAATGTTACATTAAAACAGAATTATGATTGATTCATTTTAAAGGCACCGAATTAATTATATGAATTAATAGTGAAAAATATTGAATATATATATATATATATATATATATATATATAATTTAGGCTTCCACAAGTATTTAAAAAATAATATTATTTTTTATTTACTATTTTAGTTCAATTCATTATTAAAATACAACTGAACTGAAGTACTAAATAAAAAATAACATATTTTTTTAATTTTTAAGATTTTTTAATACTTTTATGTGGATGTCTAAATTGAATCACCTATATATATATATATATATATATATATATATATACATAACACATCTAGGCTATCTCAAAATTCACTAACTATTTCGAAAAATAATGGCAATTGAGAGAAACGGATTTAAGAAATGGAAAATATATTTATTTCAAAGCAAGTGCCACAAAGTTATGTATCTATCTTCACATGGCGACCATCAGTGTCTCTACAGAGCTCAAAGCGATACATTGTTTCCCGGAACTCACTTTTCAGCATTTGAGGTGTTATTTTCTGAACTGCATCGATAATACGATTTCGAATTTCGGCCATATAACTAATTCTTTTACTGGTATACACCTTAGATCTAGTGAAACCTCACGAAAAAAAATCTAATGGTGTTAAATAGGGTGAACGTTCTACCCGTCTGTCAAGATAATCACCTACACTTATTTTATAATAGCATGGTGCTTCATCCTGTTGAAAAACTATTGTGCCAAGAATGCCATCTATATTAATTTTTTTTTCGAATACACACACTTGCACCAGAAGTTTCTTTATGCTAGCACAGCATTCTTTTTAAAAAAATAGTCCAATGTCACTGAAATATTATACTTTTGTTTGATTAATTTCACTTGTTACAGCGAATCAAACATTCTTTTTTTAATTTTTAATCATTATTTCAATTTGGCTCGACTCACAGTTTCCGTAATATATAATATTTATTTACATAAAACGAATTGAAAGAAGTCCTACAGAAATACCAGATATGCAACAGACTATTTCGATTTGCGTCGGTGTTCTCTGGCACTAATTAACAACGCAAACCGAGGTTTCGGTGTATATACTTGATTTAGTTTCTGTATACTTGGGTGTAAAGTTATTTGTCTTGTCTTTAAGGTCACTATTCTTTATTTTTGTTTCTCCATTACTAGATAGTGACTTTTTAGACATTCTATATATATATATATATATATATATATATATATACATTTCGTTTAAATAATTGACATTAAAATGTAAATAAAATGTTTAATCAAAGTCCACTTAAACATTTACAATGTATGTGCAGAGCATTCATCTCTGTTCATACAATCATTTATATGGAATTTTCCATTGAAGTATTTTGTTTGTAATGAAATATGCGGCTTCACCGAATTCCTACAGTAATCAAAATTAACTTTATTATTATTATTCATTTTTCCGCAAGTTATGTAAAACATTTTTCAGTTATAGAAAAAAAAACTGTTTAATATATAAATAATTTCATAACGAAAAATGTGTTTATTTCTGTATTATATATATATATATATATATATATATATATATAGTTAATGAATAGTGCCACTATTATAAAAATATAATTGAAAATTGAGCTCTACTATTATATATATATAAATATTTGTATATATACATAATTGTGTTTGTGTTGACTTCATATCAGATTCTGCCAAATTTAATATTCGTGGCCGACATATCCAAACATGAATATTCGCGGATTACACGTTGTCTATAAAATAAAATATCTTCTTATAAATACAGCACGCGCGATTAAATTATAAAATACGCAACGTTCATGTTTTATTACCTTTGTGATTTCACTGCAGGACAACGTTCATCAATAAATAAGTGAGGAGTATATACATCCCGAATACAAAGTGGCCTCTTTAAATATGAATCGTGCCGTAAAAAGACCGTAAAATGTCACTTTCGGCTCGTGTCGACGGCGACGTCGTCCTATCGCGACGTCTGGCAGACGGATGGACGGACAAGGATGTCCTTGCCGAATCACATATTCCGACGACAATCCTGTCCGTTCATCGTCTTTACGTGACGCTCGTTGGCCTAAATCTCGTGACAGGGTTAAGAGCTCCAGATTGTGAGCAAGGATCGATTTTGTGTTCATGAATGATTGCAAAATATTGGAATGAATGAAATATCCGTTAGAGGGATAGTTTCATTCAATGAAATCGTATGAAAATAGGACTAAATGAAAGAGTGTAATAAATCTTCTAAAAAAGTGATAAAAATGTTGATGACTGTCTGAAAATAAAATAGACTTATTACTAGTGATTCCTTGGAATCGATTTGTTTTTTGTGACTGATTCTGGAATCTACAGAGAGGCTCTTGAAAATAAATGAACATTCATCGAAAAACCAATTTATTATTCATCGAATCTAGTTCTGAAATATTTGAAACGATATTTAATATCTTCACTGATATTTCTTATACTGTGCACACAGTTGAGTGATGAGTAAAGAATAGAAGAAAGATTTTTTGTACCTCGAGTTTATCAACAGGTCTAGGCTCTTGAATTTTTTCCCTAGATCCTTCACATCAAGAAATGACAAACAAACATCAGAATTCAAGTCTAGGTCAAAGGATAATTCCAAAGGCACGGCGGGAAGATATCAAGTTTATTAAAGAAAAATCAACCAGTATGAATCATTTTATCATTTTTGATAAATTCGTTTGTGAACAAATTATTTGAAGATGACTGAAGAGTATATATTAGCTATAGAAAATAAATATATATATATATGAATTTAAGAAAATGTTTTACACTAGATTCGTTCAAAATTTGTAAATTATTTTATAAAAACGAACAAAATGTTAGACTGAATTTCAAGATTATAAAACGTGCTGTTGACAATTTAAAAATTACTCCATTATATGCGGTTTTATCACGGTGTGACAATTTCTGGATATCTATTCATCTTGTAGAACATGAAAATCTATCTACACACATACGTACATATATATATATATATATATATATATACATATATCGAAAAGCTCTACTTTCTAAGATTGCGGTATTATTGTGTCACATACAGATGCAAAAAGACAGAAGAACTGCACACACGTTGTAACCGTATTGAAACTTCGTCCGTGACACATAGAAGCAATAAATTGTAAAATAGAAAAAAAAGTCGTGTCCATTCTGCAAGAATTGAACGAATCTAGCGCGAACTGATCAAAATACATAAAAAGAACTTTATCAGCGCAACGAAGTTTCGCGGCACGGACGTTCCTGTATCCAGGGATTAATATCGATTCAGCGCGTCCCGTTATCGCTTCTCGTGAACCCGTTTTAAATTCGCAATGTTTAACGATCAGTCCGGATCGAACGTATTCGATATTTTGATTCGATATTCGTCGCACGGATACGGCGAAAGTCTTAGTCTTGCACTTTAGGGAATTCGGTTAATGTTTCGGTTTGACGCGTCTGCGAAATCCGATGAGTTTTCAGTCGGAGGGAACGTCTCTACCAGAGAAATTAATGTTAATTATTTTTTTCTGTATTATATCGAGTACTTGCAATGGAAAATCATAGTAGTTCAGACAATAAATCAGAATAGTCGACTTATACAGGGTTTTCCAATAAGGACGCAGTTTTTCAATTTGAAATAAAATAGAATTTGCGCTGAAATTTCAAGTTCCTTTATCATTGATAATAGTTGAGGGTGTGCCATTCATAAATGAAAAATAATATCGTCTAAGTGACCGCCGCGTTCTTTCTTACAAGCAACCATTGTTTTGTTAAAATTTTTAATAACATCCCTACAAAACTGGAGTCTTATCTCACCAAATTTTTTGATCGGAAACTGTTTTACGATTATTGAGGTACACCTTTCCCTTAACGCGATTTCAAAGAAAGTAGTCAAACGGTGTTGAATCGCAGGATCATAGTGACCAGCCAATGTCTTCATTTCTGGAAATAACGCGACCAGAAGATTTCGTCCTGAATCAATCACTTGTTTCACCAAATGTATGGCTTGTTACACTGTCTTACTGGGACCACATTGTCATTCAGATCAGTATCATCCAATTATGTTCACAAAAAAATGGTTTTACTGTTTCGATATCATTCTCCATTCACAGTAATTCCTTTACCAACCTGATTTATAAAAAAGTATACACCAATGTCTTCACCGGATTAAAGTGCGCACTAAAAAGTAACTCTTTCTGTATTCAGTCGCTTCACAACGATCATGCTCGGATTTTATTTACCTCAGATTCGACGATTTTGCTTGTTAAAGTAGCCATAGAGTTCGAGATGAGCCTCATCGCTGAAGATAACTATTTCATAAAAACTGTCTTGTTGTTCTTGCATCGAATTAACAAATATCCGATGCAGTGAATGCCCTACTGGTGTTAATATGGAACTTATAGGTCTTCATAAATAAATCCCTATGTAAAATACGCCATGTGGTAGTCTGTAAAAGGCTCAATTACTGTAAACGTTGCGGAATTGACATTCCAGGCTATTCCGATACACGATTTCACGAACCAAGTCAATGTTTTTTTTTCAGAACGAGTACTAAGTGCACGTGTTGGTGTTTATTTATCTTTAACCGATCCAGTCTGTTCAAATTTACTCACTAATTGAAGGACTGTTGATTCGGATGGGCGAGTTTGCCAGGAATAAAGAACAGCCATTTTCATAATACAATTGTTTTGCTGTATACGAAGCCATAACTAAAAATGAAAATCTCAAAAGTTAACAAATATCATAAAAAATATAGCTGTCAATTTGACATCCGTGAAATATAATCTCTTGAACAATTTCGCCCCTATTGGAGAAGCCTTTATGTAGTGTTTTCAATTCAAAGGCACAGAACTAATTCTTACAGCTTATAGTTAAAACGTTTTAATTTAATACTGAACGAATGTTTTATCCGATTTTCAATGAATCACTTTATGATTGTTTAACTCTAGAAAAACAAATACAATTATATTTTATTTGTTTCATTCAAAACTATGTTGAAAGTTGTCAGTGAAAAGACAGTTTTCAAATCATTATTGAATCCGTAATAAATAGAAACAAACGATGACATTTGACATTTTCACTTGATTGTTATTCGAGTTTTGAAAAGACCCGACGTTTCATCAATTACAAAAATCATTTATGAGATACACGAGACGACTTACTATCTAATAGATCAATAATTAGTCAAGTAATGATTTGAAAAACGTGACGGATTTTAACTTTTCCAATGAATTTACTGTATATATATATATATATATATACAAGAATGTTATTTGAGGTTATCATACTATTTACTATTAACTATGTGTAAATTTTTGAGAAATTAACAACTGAATAGTTGAGAATGTTGAAATGTTTGAAAAGGTTTCAAGATATTCGAGGTTCAATGTCATTAGCTCTCAAGGAAATGTTTCGAAATTTGATGCTTGAATATTTATTTATTACATTTATTCTCCGGAAATAAAAATAATATATTTGGTCTTACCGTCTAATTGTTTGGTCAGGAGCTTGAATAAAGTGACATTTTTGAATTGATTAACCTTTGGACATAATAAATATATCACACATAATGTGACCTGATAATGTTAGTCCCGGTGAATAATTTATCTATTTATCTGCCTCTACTAGTTATTTCTCTCAAAACATTCACAAATAGCTTGTCGACAAGCTCAGTCTATCAATGAACCGTTTGAGAATAGCTTGAGAAGTAAAACTATTCGTATTAAACAGAAACATAAGCGATTCGTAAAGACCGTGTACGCCAGGATAAAATTTATTGTACATTTATCTTGAAAATCATTCAAATTGAAGTTTTTTTCTATATTGTTCATTGATATTGAAATCGAGTTTTATCTTGTTTCATGTCTGTTTTTAAGAATGATTTCCTTCAGGATTACTGTTACAAAATGTAACCACCGTCCATAATTAAATGTTCAAAATAGAAAATTATAAAGAAAATTAAAAATTAATTTTTTTTTAGAATTAAATTTTTATATCGATGATTGTGTTTGATCTTATAAATGACATGTCATTATGAAATAGTGTGAGAAAATGTTCCTCGGTTATACAAAACCCATCAAATTGATGACTAGAAAAACAATTTGATTTCTTATTTAAAAAATTCACAAGAAATCATATATATATATATATATATATATATATATATATATATGTGTGTGTGTGTGTGTGTGTTACGTTTCTATAAAGACGTCTATTTTATCCTATCGACATTTCTTGTACTCACGAGGCTCGTAAAATGAGTATTTGCAAACAAATCGAATAACTGTCGCTGCTGAATGTTGTCGTTTTTTTCTCTCCACTTGAGTAGTTTCGACGACAGTGACAATAGATACTCGACGCATTGTTTACACGGAGAAAAAAAATCACTTAAAGACTATTTAAATAGATTTATTCGCTAAATGGCGCGCTTAAAGGATGGCCTCGACGATGGCGCTGTCGGAAAAATCCTTAAAAAGTATCAACTCTCCGTCTGTGAAGTTTTCAGACACTTTCTTTTCAATTGTTTGAAATAACGTGAATATATATATACATATACATATACATATACATATATATATATATATATATATATATATATATATATATATATATATATATATATATAGTTGGAAATCAAATATTCGAACGAACTTTGAATAAATAAATAGATGAACAAGAAAGAGTAAATAGTAGTTGAAGTTTCATTGTTATTGTTGAAAATTGCGAACGTAGTTCTGCCAAGTCTCAACATACAAGTTCTATTGGAAAGAAAGCAAATATTATAATTTTCGATTGATTATGAAATCAAGAAGATATAAACGACATGACGATATGTGAATTTTTTTTAAATAAAAACTCTTCGTATTAACTCGGATGAAGTTTATAGTTATTGTTCAATAGAGTTGATTTAATTTTCTGTCAAGGCCTTCTTCGTTTGATAATTTAGTCTTTGGGCGAATCGTCTCATTCTGAGAGAATCGAGTGGCTTTTTCATTAAAACTGATATATTTTTGGTCTTAAATCTTATTGACACAGAATGATTTCTTGCCGTCAAGGTAAAAAGTCTCAATGACATTATTTAAATTATATTTAATATGCTTAATCGACAATCAAGCGTTTTTGAAGTTTTAGCAACGTTTTTTCTAGTCATTGAAGTATTTTCTTCATAAATTTTCATTCTAAAAGCCTTAAAACATTTTCCGTTAGAAAATAGTCAATAAATCATTTATGATCAATGCTTATGGCATATTTATTGGCGATGCCATCATCCTCAGAACGTCAAAGTACAGAAAAATCTTTTTTAAAAAAATTTTCTGTACGTTATGGTGAGGGTGAGGTCGGTTTGCAAAGTAGCTGGATGGTTTGTGAGGATTAAACAGTTTAATTATTTAGCTATCATTGTAAATCATCAATTGAATTGTTGTATCCTAACTGATGTAATTTAAAATATTCATTTTTTCTACATGTTGGTATTTTAAAGTGAATGCACCGTTACCGAAATTCGCATAGTAAGCAATAAAATATAATTGAACAATAAATAATTTATTGAACATTTTTGATCAAACAAAAGTTTATAGTTTGTGGGATGAGAAAAGAATTCATTTGTACAAATGAATTTCAGCAACAACATCAGAACTTAATTGTGAATTGAGTGCCCGCAATACTTTTAAATTAACGACTTAGACATATTGGTTCACTCGTCGGCATTTTTAATGAATATTTCTAACAAGTGAGTCTACTTTTCTCTCGTATACAAAATATCACAACTATCAAGCGTTGAAAGCAATTCGGTGCTATTAAATTGCGTCAGTGCATCTTAATTAAACTGCATCTTTGCTTCAAGAAGATTCGATTCCATGCCCGAAGAAGTTTAACTTCAGAAAGGCACCTAATTAATTTGTATACGTGATACGATCGATCGTTTTCGAATTCCGTCACGACACTCGTGGGTTTTTTTTTTTAAAAAAAACACAATGCAGCCGTTCATCGTCAGTGTGTAATTTCTTCTCGTTCCGTCACCGTTTACATTTCGGTTTTCGAATCGACCGTCTAATTACATACTAAATACATGCAAAAGATTGTTGAACATGTTCCAACGTTTATAAAACAAACACGACGGCTGTTTGTACAATACGCTTTCAGCAGCCAGCTCATATTTCTTTTGCGCACAACAAACAAACTGTATTAATGTATCTCGAAACACTGTCAGATTACGTGTACGGCAAGTTTAGTTTGTACACATGTGTGTGTCGTATTGTTTAGTGGATGTTAATTGTTGTTAGCGTTTCTATAACAATGTTTACCTCGGCGTAACGACGTCTGCAAAGCAAGCTCAGTTCGTGCCGACTGAGTGACTACATTGTGAAGTTACGATTTCGGGCGAATCCTACAACATTTATACGACGTCTGGACGGATAAGCTGGCTGCTAATTAGACTAGATTTAATTGAAATTTGAATGAGTGGATAGTAAGTTACTCGACTTGTTGTTGACCTACAGATTAGACGTTTTGTGTATAGAGGAAGATTAGGTTCATGCTTCAATCCATTGTTCGGTATTCAGGGGGATATTCTCATTTCAAATCCGAAAAATAAATGATTTTCATTAAAGAAAAAAAAACTCACAACTTGAATGTTTTTAGCAAATTTTTGTGCAACCTCTTAACATGTTATTTACTTAACTGTTAACTTATACCATCGGTGATGTTTTCCGGCTCTGTTATGAGGCGGTGAGTCGGATCCATAAAATTAGTTTTTCAGCAGATAAAAGTTTGAAAAACTGATAAAATTATCAAACTTTTTTATCTTTTAAGTACACATTTTGTTACATTGACTTATTTAACTCGGATGAACTCAGCTGACTGCTGATTCTCTGCTTTAATATAAGCTGACATCTCTATCTGTGTAACAGAACAATTATCCCCTGGACAAAAACCACCCGGATATTAACTCCCGTCAATAATCACTCGGACAATAACCCCCGTGTACCCCTTCGGTCATTAACTCCCGTGTAAAAAAATCACTAGACATTAACCCCCAGTATAAGAATAAAAACTCTTTAAAAAAAATTTATCGACACAACAGATAATTGATACAAAAAATCCGGATGTGGTTTTACACGGAGGGTTTCTTATACGGGGTTATTATTCGGGGGGTTATTGACGAGGTTTTATTATTGGGGGGGTGTCCAGGAAGTAATTGTCCTAGAACCCTCTATCTGACCCTCTCAGCTTGCAGCTACTCTATTAGACAAAAAACATTGTCTTTAGAACATCAATTTACAGAACTCTTCCTAAAAATTTAAAGGTTATTAAATTACATTGAGGAATAATTTAAATACATTCTTTTCAAATAGAATAGTTTTCTGAATAATTCACACTTATTTTCTCTATAATCTTGTTTAACTTCATGCACGGTTATATATATATATATATATATATAACACTTTTGAATCTGTTGTCATCGACTATAAATGACTGATCTCAAATCACAACTTATAATTGAAATTAACAAGACACAATTGCTGAACGAACCTATTTTCAAATCGTACGAAAATACATTTCGTCCAGGAAAACTTTTCAAATTCTTAATACAAAATGAAACTGGAACTCCTCACGATCCGTATTTAGATTAAAGGATAATTTAATAACAAAATAAACTTATTACAAGTGATAAGTTAATAGACACTGTATAGACTTTCACCTGTTCGTATTTCCATTAAACAGGAAACGAGCCGAAATCATATTTCCTCGACATTTAATCCGTAATATAATTAATAAATCATTAAAAACTTTGTTTCATAATTAACAATTTCGTTACATATTAAATTTATACCGCCTAATTAAAAATATGTTCGCAGTCAAATAAATTACACAGTTACAAACTCTTTCATGAATAAATCACGTTCTTTGGGCAAGTTTTCGTTCTAAATTTAACTTAGAATGGCTATATATATATATGTGTGTGTGTATATACATATATATATATATATATATATATATATATATATATATATATATATATATATATATATATATAATTGCCGGCAGTGTTTGTAAACAGAACCCAAGTAGGTCACTCGAATAATTCGATTTAAAATCCAACATAAATAGACTCTTTCGAAATTCGTACAAACTCGATTATAACTTACTGTGAAACATATATTCTTATAAATCTATGTGAAAAGTATTTGAGAAGTTGATTTAATTGAATCAGCAGTTGTTTAGTTTGTCGTTGTTGAAAACTGTCACGTTGTCTGCCGAAGAATGTTACTTTCGGGACGAAGTTGTGATTTTTACGCAGTTGAAAATCGCGGAATCTGCTCGGAATCGTATTCAAATTGGCTGAAACTTTTGTCGAATTCATCGAGTTCGGAAATAAGATTCTTATCATAAAAGATAGATGATTGTTTTTCTCATATCGTACCAGGAAGGATTTTTTTTTTTAAATTAATATACAATTTTGAGACGTGTCGATTTTTCACAAACCGTAAACGATTGTATTGGTCGAGAAAGTCAAACGTTGTCTTGAGAATTTTGCTAATAAACGTTAAAGATAGAGACATACTTCTGGGTTACAGTTTTATTCGTCGATGATGGACAGTTCATTAATTTTTTAGTGAAGGTAAAGTTCGATTGAAAAAATATAAATGTAGAAGAATAAAAATACCATACATGGTCAAACAAAGAAGAGATATTTTAATAATTTAGTACTATATATCTTCCAATGGTATAAGAAATTTAGACACATATACAGTTTTGATAATGAAAAAAAATTTATTTTTAAAAGTGATTTAGCCACAGTGTCAAATCTGAATAGTAACAACAGAAGAGTACTTTTTTAAATATAAATCAGCAGTTTTTATCACTTGTCCTTAAATTTTATTAATACTCGTTGTATAATTTAATCTGATAGAAAATCATACATATATATATACATATGTATAGATAGATACAAATAGATTTAATATAACAACAAATGCTGCTTATCTTATGTAAGATTCATACATATAAACACTTGCATAATGGTCAAATAGACTAAATTATTAATTAGTTGGTATCTATTTTACTTACTAATAAAATTTAAATACTGACATATTTGTTACACTACACAAAATATCTTATTAAATCAATCAAAAGTTTTTAATTAGCTAGTTGGTGAATAATAACAACAGAAATGTGAACAAGTAGAATCAGATGTTATTCATTCATATTAATACTTCTAGTTCTTAACATTAAAATGATAAAATAGTAGATACGATTAATTTTCAGTTTACAAATGTTAGAAAGGATGTACATGTGGCCATAGTTGTTGCTGCATTTTCATCCATATATTTTAAAATTAACTCGGTTCGAAAAGATTTATATAAGGGACAAACAAGTATCACATGATGAAAGTCTTACATTTCCCCAGTTTGTACATATTGAAGTAGGATACCATGTATACTTGATGCCTCCTGATTTTATTTTAAAATGTCTAGTGCTCATAACTCTTAATTAACTGAATACTTTGATTTTATCAAACTGAATTCTTAGGTTTCAATATGGTTCTATTCAATTATTCGATTTTATATTTAGGTATCTGGGGTGATATTTCGATGCTAACACATGTTCTTTATCCAAGCTATTTTTTTTTGTATTTCATTATAATATTTTTATCACTTTTTTAGCAATTGTAGAATCTGTAGCCTCCCAGATATTCTTATAATTTGGAATATTCAAATACGTTTTTAAGTTGCGATGCCCAGTTATATTTAATTACATTATCAGGAGAGCTGTCCAAATTTTTTAGTCAGTTAAAACACATTATATATATATATATATATATAGAGAGAGAGAGAGAGAGAGAGGGAGAGAGAGAGGAAGAAAGAGAGAGAGAGAAAATAACAATATGTATTTATTGAAATGCATGACAAAGTAATAAAATTTTAGTTGTATAATAATTTGAATAATTTTCTTACATACCATCAAAACTACAAAGATAAACGTGCACGTCGTTCAAACAACAAACCGCTATAAATAGCTTATAAAAAAATCAAACCACTAATCCTTTAAATAACTGTACTCTAGATTTTTTTTAAAAGAAAAACAGACACGATCAACAGGTGTACCGCTCAACTCGTATAGAAATTCGTTCGAAAATACCCATATGTAGAAAGAGAGCGGCAAAAAAAGGGAAACCGCAGACAACTTATCATCATTCATCTTAAACTGTACGTACATCCTTCCGCATTCCGAAACTTGTTACGACAGAACTTGCGGTTCGTTTTTTTTTCTAAGCGTTTCTTAAACGCGAAAGTTTAGACGAGCCGTATGCAAACATCACAAGAAAATAATACATAATTTATGTTGTATCGCTGTTAGTTTCCGTGCCTCTTAAATGTTTTACACATGTACGGGAAACTTGAAGAATATTTCCATACGATTTGCATCGATTAAGATATGGTAGATGTGTTATACGTTTTTTTTTCATAAACAGGAAAGTGGATTCCTTGTAATTAGATGTTTTATCTTATTTCTTTTTCATGTTTTCAATCTGATTTTCATCTGGGAAAACCAAAACTTTTTTTTATTAGAAGACGATAATAATTATAATAGAAATTGATGTAAAACCTACTTATATTTCTTCAAGGTATTGTTTTTCCTATATATCTTTCTTTTCTTTATGACTTTTGTAGACTCTAAGAAAATACCTTTTCAAATACCTATGACCTTTTCTATCTCGCTCTCTTTTATTCGCCAGTCGGACAAAACCATATCGTGGAATTTATCGACGATTTCTGACTTTGACAACTATTCTCGGGTCTTCTGAGCGTCGTATATCTTTGATACTCATTCTGTCACGTTTAAAAAACGGTTTTGTAGAAAGGACAAGATTCGATCAATCTAAAAAATGTCCTCTCATGGATTCCTACACCGTTTTTTCTTTCAAAAAAATAGAATTAGATCACATTTCGAATTTTATCCATTTTGTACTTTTACACAAAACGCTCGAGTTGAAACAACTGTCAAATGAAGAATTAATGGCGGAATGACTTGTAACTTCACAAGCGAATTATACCTTCCCATAATTCTGGTAATATCTATAAGAAGTTGACGTAGAAAGTTCCATAAATAATTAATAAATATCCTGACTAGACGACATTATCCGAGTTCTCTTAGAAGCTAAATGATCAATTCCCATCAAATATACACACATCAAATACAACAGACATAAATATCTGGACTGAACGACCTCATAAGAAGCTGAATAGATAGTTCTCATCATATATAAAGTAATACATATTTAGATTCGAGCAGATTGGTTATAATTACGTTTGTAGAGTCACATCTATGCAAATTTATAATAAACTTCACTTGTGTTTCTTGAAAAGAAGTTTTTGCCACACCAACACAAAACTAACGTCAATAAAGAGATAGAATTATATGAAAACATATATAAATTCTCCCTCTCCTTCAGCGCGTATACGAATCAAGTTTCTTTTCAAACCGCCCTCATATATATATATATATATATATATATATATATATATATATGTATGTATGTGTGTAAATGTTTGTATATGTATGCAAAATATGCTTTGACACAATTACCTCTATCGTCCCATTTGATTAAAACGCGAAATTAAAAAATTAAATATTAAATTTCCATTCAGTTCGTTGACAATAAAAAGCGTTCGTTTCACGTCGACGAACACAATGGTGTCTGCAGACGAAATTCTATCAGAATTGAAGCGGCCTCTGAATTTCTGAACAGGTGTACCGTCGGTAATGCAGTGCACATTTCCGTATAAGTTCACCCCGGAACCGCACAAAACCAACAAACCCACCACTCGCCCACCCACCGGCACACACACACACACACACAGAAACGCCGCCGTCCTCGCACACGAAAGAAACGCTGTTCTTTCGCTGTTTTAGATCAACGGAACCACGCGTTATTATATTTCAATGGGCGTTCGAGAATTCGATTTTCGTTCCTGCCGCCGCGAAATTCCTCGCAGCCCTGGCTTTTATCGCCGACGCTCTATCGCAATAGCAATAAAAGCTCGGCCGCGGTCTAGGTCACATGTCTCAGTGATAATATTTTTTACGGCCGCTCGTTCATACAGAAAATAGCATTCACGGACGACTGATTATTTTGATTTACATCCTACTTTTATTGTGATTGAAGAAAATAGACCGAGAGCATCAGCGCTCCACTATCGGTGATAAACTTCAAATTTAAAGACAAAGTGTGTGACTGAATTCAATTTCACAAATGAATTCCTTTTTCACTTACCAAAAACAACAGGAACACTTTCTGATCAAAATATGTCCAATAAATCATTATTTGATGATCCTTGATAGTGGTTTATGCGCGTTCTGATGACAATATCATATCTTCAGAGTGATAGAATACCGTAAAGTCTGTAAGTTTGAAAATTTTTTCTGTATCCAAAGAATATTTATAAGCAATCGAAATATCTATAAGCAAAAATCGAAATCATTTATTATTTTTTGATCAATAATCATTTATTATTTTTTTTGAATACCTTGCATGTGGTTTATAAACTGAAAAAGAAATCTTTTCTGAATATATATATATATATATGCTATTAAAATATATGATGTATTTATAATATAATTAATTTTTTCCAGTACTGTAATATAACTAACATTTTTTAGCTTCATTTATTGCCTTTGACCTCCATTTTCCACAGTTTCGTCTCCATGTGAGATTTACAGCCTTTTTATATTATTTGTTTGTGTTCTCCGATCAAAATCAATAACAATTTTAACAGAAAACTTTTTTTTTGAGTTTATCGTTAAATTTATGCTTAGACGATCGAACATAGTACCCATTTAGTTTTAAATAATTGGTGGTTCAAACTTAGGTGTTCAATCGAGATGTTTTTTATTTTGTATTCGATTTTAGGCCCCAATGATCATATCTATCAACACGTCCATATACCTCAAATATCTATCTACCTTGTCTCTGAATTTCACTCTGAGCTAATGGCTTTAGCTGTCGGAGCGCCCTAAAATCCCAAATAACGAACCAACTCTGACTTTCACATTAAAATGGCATTCGTCTTGATATATATTTTTACAAAGAAAGAGAACGACTGTCTTATATTCATTAAGAATGGAATAATCTAATGAGATTAAAGTATCTTTATTAATCTGGTTGATCATAATTAAAAAAACAACATAATTTACTCGTTTCTCTTACAAGACCGTTCATTATTGAAAAAAAACATCAACAAGTTCTCCAATTAATCAAATAACTCTAACGGAATCCGCAAAACACTTCAGAAACATTTTCAATAAATAAAATTAACAAACGTTGAAAACATATTCCCTGCTAAATTTTTCTGCAAGTCTACTTGAAATCCACTTCAGTTATTGAACAATAAAATGTCTTATCTTTCGGATTCTGTAATTATCTTTCATTTCGAACTTATGTAATTATCTTAGATTTGATATCAATGATGTTTCTCTCTCTCTCTCTTTATATATATATATATATATATATATATATATGACAAGAAATATCTCATCCGCCAATATTGAAATATAAAACAATAATCGTTCGACATTATCTCGACGTCAAAGAATTACACTTCACCCGCATCCGCCATCTGAAACATTCGAGTCGAGCCTCCACCATCGCTCACGTCTCTTCGAGATTAAATTTGAGTGCTTCTCAAGGATAACCCTGTATATATTTCGGTCCGGAATCGTTAATTGAATCATTTATCATACTCGTTCCAAAGTCTGATAGACAGTTCATCGATAACTATGAAACATTTTGTCATTTTTATGATAATTAATTTCGTCTCGAAGGTTAAATTCCTTGTTAGGGTGATTGATGTGTCTTGTATTTTACGACGTCGACGCGCATTTCGACGATATATCGAATTAATATTAAATTTATATTGACACACTCTTTACTCGTATCTAATACGTTCCCACATACATTCCTCTATATTCGTTTTGTAAATAATTCGATTTAGGTTTAATTGTTTCGGAAAATACATTCACAAATGTATTATTTTTTCATCTCATAGCCATAAAATATTTTTCTGTGCCTCGGATACTCTAATGGTAGTGATATCGATACTGAAATTCACATATGCAACAACGAAAAATGATTTATTAAATATTTTTGATTAACACTTTTTGTATCTCTTGCGGAATGAAAACAATTCATTTGTGAAAGTGGAGATAATTTTTAAATTTATACAATTTCTCAGTTTCTTTAAACAACAACACCTTCTCGAAGCAAATTTGCGTTTTAAATAATCTTACATTGAAAGTAATCCAAGTATGTAAAAAATTTGAATTTATACCGAAATTGAGAGAAAATAAATATATTAGGACGGTGCAAAAGTGATTACAGTTTTTATCATTTTAAGTATGGCGCCGATTTTTCTAGTTACCGTTATCCTTTGTTATAGTCATGTGATACATTATTGTAAGCAATGAAATCAGTGCTAATGATTTCAGCTGATGTATATTTTTTAATTCTTTAGTAATAATGGATATAACCTCTTAAATTAGTATGTATATTTATGGAAAAAAGAAAATTCGCACAACTTTGTCATCTGGGTTTAAATTGGGATATAAAGCAACTGAAGCTTAAAATATCAAATTTGTTTTGGCGAAGAATCAATTAGGGAACGTACAGCTCAACACTAGTTCCAAAAATGTCATAATGGAAATGAAACCCTTAATGATAAGAATTGTCGTGGACCTCCTTTACCTATAGACAATAATGATTTAAGAAACATTATTGAAGCGGACCCACGTAAAACCACTCAAAGGGCGATAGATGAATTCAATGTTGATCATTCAACAGTTGTTCGACATTTGAGCCCGATTGGAAAAATAAAAAAGCTGGATAAATGTGTGCCGTACGAACTAAACGAACATCAAGCAATCCGGCGATAAGAAGTCTGCTCTACGTTTCTGTTGTGTAACAAGAATGATCCCTTTCTTAATCTCATTTTCATATGTGATGAAAAGTGAATTCTCTACGACAATCAGAAACGTTCATCTTAGTGGATAAATCGAAGAGAAGCGCCGAAACAGTTTTCTAAACTGAAGCTTCATGGAAAAAAGATTATGGTCACTGTTTGGTGGTAGACAAGTGACATCATTCACTACAACTTCTTAAATCCTGGTGAAACAATAACAGGAGAAAAATAAAGACAGCGAATTGAAAAAATACATGAGAAGTTGCATCGTTATTATTCTATTGAATAGGACCGATTCGTCTTCATGACACCGCCTGACCACACGTCTTACAAATTACTTTAAAAAAATAAAACGAACTGGGTTATCAAACCTTATCTCACCCACTTTACTCTCCGGACCTGTCTCCGACGGATTATCATTTTTTAAACATTCGAGTAATTTCCCACGAGAGAAGGTTTTCAAAGATCAAGCATCAGCTCGAAGCGTTTTCGACGGTTTCGTTAATTCCAGGACTCCAGAATTCTATCTTGTAGGAATAATCAAACTTGTTACCGGTTGGAAGAAATGTGTCCTTATTTTGATTAATAAATATAATTTTTAACTGATATATGCGGTCTTTATACGCAACACGTAAAAACCGCAATTATTTTCGCACCAACTTAATACAAGATTAGGGAATTTCTCATCTTCATGATTTAATTTAAGAATTTGTACGTTACCCGAACACATCTTTATACAATCTTCTGGTATGTTTTTCATTCGACTATATACACACTGGCTGTATCAATATAAGAAATAATAAAAAAAGGAGATAAAAGCGAATAATAGCGGTGAAAGTATAACAAAGTAACCCGAGTGCGAAATACAACAGTAAAAACGCGAAACGAACCGTTGAATTTTATGTTAAATTATGTAAAGACGAATCAAGAACAACCATCCGCGTCGCATCGCAAATGTCGCCGGGAGTAACTCGAGCGTGGCGCGAAAAAAAAAACTTTCAATTGAAAGAAAACGATTATATTCGATAAGTAATTGCGTCTTGTTTTTCTCGCATAGAAAAGAAATCGCTTTCAACTAACGCGCCGATGCCATCAGCACTTTTTTCCGCGGGGGGCGACGTGTTCGATTTCGGGCACGGTTCGCAAAAAGAAACCGCAACGACGCAATCTATTAAATTGCAAATACCACCGGAAACTTCGAATCTATTTCGTAATCTGCAGAGACGTTCGGTTCGAACGTCACGCACTTCTGTGTATTTAAATTAACGACGTCGTCGAACGATGAGGAACAACGCAATGCAACGTTTCAGTTCGTTAATTTCATGCCCAATTTAATGGAAAGCTTTTTACACTTTTATATATATATATATATATATATATATAGATCCTATCAGAGGGGCAGCTGCCCAGGTTCTCATAATTTTAAGCGCCTCACTTTTTGACTTGATGATACAAAACAACCCGAGAAAACCTGAGAATTAGTTCTTTGTTGAATGTAAAAAATTGCAGCCGAAAATGAAATCATTACTGAATTTGAAATAAATCGACAATTTAAAGACAAAACATGAGCTGAAGGATATTTTCATATAAGCGTTTTTGATAAAAATCGTTGATTAAATAATAGATGGACTTGCGCGTAGATTCGAAGCCGTTTCTTCTATTTGCGAATTTTTTTTTGAAGTTTTGAAGAAGTTTAGTCTAATAGATTAAGGAAATATAGTTTTAAACGACAAAGTTATTGTGTTATATTTTGGATATTTTATAACATAAATGCTGCAGGTTTGAAATAAAAACAACAAATATTTGCTTACTATTATTGTTTAATACTAATTATTGCTACAATGAATATAACCACACGGGTTCTGTTACTTGACTGACTTATGAGAGAGAGAGAGAGAATGAATTTATTGATATGAATATAATACAGTAGTACAAATTTTAACTAAAGTATGCTAATTACAGAGTTGCGGTACCTCGCCTTGGCGTTGAACTCGCTTATGGCCTGATAACAAATGATTATAATAATGGAGTACTGTGTGTGTTTTTCATGAGATCTCAACTACCGTTTATATACTGGATCGTTACAAGTACTTTTATTAAGACGGATACATAACTTAGATATTGACAGGTCAGTTGAAATTGATTAGTCAGAACGGACATACCGTGACTCATTTATAAATAAGTACAGTAGTGTGGATGGATACACAACAATTGCAAATGATATATGAAAATTAAATAAATGAAGAAATTGAAAAAGAATTAATACGGAATAATAAAGAATTAATACGAAGCTTGTTCAGAAATATAATTTTATGCTACGCACGGGACCGGCAGAATTATTTAAAGAAATGATCGACATGGGACTCATAAACATATTACCTAAAACAGCGATTATTGTTCGAATGTTTTAACCATGCCTGCGAGTGTAGTAGAAAGAGCAAAATCATTTAGTGTACTGAAAAGTATTAAAGACTTTCTACGATTGCAACGAGCCATGAGTGACTAAATGTACTGGTGACGCTAAACATAAATCACTAAATAGCCAATATTGATAGATTATTCTGAAATAATAACTGACTGAACTCTTACTAGTGCTGAAGAGAGAAAAGCTTCCGTTCAATAATTTTCATATTTCAATAAATATTAAATATCATTGGACAAGCATAAACATTTTATATTTTCTTATCCATAATTTTCAGTTTTGAAAGACCTCAGCAATATCGGTTGCCTCAGGTGTCGCATTTCTCTGAAAGGCCCTCTCTCTCTCTCTCTCTCTCTATATATATATATATATATATATATGTATGCAAAACATTTAATCCATTTTCAGCAAGTTTTCACCGTATTTTTATAATATTTAAAATACAATTCAATCATGAAAATAGCTCCCTCTAAAATCTTCTGCCACTACTCGGATAAATTTCGAGTTCTCTTGCGGGGGAAAAGATATCGGATTGATGGAAATAAATGAAATCGTCAATCTATTTTTGTTTCTGACCCTTAGCGATTATGAAACGTTTTCCGATAGGAACCCAGTTTTTTAACAGGTTATACTTCACAGACGCCAAACTGACAGATATATTTTTTGACATTTATTAAGTTTAGACATTGCCATTGTTTGTTATGGTGTCGTATACCACAGAAACAATGCATTGAAATAATAAAATTGTATTACGAAAATTTTTTTATTAATAGGAACGGGTGAAAATATTTCGATTGGGTAAGAATCTTCCAACTCAAATAAAAGCAGAGAGGAAGAAAAACATAATCATTTATTATCTAATGTACACATATTCCTTCATATGTTATCCAGATTCATTCGCATATATAAGATTGTTTGTAAGGGCCAATCATAATTCAACCAGATCATTTGTACAAACAACTATTCGAATTGTCATCCAATAATGATAGAAAGTCATTAGGCTTCAATCATTGAGAACGTACTCAGTCATTGCTATCAAAATCATTAACTTTAAAACATATAAATCAATATTTACAAATATTGAATGGCACAAAACTTTCATCCAGAACAGAGCTAATTGATTCGCATGAATTGTTTTCTGATATAGTCTCTAAGATATGATGATGTGATATTTCTTGAGCAAAAAGTAATCCAAAAGTTGATTTTTCAATTATATACACTTAAATAATTCGTTGATTCATTATTAAATAAAATGTTAAGAAAACTAATATTTCCTGTATATCAAAAATATAAGAGATAATGAAATGTTTCAATATTAAAAAAATTGACTGTTGGTGGATCGTACCTTTTTAATTTAAAAAAACCCCATCCGCTAAACAGTAGCGAGCTGGTTAGATTTTTATAAATGTTTACGAATAATTCAGTATGTATACTCTTAATTTATGGTTATATATCGTGGGATTTACCGTTTTGAAATCATATATACACAATACATTTTTAATTTTTTAATAAAAAAATATACAAAACTGTATATATATATATAGTTTCTCCGCAGCTTAATTACGATTGTTAATTAGAATGTATAATATTCCTTTGTTGTTCTTTTCGTTAATGAAAAAGAAAAGAACAAAAAAAAACACAGAGAACGGATAAAAAAATGCTGGCAAGTTTTCAGCGACACGGTAGACAATGCGTAGGTGGTGCACGAAAGAGGTTACGAGCCTGCATAAGTCACGACCCTTCTGTTTAATAAAACATGTCAACTGGTGGCTTGACGTTCGAGATAAAAGCAAAGTTTTTAAAAGCTTATTTAAGAAATGTACCTTTTTTTTCCCGAATGTACATTAATGTAGCAAAACATCATATCTTCGTTACGAATCGTCATTATCGTCTCTCGCACGAAACGTCTACACGAAAATTTTAAGGCGTGTCAGGTATACACACACACACACACATACATACATATATATATATATATATATATTTATGTAAAGAAATATAAATATTTGTATTGTTTTTCAGTTCATATTTCAAATCTAAAGCTTAATATTGAAAATATTTAACTTGTAAAAAGAATATTTTTCTTGTTTGATTAGAATACAAACAAGCGTCATATTCAGAGTTTGTAAACGAATGAATGTATGTAGACTGTTAAAAAAAATATATACATAAAGCAAAGATAATAATAATCAGCTAAGTATGTTTAAATGGTGTGAAATATTTGCACGCATAGTTAAATGTATTTTTGTTTGATTTTTCAGTATATATTTCAACTCTGAAGCTTAATATTGAAAATATTTAACTTGTGAAAAGAATACCTTTCTTATATGAATAGAATACAGACAAGCTTCATATTCACCATACAAATATTCTTTTAAATATTTCAATAAAAAATTAAACAGTAAAATAACGTGAATTAGTTAAACATGGCTGTTTCTATCTCAATCTGTTATAAAAAACATTATATCTAACTTAAAAAAATCATAAATTCGTTAAAGAAAAAATAAATGTAAAATTTAAATGAGTTATTTTCGAATATAAATAAAGGACCTTTTTTCGTTAGATACTTTTTTTGCGGGTGAATTTTTTTGTCCGCGACCTGCTACTGAATTTATTCGTCCGTGTTTTCCACCACTGATCTAAAACTATTTATTTCCATTCTTGAATCATACATTTCTAAGTGTCTAAACAACACACAGACCTCTAAAATAAATTCATTCATTACCCGTTTATACGAAAAAAGATAAACCTTTTCAAAACACAAACACACACACACACACACACAGACATGACCGTTTAATTTCGGAGGGCCGCAACGGCACAAGTGATAATTTTCAAATGATATAATTAAACTGTGTGTTTAGCCGATACGTGCTAGTTACACGACCGCTGAAATCCGTTACGGATCAACGAACCGATTTTGCACAGATCTGTAAAAAAAAGGCGCGCTGTTTTACGAAATTAAACAAGTTTAAACCGCGTGCGCTCGTGTATACTGTTTAATGAAGATTGAATGAACCGGTTAATTGGTGAGTATTATTGTTCATGATGCAAATTGTGTATTCATGATGAAGTTTGTTTAATTTCGGAAATTGAGATTGATTGCTTTTGGGAACGTCTCGCTGCAGCCGCCTGTGAAATTATCGTCGAAATGAATATATGCATTCATATATTGTAAATATACATATATATATATATATATATATATATATATATATATATATATATATATATATATATATATATAATGTATATATTATAACATCCTGTGAAACGTTCAATAAATTAAACTCGCGAAGAGTGTAAACATAGATTAATATTTCTGTATGTGTATATGAAAATCGATCCACGTGGACGTTTTAATTTACACGATATTAAATCATCACTCACGCTTTAGAATCAAATACGAAAAGTTATATGTTTATCATTGGTCGAAAATAAATGAACAAAGTTAGTGAAACAAATCGAAACGACTTGAATTAAAGTTGGAAAGTATCGAGGTGATACATCAAAAATGTATCAGGAGGAGCGAACCGATACGAAAATAATGAAATGGGAAACGTCAATATTATTTATTTATTTACGGTGTGAATTTTATTCACTGCATTCGGCGTTTCCAGGACGCGTGCCTGTTTCACGTTGTGCGTGGAACGCCATTCGATAGTAAATAAATGAACGGAGAGTAATGATATTTTTTAACGAATCGTGAAAAACAATGAATCAGTGGTGAAGAATCGATCGAAAGTAATGACGGACGACTCTGAATTTTTGTCAATTAATCAACGATTTGTGTAGGACGGTAGTTTTCGTGTGAGAATTCTTATTATGTTCTTATTGATATAATGATAGTAATAACATGTCGGCAAAGAGGCGTCGCATGTCTACTTTATTAGAACAGTTCTGACACTGTGGCTAATATTTTTTTCTGTCTGGAAACCACAAAATGATTTCCAGTCAAAAATGTTTACTGAATCTTGATTGATCAATTTTGATCGTTGCTTGTATGTAATTTAATCTCTGTCATCATATACAGAGAATCAAGCCAGATAAAAAAATCTATAGTGCGTACAGCAGTGATGTCAAACGTGTAGCCGTTAGGATGCATGCGGCCCGCAAGACCCTAGAATGCGGCCCGCGACCCGAAGTTTGAAATTAATTTTATTAAAATAAGAAAATGGCATTTAAAAAAATAGAAAAGACATTTTTAAAACGTTCCAGATTATAGAAGTATATAGTAAAGGACACCGTCTTGTGGTCAATTCTATTTTAGTTCATTTTCCTACTTGTAAAAAGTATCAAGAAGTATATTACTGTTGTGATTTTAGCAAATATGCTTCGCATATTCAACAATTATTATTTGAATTGGAAAACCGATTTGAAAGATTCAAATTATATATATATATATATATATATATATATATATATATATATAAATTCTATCTATCCGCGAATCTGCCGAGTCACACTATTCGGGACACTCAATTATGACCTGAAACTTTCGCATTAACGGGACTACGATAAATCTAGAGAGAATTAATCTCTAACTAGTACTCATTAGCACTTTACTTCTTGTGCAAACAAACTATAAACCACTGCACGTACAATCACCATGCCCGTGTTTTAAAGTTTCTGTGTCTAGTCTACACTATAACTTTTAACAAGGTGTAAATAAGAGTACTCAGCGTTTAAAATGTATTAACAGAGTAAAATGTTATCGCCGTAGATCAAACTTTATTCAGAATACAGTCGCGCACAACTTGTTTTAATTTCGTTATCGTCGATGTGAATGTGCACGTTTTTTGATGAATCAGTGAAAGAGATTCAATGTAATCGATTCTGTTCGTCGATGATTTTTTTCGTTTAAAAATAAACTATAATATGTGACGTACTCATTAATTATGTGCGTTTCTTATACACAATGATTGTTTATGGAAAAATTCAATACATTTCAAGCCTCAAAGTGTCATCCGTTATTTTGTACAACTTTACTCTATCTTTCGGATAACTCACGGATCCCTTGTCTAAAATAAGATGGCGGCACTGACTCGATGAAATCTTAATACATTTTCGTACCACTTCTACTGTTTTAACATTTTTTGCATGTCTTATGCATCACAACACCTTCTTTCGAAACTGAACGAATTATTCCCTCTGCTTCGCCGGCACTTTTTTCAATCGGAATGCGAAAAGTATGCAATGCCTTATACATTGCTTTTCGGGCGCGGAGGAGCAGAAAATAGAAAAATAGTGGCATCGAGGATAAGAATCTAACTTAAAATTCATGTACACAGGAACGAAACAAATTAAAATATCAGTGTTTTAAGTGCGGCGTTGTATTTAAGAGATTTTATATCTTTTTTATTCTATTTATAAGCTTTGTTTAATCAAAATTAGGTATTTTACCAGTCAATATCCTCTTATGTGTGTATTTGGACTCTATCTGAGAGTACCAGTCGTCGTTGATGGTTGTTCCTGCACGATGTGATACAATGGACGCATGCTGATACTATGTACATCGAGCAATTCACGCTTTTCTTCTATCAGTACAACAATAATATGAAAAATAATCAGAAAGAAAGAGTGAACTGTTAGAGATGTGTTACAGAATGATATTTAGATATACAAAGTAGTAATGTTTGTAAAAGATTAATTTTTAAAAACAAAGGAAGCTCTGCTTCCTACCCGTTACGTTTGTCGATATCTGAGGGGCTCCGCCCCCGTTCGTTTATCACCACAGTTTAGAACAGGTAATGATTCGTGAAAATGATCGGGAATGAAAATGATTGATGTGCTACTTGTCGAGTGTAGCAGCGGGAGCGGCGTTAAGAGGATCAAACAAATTTTAATAACCTAAACGTGTGTTCCAATTAAAATATTTATTTTCTGATCAAAATATTCCGTAATTCATTAATGTTCATTTATTTAATGACTTGTTGGAATTTTAATGTCGACGTCCTCTGAGAATAATGTCATCATTATAGAAATATGTAACATTATTTTAAATATTTTCAAAAGTATCATTGTTTCTATTAGGTCGGTAGGAAAGTAATTACGCTTTTCTTCTGAATACTCACCTTAACTTTTTTCAGTGAAAGTGTCATTTCGTCGTGTTCATGTTAATATCATTTTAAAGCGTACTTTTCGCTCTTTATTTTGGTAAATCGATTTTGGTTTTATTATGAATTTTGCTTCAAATTGGACTAATGAATTAAAGACGGAAAAGAAGAAAATAGAAACAAAGAGTTGAAAACGGATTATAAAGCAGCAGAAACTGCCCGTATACGAAACGCTGCTTTTGGTGTGGGTTTAAGGAACGTACGGTGCAATGGTGGCTCCAAAAATTTCGAGCTGGAGACGATAGCTTCGAAGAAGGTCCTGGGCGGCCTTCTTCAATTTATAACGACCAACTGAAGGCGTTAGTTGAATCAGAACTACGCATAGTAATTCGAAAGCTTGCACAGAATTTAGATATTAGTCATCCAACAGTTCTGGACCATTTAAAACTACATAAATTAAAAAATGTATATGAATGTGAAGATCATAAACAGCAATTATGTATCTACCAACCTGATATTTCGCTACATGTTCAGTTTGAATCTCACTTTACTGCCTCAATATCGTTACAGTTAATAAATCAAACCACTTCAACCCAACTGTACTTATAGACAAAAACGATTTCTCCACGTACAAGTATTTTTATACAAGTCTTTCAGCTTGAAATACGAGCACGTCCCATGTTTACACATACGAACGTTTCTAACACAAACAGGAGAAATATTTGCTTTCTCTGCAAGCATAAAAAACACGCTAATGTGCACAAGTAAAAAATAATGTATTCCGTCCGTCAGCCACGTACTATTAACCCTTGATATCTCGATATCCTTATTATCGTCGCACAATAACGCACACAGCCAGTCTTGCCGCATACATTCCAATGTTGTTAGCATAAAAATATAAATGTAAACGAGGCGCACGTTCAAGATATGAAATTAAAATCCTAGTCTTTCCATTAAGCTTAATGGAATTTTTATGTGTTTTTAATATCCCATAATTAGATCTAGCTTCTACGGGTTTACATATTATTTTATATATATATATATATATATATATATATATATATATATATATATATATATATATATATCTAAATATGTAAATATGTGCGTGTGTGTGTATATATATATATATATATATATATGTATGTATGTATGTGTATTTGTATTTTTATGTTGGACATGTTTGCGTAGGCAGAGAGATGTATATATGGAAACCTTGAAACTGTTTTCAAAAATCAATACGTTTGACAATAAATGAAATTATAATATAATTTAAATTGCGTGTAATGATACATTTTTTGTGTATAGTACATGCGAATAACAGGACTATAGTTCATATCTTGATATTGGAAAACAGTTATTGAATCGAACTGAATAATTTCGATCAAGGTTAAGAGAAAAATAGTGTTATATATATATATATATATATATATAGTCGTCTCTTTTTATGCGGTAGATTCGTTCCACAGAATACCGTACATAAAAAATTGGTACAAAAGAGACATAACTTATATTGACAAATTAGAAGTGCGTTCGATAATTTCCTAGAGTCACATAAAAACAAAGTAATGAGTCAGAATGTACCCGAGATAGCATAAAAAAGTTTATGAAAGTTCAGAAAAATAAGAATGTCTAAAAACTCGTTCGAGAATCTCAAATAAATTGATATGAAAGTTTGTCTTGAGATCCATTTAATTTTATTGAAAAGTAATAATTCTTTTCGCATTTTTTCATCGGAATTGTCGTCGATATCTGTCAATGTTCGGCACCATTTGTGAACTGGTACGAAATCGTTTTCAACACTATAAGAGATAAGTCAGTGCATCGTATCCGGATGCTAAAGATAATCGTTCTTCGCGAGCAGAATTAGCGTCAACTTCACCCCCGTTCTGTGTTGTTTTTTTCCCCTCTGACAATGTGATCATTGATTAAACTTTGCGATGATGATTTTATCAATTTTTTATGCAGTTCGTGATATCCGTACAAACAATTCTTCATCTCACGTTGGAATTTGAAGGCTCGTTCAGAATTTGTGTTATAAATGAGAAAATGATTTTCTAATTTATTGCAAAGTTCAAGACCTTTTCGAATTATATTTGCAGTGAGGGGAATAGGTTTTTCTTCCTGTTCAGTATTGTTTTCTGGATTTTCAACGATATCTAAAATTATACCAATAAATATCACCATCTCTTAAGTCATTATCCACAAGTAATTCGTCGACATTATTCTGGATAAAAATATCAAAACTTGCTCTACCAGTTTTATGCGCCAAAGTAATGATTTCAGCTGATAATGTCAATGTTTGAGTGATTGCACTGTTTGCAACACATCCAGGCCAAGCTGCTTTCCTGCAACCATTTAGAGTTTATAGCGTTATTTCCGCGATAGCAGATACAACCAAATTTAAACACTCAAGATAGAAAATTTTAAATTAAAAAATATAAATTTTAAAATACATCATAATTTAAATTTTTTTAAACAATATGCAGCTCATACATGTATATACGAAGGGAAAACCCCGAAGTTGCATGAAATATCCACCGCATAATTTCCTACGAGAGAAGGTTTTCAAAGATCAGGTATCAGCTCAAAGTGCTTTCGATGAATTCGTTAATTCCCGGACTCCAGAATTCTATCTTGTAGGAATAAACAAACTTGTTTCCCGTTGGGAGAAGTGTGTGCAGGTCAATGGTCTTTTTTGACCATCTTTCATCTTTTTTTGCCTCATTTTGATAAATAAATATAATTTTAATTGATATGTGCGCCTTTATACTCGATACGTAAAAACCGAAATTATTTTCGCACCAACCTAACACGACCAATTGTTTTCTAATATAATTTTATACTTCTTTAGTTTCAGTCTCTTTAGTGTGGAAATAATTGTGCCATTAATAAAACAAACGTTCTCGATCCTACCGTACTCATATAAATATTTTTTTTTAATTATTTTCAAACTAATTATACAGTTCTAGCTCGGTAATAGCAATAAAACTTGATATTAGCAACGATCAACCAATTGCACCGATGAAAAAAGCTACAAATGATATTTTTTTTCATGTACATTTTCCAATATCATACATTTATAAAGAAACAGATTTGTCGACAGATTCATGTAAAATATTTATTTCTTATTTATTTCTCCACGTGCATCTCTATATAACACTTGCAACGAAATGGAAATTTTAAACGAATTATCTACACACAGCGATACAAATCCATATCTTCACATATTTACATACGGTGTACATGTTCGAAGCAATTTAAAATTTCGATTTCGTCGCAAATAGAGAGAAAACTCTAGAAACGAAGCGACCGTTCCGTCTGTAAATCTTTCTTTTCAAATTAACGGCGTTCAATTACACACACGACATTTTGCAAAAATGTAATTTTTCTCATACGAATCGTGTATGAGTTGAACGCAGAGTGCCTCACAGGAAAACACACACCCGTAACGATTTCTTCGTGTGTAATGTAGGTGAATACGTGTTTTCACTGTTATACACACACATCTCTCTGTTCTGTTCTGTTTGGCATCGAGCGATGTACCAGATATACCAGCTGACGTTGTAGATATTAATCTTTTGAGAGTGGAGAATAATCCCGAAAGCGAAGCGCAGTATACATTATATCTACCTATCTTTACCTTTATAAAGATATGTATATATATATATATATATATATATATATATATATATATATATATATGTGTGTACGTATCCACTGTACAGGTATAAGAGATATTGTATACAAGTACACAACACGATGGCTGCTTTATTTAAGTATCTCCGCCAGTTATGAATTAAGTCTATATGAATCTTTTATACACAGAGTATATTAAAAATCTTGGAATCACTCGAATTCAATCTCCATAATATTATCTGTATTATAATGAAGAAAGAGATTGACTCAAATTTTTTTATCTTTTTGGCTGATGAATTATTCAAAGTGTACAACTTTTTTAGTATAATATATAATTACAAAAAAAATTTTCTAGAGTAGTCTATTTTATTATGACGGAAAAACTACTGGATTATGTTCGCTTTTGTGGCGTTTTTATTTTTTTATTTTATCACAAACATAAAAATATTTATACTTGTAATACAGTTCTGATACTGTGGATGGAAAATGAGTTATTTTTATTTTAGACTTTTACAAATGAGTTATTTTTTTTTATGTCACAGACAGGAAATATCTCTGATCATCTTTGACCATTCGGATATCTTTGACCAGAACGCTTTTTCTTTACAGTTTGTGAGGTGAAAAAATGATTTTTAATTAGTTATTTGTTTCAAGTTTATGTGCGCGTCGATAACTAAGGTTAGTAGCGCACGAATATAAATACAAAATAAAAAAATATATTGAAAGCTGATTGAAGTATATATGTGTAAAGTCATTTATTTATCGACTCTGCTTTAAATTCCAAATAACAATATAACAATATGTAAAGCCATTTCATTAAATTATTTGTGGCTATTTTCTTTAAATTTTCTACAATCAGTTTCGACACGAGACTGTTTTAACTCTGTGGTTAAATATGTTACACTTTCACAAATGAATTCTTTTTTCGATTCATAAACCACACAAAATTTCTTGATTTCAAAAATCACGAATGATCATTTTCTGATTGTCGTTTATGTGTATTTATATGGTGATAGCATCATTTTCAGAGTATCGAGATACTGAAAAACCTTTCCAAGATTAGAAAAATATATTTTTGTACATTTTTGTGGATTGTGGGGAAAAAATACTTTTTTTTTCTGAAAATCAGTTTTAACTGGTCATTTTTATAAGATTTGTTAAGGTCTTGGTCGCAGAAATAAGGAGTGATGAATAGTATCTTTAAGGATAATAATGAAATAAGTCTGAATGGCAGGTAGACTGGAAGATAATACATTGATTTTTTTAATTTTTATTTATGATTGAATTTTCATAAACTCCTTGTCAGAAATGTATAATTTAAACGTTTCTTATTCATTGATATTCGATTATATAAAAAAAAACTTGACAGAGACGGTACTCTCGAATGTAATATTTCATTCCTGATTTTCAACCAAAGTGATAAATTTAAAAATGTATACACGTTGTACAAGAAGTGCAATTAAGTGTCAGCCGCTGACACTGAGATCACAACTCCGGAGCTCAATCCGTGAAACAGTAATACGACGTTAAGTAACGTGAAAGAAGCCGTACGGCGAAAGAAAAGCTTTGAACTCGGAATGACGTAAAGCTGATAGCATTATGGTTCGTTACAAGATAGTGCGCGTGGGCGGGCGGCGTTCAAGTCGTACACATCCGTATGACAGTGATACTGATATAAGAAACATGTATACGGTAATAACGAACGTATCTACGCGTTTCGGTGTCAGGACTCGACGTCCTATCTACCTGAACAGGGTTGAAATATTCGTCGAAATCAACTGAACTGTTCGGTATGTGGGAATCAGACATCCATGCACCGATCGTACGAAGAACAGAACATGTAAGCGGGATGGTCGGGATGCCATCGTGTACGTTAATGTGTTCTGCTTTTCGTGAAGAGTACTTCTGCTCAGTGTGATCTGTGAAGCGAATAATTAGAGACGGTCGCAGTCGAGCGGTTGAATGTGATTCACTGGCGAATCATTAGTTACAGTAGAGATCAAAGCGAAGGTTTATCATCTTTTTTTTTTTAAAAAAAATGTCGTTGAGACTGTTTTCAATTTAGACGATTGACCCCTTGACATACGAACTAATTGAAATTCGGTATGACCAAAACATGCTATTCAAAAAATACTATTACTTTTCAGATTAACATTTGTGTAAGCTTAACAAAGAAATTAATATATTTATAAATTACTAAATATTAATAATTCAGTACTAATAACTAAAATTAATGATGAATAATTAAATAACAAATAAAATAATTATTCAATTGTCCTGTAGAGTGTGAAACATTTCGAAACATTCTAGTGAATGTAGAGATGTTTGTTATTTTTTAGACTGTCGAGTCGTTGCGCTTCTTATATTATTTTTGAGCACACGTTACATCACTTTTGAGGATATTGCTTTTTAACAGTGGAAGGTGTATGTTCAGGAAAGTTTACCCTCACTCGAATAGACCATTCGGCTTCCACTGTCACTTTTGTACAAATTCAGAACAGACATGTTGCAGGGTTTGTCTCTATGGCTCACAAGTTCTTTCTAATATTTGCTTTGTAGCTGTACTAAATCGAACTAAATCTGCGTGCATCTCAGCGACATCAATGTTTACAATGGTATAAAAAAACATGACGTATCAGAAACATCTTTTTGTATCAAGAGGCTAACCTTTAAGCGTTTATGAGTCCAATTCAAGATATATCACAATATAATTCTTGTACTGTAGCTAAACTCACTTTCACAAATGAATTTTTTACTCAGCACAGAAACAATAAAACTAAATAAGGGGCCAATAGAACACCGAATAATATGATTTTCCAATACTATGCTTGTTTAGACATAAGACAGCTCTGATACTGTGACTAAATTCACTCACATAAAACGATACTCTTTTTCCCTATAAACCGTATTTTTTTCTGATCAAAAATGTCGAACGAATCGTTAAAAGTAATTATTAATTGTTCTGAAGATGATGGTATCGCCGTCATCTTCCTCCAGTTAAGTTAAAGCTGATATTCTGAAATAAATTACTTTATTTCTCACAATCCATAAAAGAGGAAAAATCTTTTTTTAATCATGGAAAGATCCGAAATCTCACCGGCGTCGCCAATTTGGAAAAATCTCTTTAATTATCTTGGCGCACTGAAGATGACATCTTAATCGAAATTCGTATAAGCAGCGATCAAAAATTGCAAATAATATAAATAATAAAGTATCCAAAATAATAATCAGTTGCATGTTACTGTACTACTTTTCAACATTTATTTTCTGTGTATTAATGCTATGAAAATGATACCATCGTCGACGAAATGTACATTAACAACAACCAATAATAATGACAATTTCGAGTCGAAGAAGTCACAATGTATTTTCGAACCTCTTCGACTGTTTCACCATTTTTTGCATATTTTATGGTCCATGACACTTTCTCTCAAAGATGGTCAAATCATTTCAGTATTTTTTTCAACTGGAATGTGAAAAGTATGCAATGCCTAATATGCTCCTCTTAGGACGTCATATTGTTCAGTAGAGAATTGTGAGGTTATGCCAACTGCTTGACAAAGATATAAACTGTTTTTTTAATGTTAAATGGCGTTCGATGATTGAATTATAGTGAGAAATGTTCACACTTCAAAAGAGATATCGGTCACTGCTCACAGCATACGCACATAGAGGCATATCTACACGTGAACAGCGGCTTTCAGTGCAAGCTCCTATTACAACTGTTAGATTTTTTAAAATCAGTCTGTACATCCCTTGTAAATTGAAAGTTTCCGGTGAACTATTGCAAACGTACCTCTTCTATTTGATGTATATATATATATATATATAGAGAGAGAGAGAGAGAGAGAGAATATATATCTAGTGGTGTTTTGGATCCCGTATGGGGATTTACATGGATATCTGCAGCGTCTTGGCGACGTGTCTATACCGACAAACGGCGGAAGAGAGAACTCGCGATACGACGACATTAAAAACATCATGTCGGATCGGTGGTGAGTTTGGTTGTGTGACGTAAGCGGCTCGACGACAACGTACGTGTCTGTTTGTTTTTACCCACGCAAGGGGACAGCTGATGTGCGGACAGATTTTCGGTGGTTGGACGTGCGCAACGAATTTCGTGACGGAAAAATGAATATGAATCCGTTTTCGTGTCTTTGAAACGCCCACGCATAATTTAATCAGAATGAAATCGTTCATTCATGAGTGTACGGGCATGTTATAAAATGTGGTCAATAATGTATACTATCATATTTTTCAAGGTGTTTTTAGGTATATATATATATATATATATATATATATATATATATATATATATAGAGAGAGAGAGAGAGAGAGAAGGTGATTCAATTAAGGCTTCTACATGAAAGTATTTAAAGGGAGCGCAGGGATTAAGAAAGTCAATGTTATTTTTTATTTAATATTTCAGTTCAATTCAATACTAAAATACAAGCGAACTAAAATACTAAATGGGGGATCACAAGTTTTTTTTTAATTTTTACTTTTTTTAAATAATTTTGTGTGGAAGCATAAGTTGAATTTCCTTATATATATATATATATATATATATATATATATATATATATATATATATATATATATATATAAATATTGTATTTATCTACAATAATTATCCTATCTAATTGTAAACTTTTTAAAAATACTTTCTGTTTTCATTATAACTGCAAGGTTACTATTTTTAATATTTTCATTGAAGAAATTTTATAACAATTATACCTCACTTATATATCAAATCGTATTTGTATTATTACGAATGAATTCTGTTCTCACTTATTGACTACATACATTTTTCTAATCAAAAATATTCAATGAATCACTATTGATATTTGCTTATACAAATTTCGTGGACAATGCCATCAGTCTATAAAAATCTAACTGCTTAACTACTATTAAATCAGATTTTTCTATCCACTGGAGGTCTGAAAATGATGACATTGTCATAATTAAGAATCAGAAATAATTATTCAGATTTATTGAATATTTTTGACTAGTACAGTGTTTTGTAGTCCTGGTTAGAGAAAAGAATTCGTTCATGAATTTAACTACAGTACGAAAAATTTGATAAGTAAAAATTAAATCACCATTTTTCATCAAGAAAATTTTGGTAGAGTGTAAGATAAAAATCGATCAATTTGTGAAAACTAAATGTACGCTTTATCTTACAACCAAAAATTGATCAGGAACAAAAAATCGTGTATTGAAAAAAAGCATGTTGTCTTCTCATCATCTTTGTAATAACAAAAAAGAGATTCAACACTAAACACTGAACAAATCCATTACCGAAATAGTGTTGAATAACACACGGCATCTTGAAAAGAATAATTTCTCGAGAGAGGAAAAATATTCTAATACGTTCTCTCGTTTTTCTTTCCCTCTTATCAACAATATTTGTTTATTAAGTGCAAACTTGTACGTTACTTAACTATGAAAAAAAAACACTTTTAACATCTACTTAAGTATATATATATCGACGCTTGAAAAGCTGTTCAACACATGTAAAAGTTGTATATAGTTTAATGGAAAGCTTTAATGGAAATCCATTATAACATCTTTGAAAAGATGTTAGAGCAAGTTCGTCACTAACTACCTGTTTTTTTCCTCTTCTTTTCATAAATATGTGTGTATATATATATATAATATATATATATATATATAATATATATATATATATATAATATATATATATATATATATATATATATATATATATATGTCTGTGTGTATGTGTCTATATGTATGTGAAGAACATCTAATGTTTCAAAATGCTTTAAGTTAAATTACTTGTTAAATCCGTACGACGACTAATGAAGTTTCTGTTTATAACAAACTCCGTTATATATTTAACCACATATAACTAGTGCCTTAATGTACGGTTAAATGATACATAAACCACGCATACACAACTCGACGTAAAGTGTTCTCCATCATGAATTTTCATACGAACGGACGGCGCCCTCGAATTTCACGAGCGGACGGGTTTCCTTGAACGATTTTCAACGGTCTATATTTATGTCGCCGTACATTCAGGTCCTGTGGCGCGTTCCACGAAACATCTTACGGGTAGTCTTCTCGATTTTTATTGAAGTTTATCACTTCCATTCTTATTATCGACGACAATGAAGATTATCGCACGGGGGTGGCTGTTTTGAACGTAGATAGAGGTATCCGTGGAATCGGGCGAGAGAGACTGGAGTGCAGATCCCGTGCGACGTTTTTCACAAACAATCTATGTTTATTCATGTATGGTAATTGGGATTTTCCGGGTAACAGTTCTATTTTCATTTTCGGTATCGAATAAATAATGAATAGCGGTTTGGATGCGCTGAATGATTGTAAAGAAGGAACAGAGAGCATATTTTTAGGAAATAAGATTCAAAAATAGAATCGAAATGATACCCTTAAACGTATGTCTCAACATTCAATTCGAAAATAAATACAATATGACAGAAGAATGGAGAAATATAGAAATATATTGACGATAGTTCGAAAACTATTTATGAAAATGTCATCCAGACAACATCTAAGGACATTTGATATATATATATATATATATATATATATGTGTGTGTGTGTGTGTGTGTATAACATTATTGAAAAATCACATATCTATGAATAGGACATGATTTAGACACAAAGACATGATATTCATATTATAAGACATTCTTTTCTTGTCGAAACAAATACACACCGTAACAGGAACAACAGAATCATTTTATATTGTTTTATTCATTTCATTTGATAGTCAACAGACGACACTGGCCGTATTGAACGGTGAGCTATATACGTCAAGCACATTTCCGTTACACACACCTAATATCCGTATAGTAAGACTGACTGAAACATTCGATATTGAAGAAAACGATCGGAGCTTACGACGCGTTCAACAAAGCTCATTAAAAAGCTCTTGCTCTGCAACAATCAGTGATTTATTTATATATATATGTATATATAAAAGTATATATATATAAATCACTGTATGTACCAAACAAATCATATCACTTTTCGATGAAGAAGGAAAACCTCTGTGTGTTTATGAAAATCCACTGATGTGGATTGATACAAAACATATCGAATATTCACTGTATTGTTCAATACATGCATGTAGTTTGCTTGAAAATAGTTTCATTTTATTAAAAAGTGTGGTTTAATTTTCATAAATGAACTTTTTCACTCGTTCCCAAACCGTAAAACTGTTCCTGATCATTATCCAATAAAAGTTCAATGATTATTTTTTTTTATAATTATTTAAAAGTATTTCGAAGCTATATTTTCAAAGCTATAAACTGTACAAAATAAGTAAGCGGTTTCGACGGGGATCACACCTTAATGTCTTTAACGAAAGGACAACAAATAGATAATGACAAAATCCGGTCGTTTGTCCGGTAGTCGCATATCTCGATATTTTCTATGTACCAGTTTGGTTCCTATTGATCATTTTTGATTGTTTCTCCGTGCACTATCAAACTACTTATAAAAATGATTCATAATCATTTTGATTAAAGAATATTGTAGGTAGTACGATGACGAATTACTCATCTGTACGAGTGAATTTAGTTGCAGAGACTCAACTGTATTGTATTTTTTTTAAACATTTTTTAAAAATAAATTTGACATTCCTGGAAACTTGTACAGAAAACGTTATAAATAGAGCATAATATAAAACCAATACGCAGTAAAAGGTTGAAATACAATTTAGTTAATATCTGAAATTTATTTTTCTCGGAAGAAAAAATGTATTTTACGATTCAACGTACTGTAAGCAATCATAAATATAATAATATCCAAGAAAATCGATTCTACACATTTATATATATATATATATATACATATACACAAATGTATAACTGTAGGTATCTGTCCTATGGCGTCATACATTATGTCCGACCATTATGTCGTGTGAACGAATTCGATTGTTCTTGTGCACACAAAGGCGACAACGACGTCGCGACGCTCGTCTGTTATAAATCAGTGGTCGGGTGGTCGAGGTGACGCTACTGAGGAGCGAACACGCGTCACAACTGGGAACTAATGATGTCATTATCATAACCTCGACGAGGACTGAACAAATATCAACCTCATACCATCGCCGTTATCCGAGCACGGCGGCCGTCGATAATTAATATTAAGCATGGGAGACGTCTTCTTCGTCTTCAGTGCAATCCGATACGCTTCGAAAACGATCGAATTTGATTGTCGTCTGTTTCTTTATGTGTATATATATATATATATATATATATATATATATATATATATATATACATACGAGGGTCGTTTGATAAGTATGGTAAAAAATCAAGTTAATTGCTGTTTTTTTTTGGACAACATCAATTTCATTTCTCAACATAGTCTCTATTGAGGGCTATGCACTCGGTCCGACGAATTTTCATTTTTTTCATCCAAGCGGAAAAGTATCTTTTCTCGAAGTTTGCAAAATACGCATTGACGGCGGCGATGACATCCTCATTCGACTGAGAATTTCATTCCACGAGCTGAATTTTCAAGTCAGGGGACAGAAAGAAATCGCACAGGGTCAAGTGCGGAGAATTGGATGGATGAGAAATCAATTCAAGCCTAATTCGTGCAATTTTGACATCTCGACGGTCGATTTGTGGCGCGTCGCGTTTTCCTGGCGAAAGAGCACTTTTTGTGCACCAATCTTTGTCGTTTTTGTTTCAGCTCTCACAAACGGTCCAGTAGTATTGCATAATAGGCTCCTGTTATTGTTTTTCCCTTCGTTGAGTAGTCGATAAGGATGATTCTTTGGTAATCCCAAAAAACAGTGACCATCACCTTCCCAACCGACAAAACAGTCTTCGCCTTATTCGGCGCACCTTCACTTGGACTTCTACTGCTGTTTCGAGTGAGGTGTGTAATGGTGAATCCATGTTTCATCGATGGTGATGAATCGACGCAAAAACGCCTGCTCGTTTTTTTCATTTTTGCGGCAACTGCTACAATGCTCACTTTAAAAATCTGTAGAACATGAAAAACGCGTCGCTTCTGGCTAAAATTTCACCTATCCTAGTTTGAAAAGTAACACTCGATGAATGATGGCACCATATCATAGAAATATACCAAACTTATCAAAAAAACCCATATATATATATATAGTCCCACCTACTCACATCAACATACATGTCTATTATGAGAACTGTGTTCTATATACTTTAATCTTTATAGAAAAAAATATATGAAACGGTTTCGGATTTAGACAGAAAGTCGCGACAGTATGACAAAAAAAAACATTCAAACCAAAGATGTGTGTTTCAGTTGAACGAAAATGAAACTATGGAAATGGTAATCGCAGTTTTGAAATCCGATTATAATATTTTCAACTAGATTTAATATAAAATTCAAATTGACAAAAAGTTACGTGATGTATTTCACTGCACGTTACTGTATTAACGTTGAGGACAGGACAGAATTTAGTTGAGATTTTAATTTTATTTTATGATTCGGAACGATCTTTCTTCTATTAGCAGATATTATGATGTTGTTTTTCTAATATTAAATAAGTGTATCGAATTCTGCAATGGTTTGTATAAAATACAGTTATGATCATTAGGATAAATCATTTTCTCAAATCAATTCTTTTTCTTTCCACCCTACCAAAGCACAGATTTTCTTCCCGTTTGAAAATGTACTGATTTTGTTCTTGAATAGTTTTACGGACGATACCATCATCAGAATTCACATAAACAAGGATCAAATGTAATCAAAAATGATTTATTGATCATTATAAAATATTTTTCTATAGTTTGTGGAGTGAAAAATGAATTCATATTAAAACATTTACTTCTGCCACAGTGTCTAAATTTACTCTGGTGAATTAATTCTTCTATCATCCCACAAAAAGTTATTTATCAATTTTAATTGTTGTTTATACACATTTTGAAAGAAATGCCATTGATTTCAGAGCGCCAGAGTGAATAATCTTTATTTTTCTCCAAAAGAAAAACATAATCGTTTATTAAACTTTTTTGAACAGAAAATTTTGCATAGTCAAATCAAAGTTCAATAATTTTAACAGTTCAGTTCCTCGTAGTTAGTTTTATTGATAAATAAATATTGTAATCGACTGAAAACATTAAATAAGGAATAATTTAAATCTAATTGTACTGAAAGTGCTTGAAATATTATCTGTCTTAGGGCGAGGGCATACAAAAAGAGACTTCACTGTATATTAATTTGTCATCGAGAATAACAATGATGATAAGTAATCATCTTTCAAATATACAAATTTATTAACCTTTCAAGAATTAAACAATTAAGCCGAGAAAAATTAAAAATAAACATATTTTGTTGTATTAGAACTTCATTGCCGGTCATTGAATCTAATTATGTGGTAAGACCTGGATACATTTTAAACCATAGTTGAAAGTTTATTTAAAACTATTTTTAATTTTTGAAAATGTCATTTTATTGAATTTTTAAGAAGGTAGACACTCGACGCTAGTCATAGAATAAAATTAAATGAAAAAAATGATTTAATAATTTGATTAACTTTTAATTTGTTATTATTTGTTTTGTTTCTTATCTGTCTATACATAATAAATGGTTTTCCTCCACTGTGTGTGATTTTGTTCCTAATCTAATTGGTTGATATCAGTCACGTTTTCTGTGTTATGATTAGTATCTATGAACTGAATGATCTTCTCTCTAATTGAATTGATTGTTATTTCAATCTTGATGTTATTTGTTATGTTAATTTTAAACTTTTCTAATAAAAAAATATGATTTTTATTTTATGCATTTTATCTTTGTGTAATATTTGTTAATTTGTATTTTTTATGGGATGCGCGACCGAGAGAGAGAAGAAAAGCTCACCTCGGGAGGTTGCCGAGCACAGAGAACCGGTATAGAAAAATATTATCAAAACAGATCCGCCACTGCTTAAATTCATTGTCATAAATGGATTCTTTTCACACAAATCACAAAATTCTTTTTTCTATATTGATACTTTAAAGAAGATGAGATTTTCATAGAAATGCAGATAATAAATAATCAGGAATGATCAATAATCATTTATGGAACGTTTAGTGGTTTGTGGGGTGAAACGAGAATTCACGTGCGAGACTGAATATAAATTTTAAAATTTTATGCACATCTTTTGTAATTTTTAAATATAGAACAGGCATTTTTATGATAGAAACTAAAAAGAAAACTATTCTATACAGTGAAATACATTCGGATCGAATCGAATATTTCAAGGGTATTGTTCCACCTATAATCAAAGAATTGCGTGATCGAATCGCACTTAAAACATTTGTAAACTTTTCATAAATGTATGTCTGCGACAATATGAATATTTTCACAGACACAGGTTTTGTGTTGAACAAACTCCCGAGAATATAAATAAAAAAAAGTCTCGAGAGTGGCGTTTAAAAAAATTACTCGCACACACACAACGTGTAAAAAGAATACTACATTAAATACTCTGTGAAGTATTGTAGAATAAATCACGACTTAAAAGCTTCACAAGCTGTAACTTTTAAATTATGACCTGCTGGCCGCATGCAACTCGTTTAGTTATTTTGTTTGATATCGTTAAATTATATCTTTAATTTAATTCTTTTTTCCACGTACATTGTGTAGACTTTTTTACACGAACGTTCTGTGTTAATAAGTACCATTTATATTTTGCGATGAGTCTGTGTACGAGATTTACATGGAATTTAATTTCAAACGAAACAAGTATTCGGTTTTAATTAGAAAAAATACAACACGAAAAAAATTCTGTTCTGTAAATTACAGAATCTTGAAAATTCGTCTATATTTTTCGATTTCATCGATGAAATTATCAAATAATAATTTTGAGATATTTATTTTTTTACATTCATGTCTTACAATTCTCAGATAAATGAAGGGCAAGTCTATATGCTGACAGGATACACATCTTTATCATCTAAATGAAAAACAATGATTTCATTTTTATTTGTCCGTGGCGTACATCATTCCAAAATCAAGACATGTGAGGTTTGGCAATTTGATTCTAGGATTGGCACAATGCAAACAACACAATTTAAGTAACACGAAAAATTTTTGATATTTATTCAAAATAATCTCTATTTAGTTTTCATTAGTCATCATTTAGTCTCCTAAATCCTAATATAATAGGTAAATGGGATTAAAATCTTCTTTATAAGAGGTCTACAAGTAGATCCATATTTAATAGTAGATATATATATATATATATATATATATATATAAAGAGAGAGAGAGAGAGAGAGAGAAATCATTAGAGATCAATTAACATCAATAGGTATCGATTAGTAGATATAAATAGCGGAAGATAGAGATAAAGATATATAGAAATCAACAGACAGGATTGAAATCTGATCTATAAGAGTGTTACAAGTTGATGGAAATTTTATAATAAATAAAATACAGATAGATATATAAATAGATACGTAGAGATAAATACGCAGATAGACAGAGATCGATGGATTCTCTGTAAAGTTTGAACAAGTTATCTCCTGATGTAAGAAAAAAATAATCAAAAACCGAACTTCGAAAAGCTTATCTGAATTCTTCGCTTAATTGTTTGACCTGATTCCCGCGAATGTTAACGTTTCCGAGCTTCGAACACACATCTCCATCGAACGGACAACAATTGTGCGACGGCTTCGAACACTTCGATTCGAAAATCAATCAAGTCTGTTTAACCATTATTTTCTAATTATGTCTGGTACCAATTAATGTTGGTACCGCTGTTTGTTTAATTCCGCGACGCTGCGAAGCCGTCGAACTCGTCTTGCGGCCGCAAGACCATCAATGAAATTAGTTCAATTATAACGGGCCGATTCGACGAAAACCGTCAGTAAATATTATCTTAGAATGTTTATACAATGAACTCAATCGCGTCTATTAATAAAATTGATTAGTTCGAAAGCTTGTATTGATTATTGTGCGTCGTGTGCGCGCGGCAGATAGGTCCCGCTTCTTCAGCCGTGTACGCGTTTACAAACAAATCTAATATGTTTGTACAATGGATTTTTCTTCATCGTTATATACAAGAAAACGATTTCGAAACGGGCGAGGGTACACCGTGTTTATTTTTCTATGGAATTCGGATTTGTTTATTGTAGAAACCGGGATGCCGATGTGTTGTAAAACAAGTATAAAATTAATTTATATTTTTTTTTTATAAACGCATGCGATTAAATACGTTATTTATTTCAACTGCATTTACTTTTTAAACAGATCACTTCCTAGTGATTCATGCTCAATATTTATGCCGATGAATAATTTAAAAATGTGTTCAAATATTTTTAGTTTTCCATTCTAGCTCGTCTTGAAGGATCTTAAACAGATTATAAGATAATTTAAGATTGAAAACGATTTATTTATTTCAATATCTGGATAAATTGTCTGAATTATTAACAGAGCTGTTCTTTTTAAAACAAGCGCTCGGAATGATTAAATCGGTATGCATGAAGAACGATTTTATTTTCTAAATCGTAATTTGTATAACTTATGAAGATTTAGTTGCGGACACCAACACGGAACAACGTTTAATCAACTAATATTTTGTTTGTTTGTCAAATATGAATTTGTCTTGTAGTGTTAAACATTTTATTGATTTGTTTTTCACAAATAGATTCATTTTCTATCTCATAAACAATGAAAAGAATTCAGGTTTAAATTGTAATCAGTTTATTGAATGAATCATTATTGATTATTTTTGATTTTTGTTTATACGCATTTAGATAGCAATGCTGTCATCTCTAGAGATTTTTTTCAATTTATTTCAAACAGTAGACAGGACCAACGCAGAAGTCATGTTTTCAAATAGAAAAATCACTACAACAGTGGCATAAAACAAATATTTATATAAAAGATGTTGTGATGTTTAACGTCCTGATTTATTTTTGTAAATTAATTCAACTACATTCTCTGTAAAATCTAAACAGCTTGAAGTATTTTTCAATACAAAACGTGCAACTTTACACTGTTTTGATTATACTTTTCAAGTATATATTTATTTAGAAAAAAACTATACAAGGACCTAAACATTCTAATACTCATATTTCTTCCGAAACTCGATTTAACAAATCAGTTCCAGTTCAAATATTTGCATCGTACAAGTTCCACGTAACTGTTCTTCGTCCGTAACTACAAGTAAAGCACAATACGGGAGCGGTTAGAAAAGTAACTTGGTTCGATATTAGAGACGACAGGTTCAGTTTTAAAGTGTACTTTATTTTCGACATCGCCTCGAAACTCAACACACTTGCTCCGACGTTTCTCCAGCTTCGCGAATCCCTCCCGGAAGTGGGTTTCTTCGAGGTCCTCAAATCAGACGTTCGTGGATTCTATCGGCTTTTCATTCGACCCAATCGTATTTCATCGAGGAAAAAAATGAGTTTCTGGAGCGAACTGAGGTCGGAGTGAGTCAAATCAGGCGAATACGGTGGATGTGGAACGCTTTGGAACTTCAATTCGGTTAATTTTTGTTCAGCGACAACGCTTGAATGAGCCGGTGCTTTGTCACGGTGAAACGAAAGTTATTTTCTCGGCCATTCCGTGATGTTTTTCCAAGATCGCTGCCTTCAACTTCTCTAAAAGTGCTGCGTAGTATTGGGCAATAACAGTTTTTCCTTTCTTAAGTTAGTCGATCAAGAGAATTCCTTTCGTATTCCACAGAAATGACGCCATCGTCTTTCCAGCCGAGGAAAACCGTCTTCACCTCTTTAACCCTTTATTCGTTTCGTTTTATTTTGAGGATATGCATTGGTGTGCTTAATTATTTCTAGGCGACGACGAGTATACTCGACGAAAACACAATAAATGCACTTGCTGTAAGATTAAGTTGAATTACAACAAAATGATAATTTTTTTCGGTTGTTTCTTTGATTTTTTTTAAATTTTATTGTTAAGTTATTCACTAATCGTATTTCATTACTGTTTGTTTGCATCTGTTTTTTCAATCTTGAATGTTGTTTCAAATTCAGGCGACTCCCAAATATTGCTCATCACAAAAATTAATTTGCTCCACTATTATGTTCAGTAAGTCAAAATCTAAAAATTTTTCCATATAGAACACACATTTAGTTCTTGACGAATGAGGAATAGTGAACTTTGGGCCAGGATGAGTAGTCAATTTAAACGGTGCTCGCTCTCCACCTCTAATATTCCACCTTCTTCATTTTCATCAAGTGTTTCTATTACGCCGTATAATATCTTTTCTAGATAGTAGACATAAGATTCATGAAACAAAGAGAAAATTGCTTAGAAATATTCTAAAATGTGCTAAAATTACAAATATATATATATATATATATATATATATATATATACCTAAATTTTACAATAAATAGCAAAAACGAATTTTTTTCTACATGACGAGTATACTCGACATTAAACCAAAAAAATGTAATATTTTCATGACGAGCATACTCGACATAAACGCTTAAGGGGTTAAAGCTGTTTCACCGTATTCAGTTCCCTATTTTGATAACGTTTTCGATTCTGACATGTAATGATGAACCCAAGTTTCATCCATAGTCATAAAATATACTCGATAACGAACCAAGTGACTCGAATTCCGATTTTATCCATTTTGCACTTTCGCACTGAACGCTCGTATCGAAACAACTGTCAACCGAAGAATCGCGTTATGACTTGGAACATCGCATGCGTGACTAAAATGGACGGAACTGTACGAAAACATGTACACCCGTTCCTCTCTCCGTCGGCGAGTGCACGAATCAAGTTACTCTTCAAACCGTTCTCGTATTCTGCAGCTGTATAAAGGAGACGCGATAATCCGTTGTTCGTAACACCAGTTGCATGCTTTACAAAACATACGGGACGATGAGGGTACAAGAAACCGTGTAGGCGTACGGTGGGACAACCGGCGAACGAGCAGTGGACCGTAGCAGTGGCTGCAGACCACGGGCACGTCGTGAAAAACACTTGTGAACTGGAGACGACGCGAACAATGGTTAAGAAACGCAACACAATTGGCAACACTCACGATGAATAGTGGGCACAATGGCCTGGCCATTGTACGACGTTTGCTGTTGTCTTCTAGACGTATACACATGTATGTGTACAAATTCAGACATATGTTTATATATATATATATATATATATATATATATATATATATATATATATATATATATATATATATATATAAATAATGGATTGTGTTGAATGCTAATTGAATATAGCTGGATGCCAATGTTACAATGCATACAATAAAAATATTTGTATGATTGAAGTACGTTTTTTTTAAAAAAAAAAGCATAAAATGAACATACGAATAATACAGAGGGTAATTTTTAACAATATATAAAAGTATTCAAGAGAGAACTTGACCTCAATTCAAACGAAAATTATTGACATGCTGTAAAGCAACTCTGAAGCTCTGTAGCAGCATTCGACAAGTACAACGCTCCACAGAAATACAATTTGTTTGGAAAACAAACCGAATGTTTTTCTTAAAAAGATAAACGATATTTGTGTATGAAACGGAGTAACTGTAACAGAAGAGAATAACAATTCTCTGTTCGTTTTACGAAACAGTTAACAGTTGTGTATGTTGTGTGTAGGAGTAATACTGCCGACTTGGCGCGGCACTGAGGAGCGAGATCTCGACTGTTTCTTAAATTAACGAACAGAAGTCTGTTTTTTATGATTTTACGTTTATTTTGACAGTGAATTGAAGGGTTATAACTTAAAACTATAGCTGTGTTTTGGATACTGACTTAGTGACGAACTTATGACTTACAAGAAGAGGGCGCAAAAAAAAAACAAAATAAAAAAACGACAATAGTAATTGAACCCGGGACCTCCAGCGTTTCGGTCGCCTTACCTAACCAACTATTTCCACGCGCTTATTTGATATAATTGTACGGAGACCGGTACTCGTTTGTTTGCACTCCATTTTCTCCCGAACGGCGCAAAAGTGCGTCAAAGGGTTAAGGGAACATAAACTAAGGGTCAGTACCTACCGACCCACGAATCGTCGAGAGATTCGAGTTCCCCAGGTTGGCGCCTTCTTCTTATTAGTTACATGCTTGTGCCTTGGATGCCTTCTGACTTCATGACTTAATCTATCGCATATTGTGACCGGTTTATGTATGATTTCGGGAGGTATTCCAGGTAATACACAGTTTAATACTAACTGTTCAAAGCCATGAGTTTACAATACAATGTCTTTAGATTTGTTGTAGAATAATACATGAAATATAATAGGCCTGACCCTTTTGAATAAAGGCAGGGTTTTTCCGTACCTTTGAATAAATTAATTTTAAAAACTGGAATTACCCTGATAATAATATGACTTTAATAGATACACAAATAGACGAATAAACACAACTATCAGTCCTCAACGGCACACTTTAATTTATAATTCCAAACGTACATCCGAAATTCAAACATGTCCATTCATGTGCGCATACAGAAAATGCGTACGAATCACGTACGAACATCGGACTCGCCGATTTTTCGGCTTCACACATCACGGCGGGCTTTCAGTAGAATTCGTAAAACGTATTATCCTTCATCAAATGTTATAAAGGACTTTCGCACGAATCCTGCATATATATTACACACTAATGTCGCGCCGTGCGTTTCGAAACGGGGCGTAATTGTTAAATGAACAAGTTGAAATTAGTTGACCATACGGTAAAACATTTTATCCAAAGTTAACGATATTTATGATACCCAACGTTGCGGTCACCGTACGTCCGGGGCCAGAGCGAACTGTGGCCACGAACGAGTCATATATTTCCCACGGGAGTGACTGGTCTGCGACCGTTCATCTGTCTCCATCTTGTCCGCGGGCGTCCCGGCGGACATCTATTAACTATCCAGGACACAATGTACAATATTGTTGTAGTTGGTGGCGTCGTGTGTGGAATATGGTCCTTTTCACTGTCTCTGACCCCGTTTCTCGCCACACGAGAGGTTATTCTGTAATGTTGTGTGTTGTTGTAGTTGATGGCAGCGATGACATCACTGCATTGTGAAATGTATATTCATGTTTTCAGTGAGGTAATTAAGGCGTGTTTTTAAAATCATTAAACATTTTTATCTCGCATGAAATCGGATGAACATTTCATAAATCACTTCTTTTTTCAACTCACAAACTATAAAAAAATTTCAAATCAAAAATGTTCATCGTTTTTTGATTACTGTTCGTACGCATTTCGAAGAATATACCACATCTTCACAATGACAAGATACAGAGAAATCTTTTATTATTTTATTGTTCAATTATTTTTGCGCCAACTTAATATTATTGATAGATTAATCTCATTTGTTTTATTCTTGTTCGGTTAAATGTTGACTAATGTTGACTAATTTTATATTTAGATAAAGAATTGGAATCAGTTAATTAATCTAGTCACAATACAGTGTTGACACTCTAGCTAAATTCATGTTGATAAATTATTTCTTCATCTCACAAAACACCAGACCATTTGCTAGTCGATAAGATTCAAAAAACCACTTGTTATTTTTTTGTTATTTTTCATGGGTAAGTCAATGGCGATTCCATCTTCTTCGAGGTGTAGGCTACAGAAAAAAATCTTTTCTTGTACCTTGATAGATTTTTTTTATAACTTGTCTCTCTTTAAAGTAGAATTCATTCGTGAAAAATTAAAATCGGTGTTCATGCTCTTGTTTTCAGTCGATTTTCGTTTTTGAAAATGTCAGTTTTCAATGAACCTTCTCCATTCTTTAACGAATTTCGTATAATTCTACGAATTCTCAGAAATTCATTCCAATGTATTCAGCTCTGCTCATTACTGTGTACACACGAATGTATATCTGTAATGCGTGTGGATGTTATGAAATATGTACACTGTACGAACACACAAGAAAATTCGCTGTTTGCGTAACCGTGCTCTGTGTACGCGCCATCATCCGATTATATTGTAGCGATATTGTGGTGGATGTGTTTTATACGAAACCAGTAGACGGGAAATGATATTCGTAATTTTGCGTGTGCGTCACGTAAGTGTTTGTTATCTGTGAAAGGTTGTTCGTCAGGGCTGAATCCTGATGATTACGAACATTGTTCGTTGTAACGCGATTCACTTTGTCATCAGTCGTTGTGTTTTAATATTTTCCGTTACGTTTTAAATAGAGAACTCTGTACGGTTTCACGGTTTCGTTGCTCGTGTGTCGAACGGAACGAGCGCTTTAATTGTACTGAAATTCGTTTGAAACGTATAAAATGGTTAATACGTTAATGTTTGTATCAGTTGGCGAACAACGCGATTTGTTCGCCTTGTAAATAGAGTGAAGGGAATCGATCACGGCGAAAAAGAATTCATTTGTCGAAACTGAATTTAGGTACAGTGACAGAGCTGTAATGAAAATGGTCTCGATTTCACGGAAAATATATTACTTAAAGCGAAACATCTTTTCTAATTTGACGAAACAGAAATAAAAAAAGAGGGTTGTATATGTACCCGACCGTAGGAATTTACTCAGAATTGCATCGTGTTAGAGAAGTGAAAATGTTTGAAGTTGTTCAAAAAAATACAATTTCATCTCTTCAGATGGAGTAAAAGTATTTTTATCGAACTCTCTGGTATTCACTCTTCCACCGCATCATGTTTTCTGTGGTTTCTTGCACGTTCCGCAATAGTTTTTCTGGGCATTTTGAATTTTAGACTTGAATAGTAATTGTAAGTAGAAAATAACATGATTTCTTTTTAATTTTTTCGTTTTTCTTAATACTTTTAGCGGAATTCTAAATTGATTCACCTGCATATATTTACTTATATATATATATATATATATGCACTGCTTTAACCCTATATGTACTACTGGGACTTTTAAGTCCCATAAACAAAAAATGATATTAAATAATCAATAGTTCATTAGTTGCCACAAATCACTTCAATGTCTGAAATAAAAAAAGTACATTTTTTAAAAAAAACTTTATTTTTTGTGTATGGAATCGTTATTCTTTTCCATAATAACCAGAGGACTCCACCCCCTGTTCGCTTCGCTTGCCAACCCCTGTGAGAAGAGATGCCCACTCGATATCTTTCATACCCTACCCTGGAAAAATGTAACCGGATAAAGAAATAAGAGTATCTATTTCCTCGCAAAGTTTAATAATGCTAATTGACAACTTCTTAATCTCTAAATATATAATTGCTAAGTGTTAATAATGTACAATGGTCAATGTACATACATCGTCACAGAACCAAAGCGATCAATGAAGAAGCGAAGACGGACCAATCAGAAAGAAGATGACACGATCTCATCAACCAATCAGAACACGAATAAAAGTGATGACACAGGACCGATTTTTAATTATAGAGAGAAAATTACATTTTTCCATCGCTGCATTTTAATTAATTCAAAAAAACGATGTTCTAATACACTAACAATGCAGTTGAAGATGAATATAAAAATAAATAAATGGAAATTGTATATGTACACAACCGCAGTTATTAGGCGAAAATCATGTAATATCCTGTTTTTGGGATGCCATCGTGTTAACTTGTTTTGTCAAGTTATGCCAACTGCTTGGTCAAGATATATATATATATATATATTTAAATTTCAAAGTTGGCATTTTAAAATCTTAAAACGATGAGAAAATATTTTAATGGAAGACAGAGTCGACATTCAAGAATCACTTTGGATTAAAAATTAGTTAACGAATCTACTGTTATATCATATTTTTTTGTTAATATCGATAAACCTGTTATTTGTGAACAGGGTTTGATTTATTTCGTACATTTCATTCCGATAATAATTTATATTAGCTCGGGAATTAAAACTAGGGGAGCTTAATGTCCGGAACTGATAAGTAAAACAGAGCTGAAGCTCGTTTAAAAATAAAATCGGTTTATAAAAAAGGCAATTATTGAAAAAAATATAAATTCCAAAGAATAAAAACGCATCGCCAATTAGAAACAATAAAAAGGTTACGATTCGTTCGACCATTCGAAGACATAAACCGAAGTTAATTTCAAGTTTATGAGTAACAATAAAATGTCGTAATTGTACATCCTGGCGTTTACAAATCCAAACATTATTGTTCATAAGCCAGTTAATTTATAATGGTTCACCTTTGCGGTATAGTTTATCCACTGTGGGCAATATACATGCAGATTAAAACTAATTGATTTATCACTTTAGTATTGGGGTATATTTTAACAATAGTTGTGTTCAGTAGGGGGATGAATTTAATTATGATTCAGTTAAATTTAAATAACAGACTGTCTTGTACGTTACAGCTTTGTCTGAAATAACATTTATGTTTTCAGAAATGACTTTTTTTTTCATACCACAAATGAAAAATTTTTAGTAAATCATTTTTGATTGTAATTTATGTGAATTTAGATAACGATTATCTACAGAAAGAAGAGGTATAGACAAATTTAAGAATAAAAAATTTTTTTTCTGTACTTAGATGAAATAATCATCTTCTAATTGTGTTTAATGGGGTTTTCTCATATAAAAGTTTCAAAAATTGCTAATTTTCATATTTTTTTACAAAAAAATACTACAACTGGCTGCTAATTAGACTAGATATAATTGAATTTAGATTAGTGGATAGTAATTTTCTCTATCTATTGTTGACCTATAGATTATACATTTGTATATAGAGGGAGGATTGGTTTATTATCTAACCCATTGTTCGGTATTTAAAGGGGTAGTCTCATTTAAAAGTGAGAAAATTTTTAGTGAAGAATTTTTAGTCCAAGTGCTAGAACTGTTTTCAAATAATTCGAGAATTAAATCGCAATGAAAATCTGATATTAATAAAATTTACAAAAAAAAACACGTATTTTTTGGAAATATGATCGTTACTGATTCTGAGAACCAATTTATACAGTTAGTTGAAAGATGTGCGTACGAGAAACGTATCTGAAAATATTTGTCATTTATTTTCCCAGATTTGATATCGTTATCGTACACAGATCGTTTCGTCATAATAAAGTGACAATAAATATTAGGTTGGTGTAAAAATAATTGCAATTTTTACGTATCAAGAATAAAGACCACATACATCAGTTAAAAATTTTTTTTATTGAACAAAATAAAGACCTCTGGTCTGCACACATTTCTCCCAACTTATTTATTCTTACAAGATAGAATTCTAGAGTCCTGAAATTAATGAATTCATCAAAAGACCGTTGAGCTGATGCTTGATCTTTGAAAACCTTTTATTGTAGGAAATTACTTGAATGTTTAAAAAATTGACGATCTGTCGAAGACAGGTCTGAATAATAAAGTGGGTGAGGTAGGATTTCATAACCCAGTTCATTTAATTTTTTTAAAGTCATTTGTGAGACATGTGGTCGGGCGTTGTCATGAAACATGTCTTATCAACAACACAGTTCTGACATTTTAGCTAAATCCACTTTCTCATAAATGATTTTTTTCACAGACAATTAATTTGTTGCATATTAAAAATGTTCAATAAATCATTCCTTAATATTATTTCTGTACATTTTGATAACGATTTAATAATGAGGATCATTAATGATTTTTTCAATTTCCTGTCAATATTTTCCTGCTGTTGTTGTTTCACTAGGACTCACGAAGTTCTAGTGAATGTTGAACAGTTACCATAATGTTTCTTTCATGAAGTTTTGGCATAGAAATTTGTTTTCGTGCTTCTCCTCGGTCTAGCCACTGTGATGAAAGTGCGATGAAGAAAGGAGTCATTTTTGTTGTGAAAAAGAAGCAAAGCAGAGCAGTTGTATCACCGAATCGCATGATGTTCGTTTAGTTCACACATCACCCATTAATTCAGCTTTTTTGTTTTTTTTTTTTCAGTTAGGCTCAAATGTCGAACAACAATTGAATTATCAATATTAATTTCTTCTACTACCACTCGAGTTGTTTTACGAGTGACCGCTTCAGTAATGATACTTAAATCATTCTTGTCTATAGGTGAAGGACGTCTACGACCCTCCTCATCATTAAGGGTTTAGTTTCCATTATGAAATTCTTAAAACCAGTATTGAGCTGTACATTCACTAATTGACTCGTCAAAAACAAATTTGATATTTGGAACAGTTTCTGTTGTTTTACGTCCCGATTTAAACTCGTACATTAAAATCGCGCGAATTTGCTTTTTTCCATGACTAATTTAAGAGGTTATATTCAACAATGCCAAAAAATAAAACCGATAAACATGAGCTGAAATCAGTAGTGCTGATTTCATTGTTCACAATGATGTATCACATGACTATAACAAAAGATAACGACAACTACGAAAATCTGCGCCAAACTTAAAATTATAAAAATTGCAATTATGTTTGCACCAACTTAATAGTGAAAAAAATCCGACGTTCATTGCCAATACCGATATTTTATATACCTCAGAGCTTGTTTTCGACAAAACGTACTGTCCTCTAACCATAAAACAGCTGAAGTGTTTCGCTTTCACCGACCTGCAGTTAAATGCAACGACGGTATTCGGGTACCGCACGTATTTGAATGTCACATTATTCGGTTCGTTGCATATCTCATTTCCTACAGACACGATGATCCGACGTGTTTATATTTCCTGCTACGTACACATCGTCATCAAGAACTTTGTGATATCTTCGTGCTCGAGTGAAACACATCATAATTTATGAAGCGCGATTACACTTGAAACGAATATCAGTAAAGATGTTTCATATATTGTCTGGTATGAACGTCTTTTCAACTTTTTACTGATGTTTGGTTATTCGCATGATATATATATATATATATATATATATATATATATATATATATATATATATATATATATCATCATCATCATCTTCAGCCTCTGTTTATCCACTGCTGGATAAAGGCCTTTTCCATGATTTTCCATTTTGTTCGATTCAGTGGCTCTCTTTTCCACCGATTTCCAAGAAAGTTTTTAATATACTTATCCCATCTGTTCATTGGTCTCTTTCTGGGTCTTTTTATATTCCTTGGTTCATATATATATATATATATATATATATATATATATATATATATATATATATTAAGGGATTTTTGAAAAATCTGTTATTCTACTTGTAATATCAACTCTTCTATTCCGGTGCTATTTCTAAAAAATCTCCGTGTCGGTGCTGTAAACACTGTTAACTAATAATATTTTTTTTTATGAAAATTCCTATTTATGAAGGAATATGAGGATTTCTAATTAGCTGAACCTCAAAGTCAATCCTTATATTAGCGATTAATATCAACAGAGCATGTGTATTACAAGAAAATAAAGAAATTAATTAAAAATATCACTCTACTTCCTCGCCGTAAGAGTTTGAAGATCAGTAGGCTGATATTTATTGAACAACTCGTACGTGCCAGGGTTGAGGTTGAATTTGAAATAAATTGAGAATTGAAGCAATATTTGTGGTTTCAGTCATTATTTTTGAAAATTCATCAGTGACAGTACCGAATAATAGAGGATTACAAGGAATATCAGTGTTCTGTGAGTAACATAAAGGATATTTGCAAATAAAAACAAGCGGTCAGCTGAATTTACAGCACCGGAACGGGAGAGTTCAAGTATATTTGTCTAAAAAATTGAATATTTAAAGCATCAGCTCTTTCACAAGTGTGTCTCATTCTCGATCTCGTCCTTACTGATTCTCTGTTATAACCATTTCGAATTCCGGGAAGAGAAATGTCAGAAGGTATTAAATCAGTGAAATATGGAGAATGCGAAATGATTATTTTATGTTCCATAAATTAGTCTCCATGTCGCAAGTCCGGATATATTTTGAGATCGAACCTCGTATTTACATTCTTATCGATATTTAAACATCGTTTTTTAATTTGTATTAACAAATAATACATTTTAATTAATTTAAATTGAAAAATAAATATTTTATCTAGATTGATTTTCATAAATGAATTTTTCCGTCCTTTTATAAATCTTTTTTTCTTGATAACCAGTGAGTTTTACCCCCTACTTCCTATGCTCGCCAACCACCAGGAAGCTCTGCCCCCGCTTGCTTCGCTCAATTGCATATATTCACTCAATATCGTAATATATATATATATATATATATATATATATATATATATATATAATCATCCTCGCAGGGACATTGCAATGTAGTTGTTATATATATATATATATATATATATATATATATATATGTCATTCTTCTCGATTCATACACGGGGTCGTATCGTTACTGTGTCATCGATACAATGTATCACGAACTCGACCCGTGCCAGACCGCAAACATTTGATTACGAATGCCACGCGTTCGTCACATGATACACGGTTTAAACGGCGGCATCGGTCCGCCGTTTTATGGCTGAACTTTATCCGTTTTTCGATACAAAGTCAGCATCGACGTTAACGTATATACGGACGGTTGGACGCTACAAATTTTCCCTTACATGTGCCAGTCAGTTCGGTGTTATCTCATTTTTATGAATTAATTTTTTAGGTACGCGCACGATGCAGAAAATTAAATGTTTCCGTTGACGTGTTTTTTTTTTTAAAAATGGTATTACATCTAGTCTATAAAATTTTTGTACAAGCCTTATATATATATATATGGAGATATATATATATATATGTATATATATATAGAGAGAGAGAGAGAGAAAAAGGTGCTGTGTGTTTCAACAATTTTTGCTTTGTATAACAGGATTTAATAGTAATTTAAATTACTATTAAATCTACCTTCAAACAAATATTTCAATCTATTATCCCATTTAAATAAATTTATTGTAATCCATATCCTCATAACTATAAATTATTGTAGCTTGATCTGAAATAAATTCTATTAAAAATTTTAGAAAATTAATTTTCTTATAAAATTTCCTTATAACGACGACATACAAATTAAATAAAATTATGTAAAATCTCTCGTGGATTATCGACCACGGAACAGATTCCTCTAATTAGATTGCAATACCGCTTAATTTTTTTAGTTTCAAGACTATATCTATTACTACCATATTTAATATATTTACATTTTAAATAATTAAAATTGTTGAATTATTATATTATATTTTTATGCAATAAATAAATAAATTCTATTATGTTGATAATTTGTGAAATATTGCCTAGGAGCCCAGGATCACGGTGCTAGTAAGATGAGGAGCATAGGGTTCAAAGGTTAAGAAATAAATTTGTCACTGACATCACATAACTTATTTTTTTTTATTCAATAATTAATTATTCATATTTTCTGATTATTATTTATGACCATGTCTGCAATGTCGTTATCCTTAGTGTATTAAATTACAGAACAATCGGTTTTCCTAAAAAATATTTGTGTCAACTTGTGCCACTTTTCTATCCACGATAAGATTTGTACATTGATTAAAATATATTTTCAAAAATACGACAGAAATAAACTAATTTCAGTTTTATCTCGACGAATATTATTTTTTATTACAGTAATAACTATATAAAAATGTAGGTTTTGTTTCCATAATTAAACGTTCTAATATTTGAGCATTATTTAAGAATGATTTATTATAAAAAAAAGAAACAATTCTGCGATAGAAAAGAATAATATTCCAATAGCACGCCAATCGTCTGTCTAAAAAACAATTATTTTAATTACTGTCATTGAAATTTACTCGTGAACTCGATACATCAGTTCCACCGATGACCTTTAATATGAACTTTGATCGTTCTAAGCATACATAACTGACCTTAATTTAAACATAAAGCAATATGAGAACTCGTCTATATATTTTTTGTAATCAGACGAACACCGCATGCGGATAATGAGATTTCACCGTCATGGAACGATTGTTAATTTTTCTAGTGAAAATATGGAACGCTGTTTCAACAGCCATCGACGTTCGATTGAAATTAATCGACATTTTATCAGATTTTCATTATATTCAAATGTGTTCAAGTCGAACAACCGTTCTAATACATTTATGTAAATGCGCGGTCATGTTCAATAGATTCTTAACGATTGTTGAATATTTATTTATGGATGATTGGGAATTGTTATTGTAACAAGTTTTCGATTTTCTGTATCTTGGAGAGATCGACGAATCCGGTTGTGTCTGCTTAACTGAATGAATTCGAATTAAAATGAAGATTGCGATTGAATCGTTTTATTAAAAATATAAATTTCAGGTCAATATTTTAGAGACAGGCGAAAAAGTTCCTCGAACAATCTAGTTCTGATACTGTTATTAATTAAAGTTCCATAAGGGATTTCATTTTCTTCCCATCAATTTATTAACCATTTTTCCAGTCAAAAATGTTTAATAAATCATGAATTGATCATTCTTGGGTGTTTATTAAGCATATTTCACGATGCCGTCATCTTCAGAGAACTAAAGTACCAAAAAATCTGTGTTGATGATGCTAAAAAGATATGACAATAGATTTTCTGTCTCCTCACGAAACAGTACTGAACAAGATAACGTCCTGAAACCAGCATAAATTACAAATGCTAAAATTGCAAGTATATATATATATATATATATATATATATATATATATATCTTTCATCTAAATTTTACAATAAATAGAAAAAGCGGATTTTGTTTCTACATGACGAGCATGTAATGCCATTTTTTCACGACGAGTGTACACGATATAAACGCTTAAGGGGTTAATAGTTGCACAAGAATGTACTGTATCGGCAAAAATGTTTTCAGTCTCGTTTCATAAATTAATTAAAATATTTTGTACGTTGTTTGTGTTAAATTTTGAAACTTTACATACTTTATTTATATATATATATATATATATATATATATATATATATATATATATATATATATATATATATAAACATGTATCACCTATTCACCATACATCACTTTCAGCAAACTCGAACGTTCCACGCGTTACAAACGCATTCAAGAATGACATTCGTACGTTACTGAAATAACCGTCCTGTCAACGCGGTTAAAATTAATTTATTCCACACGCCACTCGTGTCACAGTTAATGATTTCAAGTGTTTGTGAATGGGTTTTTGTTTCAGTCCACGTGCATATGTAGGGTCGGTCCATGTACAGTGTTTGTGCTTTTATATACAATTACATAAACTCTTTCTGATGAGTGGCGGGCGCGATCGTAACCATCGATTACTGCCATCGTATCCATGTCAATTATTATTTCGTGACCGGACCGCGAATGTTATTATACAAATTTACAACGAGATGCGCCCTCGACGCCGATTCGAATGCGCGTTTTCAGTCTCATTCAGTTATATAACGACCGTTGTACACTTTTTCCGCGTTTCGATTCCGTCCGTGCTGCCAATCAAATCGATTGCTCATTATAACACGTCGTGTGTACGAAATTCAGTTTTGATTGTCTGCCTTTATTTGCAATTAGAGCGATTGTGTATCCGACCTGGTGCTAAAACTGTGTTCGGTATTGTAGAATAATGTGTAGAATGGAAAAATCAGTTATTTTTCATAGACACAGAACAGTATTTTTACTATTCAATCATAAATAAAAGTATGAGTTATATTCATCAAATCTGAAAACTGTAATAAATGAATGGCAGAGAGTGTTGTAATTTTTTTGTAATAAAGAATACAAACTCTCCATAATGAATCGGATGCGTTCGAACTACGCCACTATTAAATTACAACTGACGGCTGCACAAGTAACAAAAATGGTACCAAAAGAAAATTATCAGTAGTTCATTAAAACAACAACATGGTGGCGCTAACAGAACAAAAGGGTTTAATTGTTTTAATATTTATTTTTTTGTTTTTGTAATAATTGGAAATGTTTCATTCATTTTCATCGCATCGTGTTTATACCTAAATTCAGTTACTTAACTCATTTTCTTTAATATCTATTCACACAGACAGGTTATTTATGTTTCAACAGTTAAGTAAATTATATGTCATGAACATTTGTACATATGATATTAATGCGACCATGAATAAGTACTATAGGAAAAACATATTTACAGAATGTATTTTGTCCTTATCGTGTAACGTTCTCATTGTTGAATTGAAATTTTATTGAAAATATTGTAAAGAGCATTATGCTGATTTTCAAAATAGAATTCAATTATTTTGATACGTCGTTCTGTCGTATATGATAAATACGACCATGATAAATTCGTCCATGTAAATTTGTCCATGATAAATTCTCCAAGTTTAATTTATAAAATTCTGAAAATAAGAGTTAGAAACTTTTTTTAAAAAAATATAACTATTCAAATCTGTTCGTTATTTTTGCTTCACTTGTATATATATATATATAGTTGAGCATATTGACAAAAAAGACCTCTTTTGATACACTGTTACAAAATTCTTTGATCATCGCTACATAAATCGTTTCGAAAATTAAAAAAAAACGACCTTGATCGCGACAAGTTCCACTTTAATGAAAAAGCATAATAAAGTTTTCAGCACGTCGATCGGCACCTACAGAATTTAATTAAACATTACATTAGAACAGTTAAACAAATTTCAGTCGGGACACTCGAAAAAAATCTCAGTTCGTTCGTCGTCTTCGAAAATTAATAACTCTCTCGATCTGAACATTCTCTCGTTATCGAATCAATTACTTCCGACTGATCGACACTTTCGACCGTAATAGATGAAAATACAGACGAAACATTTATTTGCACGTATTAATAACGTCTTGCAAAGACACTAATTCGTATTGTTATTATGTTAAACTGAACAATGTTCTTTTGAAATTAAGTGAACTATTAATTAAAGTAAATTAGATTTATCTGTATATATATATGTATGTATATTATATATCACTCTACTGAACGACTACATTCGTTCTCATTAAAAATCATTACGTTCGTTAATTTGCCTTGAAATGTTTAATCAAAGTTCTCATTACGTCAGCACACTCGCAATACACATACATAAGAAGCAATTTGCGTGTAATTTGTGAAAATCGCTGTACTTTAGAATATTAAACAGAGGATTCGTTTAAAATTTCAAATCCTGTCGGTTATCTACGTTATACGCATATCTTACAGGTTAATAGTTTCCGTACAGTGCGTGTACATTATCAGGATTAGAGTGTACAGAGCGGCCGTAGGAAGATGTGCATGTTTTTTTTTCTTTTTATCAATTTTCACTCTAATAGCGAAAAGTTGTCTATGAAGACTTGAAGCTTGAATGGAAAGTATTTGATGAGTCGTTTTTATATTTAGAATTGTTATAATGTTTGATTGTATTTTTAAGAACTATCAGATTTTCATAAATACATTTGTTTTTTTTATATATAAATTATAACAATCTTTCAGGGAAGGAATATTCAGTAAATCGTTATGAGTCGTTGTTTATGCACGTTCTGATCTCTAGTCTAGTTTAAAAAAATATTTAGGTACTTGTGTGTAAGTATATATATATATATATATATATATATATATATATATATATATATATATATATATAATGTACAGAGAAGTGGAAAGCGTCACATTGTTATTCTCAGAACTATGACATTATGCGGTTGTGCGACCCCTGTAGTTCTGTTTCAGATGGTTTTGTCATCCAATGAAATGTGCACGTTTTGTTTTGAGACAGTGACAAGGATTAAATGTATTTTGTCCATTAGTTTTTTTTCGAAAAGTAAGAGTTTCATCCATTGAAGAAAATATGTAAGTCGGGTAGTTTATTTTTGAATGGGTAGAAACGTTTCTATAATTAGAAGGGTTGTCATTTCTATTCAAAAATGGTATATCTTAAACTTTGTTTTGACTGAACATTAAATTTGTGTGTGTTTTTAGTAATAATATTTATCGTACTTCTTTCCAGTTTTATTTTAAGAATGATCGATTATAGGAAGGTCGTTTGATAAGTTTGGTGAATTTCTACCATTCATTTAGTAACGTCACTGCTGTCAAGTGTCACTTTTCAAACTAGGATAGGTGAAATTTCAGTCAGAAATGACACGTTGTTCACGTAATACAGATGTTCGAAACGAGCCTTGTAGCAGTTGCCATAAAAATGGGAACAAATGAGCAGCCGTTTTTGCGTTGATTCATCGCTGTTAATAAAACATGTATCCACCACTATACACCTGAGTCGAAGCAGTAGTGAAAGCAGTGGACAACGATTGGCGAAAGTGCGTCGAAGAAGGTAAAGACCGTTTTGTCGGCTGGAAAGGTGATTGCCACGGTTTTTTTAGATTCCCAAGGAATAATCCTGATTGATTACTTTACGAAGAGAAAACGATATCAGAAGTATATTATGCAACATGATTGGACCGTTTGAAAGAAGAGGCGGAGCAAAAACGGCCAAAATTACAGCACAAAAAGTACTCTTTCACCAGGACAACGCGCTGTCCAACAAATCGGCCATCGCAATGACAAAATTGCACGAATTACGCTTCGCATTGGTTCCTCATCCGTCCTATTCTCCTGTTTTGGCCACGTACGACTTCGGTCTCTACCCAAACTTGAAAATTTGACACGGTGGGATGAAATTCTTGCCGAATGAGGATGTCATCGCCGCCGTCAATGCGTATTTTGCAGACTTTGGGAAAAGCTACTTTTCCGCTTGGATGAAAACATTCGAAACTCGTCGGACCAAGTGTACAGCCTTCAATGGAGACTATGTTGGGAAATAAAATCGATTTTTTCCAAAAATCAAATGGGTTTAACTGGCTTTTTCACCATACTTATCAAACGACTTTCGTTTATCTCATTCATATCCTGTAATGCTTTCATATATATATTTTAAAACGATAATACGTGCCACTTATGAATTTTTTTACTACACTAATCAAAGTATGGTAAAACACGAACCACAATTTTATTGAAAATTTTTTTTATTTCCTAATATATATATATATATATATATATATATATATATATATATATATATATATATATATATATATATATATAAAATTGTATGTATTGTGTTCATGTATGTCATATATTTATATTTAAATGCAAACTGGCATTATTGTGTTTGCAATACGTGTATATTACACGGCTGCAGTGAATAATGTAGTTGTGAATTTATATAAGAGCTTAATTAAAGCGTCACAAACGTGTTTAATGATTCGCGTAAAACAATCCCCTTATGTTTCAGCTTTTGGTTGTATTTCGTTTCCGTTCGTCGACGTTTGTAAATAACTTTACATATACATACATACATATTTATATATATATATATATATATATACATATACAATGTGGTGTTATTATTTATTCAATCGCGCTCTTAAAAAAGACCCGTAGACGCTCAAACAGAGCTTATAAAACCTTTTACAAGTGAGTGGATTTTCGATACGTTACACTGTGAACATAATACGGTGTCGAATAGTTGTCAGTAATCCCACGACGTGCGGATGTGGTTTCGATGTCGATAAATATATTAATATATTCTTTTATAATAAGAAGAGTTTTTCGATTTGAATTTCAAGATTGGCTGAGCATCGATCGAGTATGTAATTCAGATAGAGAATGTACAATGTGTTAGCATGTAGGAAATTTACGAGGAAATGTTTTTTTCCCCTCTGAAGAAGTGGACGGTTTTCTGAAAAAGTTGTGCTCGGGAATTCAGTATATTTACAGTTTTAATCCCTTAAGAGTTTTGCTTTATTTTGAGAATGTGCACTGGCGTGCTTAATTATTTCTAGGCGATGAGCAGTGTACTCGACGAGAACACAGTAAATGCACTTGCCATAAGATTGAGTTAAATTATAACAAAATAATACATTTTTTTGGTCGTTTTTCTGAAATTTTTTCAACTTAATTGGTAAGTAATTTACCAATCGTATTTTATTATTGTTTTCTGGCACCCATTTTTTTAATCTTGAATGTTGTTTCAAATTCAGACGAATTTCCAAATATTACTCAGCATATAGATTAATTTTCTCCACTAATATGTTTAGTGAGTCATAATATAATTTTTTTTCGACATAGAACACACATTTGGTTTTTGACGAATGGGGAATAGTGATATTTGGATCAAGACGAGCAATAAATTTAAACGGTGCTCACTCTCCGCCTCTAATATTCCATTGTACATTTGAATTTTTATTTTCTTTATCGGATTCATTACCTCCTTCATTCTTATCACTACTTTCATCAGAAGACGTTGAAATTACTGACAATCTTTTCTGTGTCGTTGTATGTACAACCGCATCTTCATTATCTTCTTCAACCTCATCACTACTGTTATCAGATAACGTTACAAGTGTTATTGCTCTTTTCAAGGTTCAAGGTCTCATTTTCAAGATTAAAATCACCAGAACGGAATTTACCAAACCATCGACGTACTGTGCGTTCAACAACCACATCCTTCCCAAACGCATTGTTTATATTTAGAGTTGTTTATGCTGCATTCGTTCCACGACGGAATTCATATTCGAAAATAAAACGAATTTTTGACTTATTCATGGTTTCACAAAAAATGCCTTTAAAATTATTTGAATACTAAACACACTCCAAAACGTTCTTTTGAAAGAAGGAGGATGTACACGTTCATAATAAAAAAACTGGAAATCTCAATCAAAGTGAAATGTCAGAGATGACAACTCTCAACTTATTACTTAAGGAAATCGGACATTTCATACCTAATGACTTAATAGTTTAATGTCATTTTTATAAAAAATGAATGTTTATTTAAGGAAAAACGGAATAAATTTCAATCTTCAAAATATCCTCCATTATTTATATAAATTTGTTCCATCTATTTCGTACTGACGAATCCCTTATTAAAAAAATGGCGGCTTTGAGTCGATAAATTCGTCAATGCGTTTTCGAATCTCTTCCGCCGTTTTAAAAATAGTATCATCCATGTTATGATAGAGCGACAGGAACACATGATATTCTGACAAAACTAGGCCCAGAAAACACTCCGCACGAGCGATAACTTCATTTCATCCCACAGGCCAGAAAATCTCTGAAATTCTTTAAGAATCTGAACTTGTAGATCATGGAATCGTCATCGGAATACACATAGCAATGTAACAAAAACGATCATCAATCACACATTGAACATTTTCAATCAGAAATCATTTTGTAGTTTGTGTGATAAGAGGGTCCGTTTGGAATCAGTTGATTTAAATCATTCAAGAGAAAACAGATATGTATTTCTGATCTTGTGTAATTATTATCTATTTTTCAATCTAAAATCTAATTTACTGTTTATACTCCTATATTGCTTATTTTATTACTTTTATGAAAGAAGCGACCTGAAATGAAAATAAAGAAAGCGTTAGCCACAAATAAAGATTTTATTCGCAACGTTTTATTGGTTTTATGATAAAACCAATAATTTAATATTCTATGTGATGTGATATCTATTTCTATCTATCTATTTGCCAGTCTATTTTCTTATCTACTTTATATATATATATATATATATATATATATATATATATATATATATATATATATATATATATGTGTGTGTGTGTGTGTGTGTGTGTATGTATGTATTTATGTGTGTGTCTTCATAAATGTTAGGAGAGCATGCATCTCATCCATATCGGTTATAAAAATTAAATAAGCGAGTTGGTGTTCACGGTGCCGTCACCTTATTCGACATAATAAAAACGTTCTGACGGTATGTAGATTCGCCATAAAAAATAATAAATGCAGTGTTACATTATCTTCCAGGAACACTTCTCGTGCGTTTAATGCCAGTCTCGAGTGGTGCTCGTATCGCGTATTCATGGTGTTCGAGCTACGTGCCGTCCGTGTGAAAATTAAAACGCTCGAGCACATAAAATTCATAGTCGTTCGAATATTTACGCACGGCTCCTCGTCTACTTTCCAAAGATGTTTCTCGAAACCAGTCGATTTTTGAATGAAGCAAGTGAAGTAAGTTGCGTTTCGAATAAAGTATTCATTACAGGATGTTGATACTTATATAATACATGATTATATATATATATATATATATATATATATATATATATATATATATATATATATATATATATAATATGATAAAGCCTACAATTTTTTCCATTTCTATGTTGCTAATGTCAGTCTAACATTTCCTTTTATCTGTTATACTGTAGAAAGATTATACTTACCATTAACAATGGATTTAGTTATTTTTATCCCGCCCTGTACTTGAAATAAACATAAGATATCATGTTCTTCGGTATAGATTGTCAAGATGACGATATTTTAGACATCTTAAAAGCCCACTGAAAACCGCTAGCAGCCAAAGTTGTGCATATATGACGCCCGCCGTGAAAGTGTTAAGATTTTTAACCCTTAAAGTACACGTTGCGGTCAAAGTGACCCCAACAACAGTATGTTTCTTACATTTCATACACAGATAGTGTGTAGTTGACGAGTTAAACATTCTCATAAAAACTAACTAAGAAAAATTTAAATTACTGGAGCAAAAAAGAATGATGACACAAGCGGAATGAATCCTGTACCAGATTTTCATGATTCACTTTCTTAATAGACATGAAAATTTCCAGATAAGGAACATATTATCGTACAAAGTGCACGCCGAAAAATGAAAACGTATTACGGAGTGATTAACTGTCACGATTTCACGATCCGCGAACAAGTGAAGAATGTCGTGTACGGATAGAAATGAGCAAGGTTTCGAACCGTACGCAGCCCAGACTCGAGATTAAATTGTAGCGGGTACGGAGGACGTGCAAGCGTGGTACAATTTATGCGCCATGAATAATCTCTATCGCAACATGCTCTGTTTACTTACGTCTACTACCTGGGGCATTGTCTTGGGTTTACATTTTGCTGTTGCTGAATTATTTAATCCTGAAATTTACTCGGTGGGAAAATGGCAGTAGGCGCATTCGAGAACACGATGTGTACATAAACTTGACGAGATTTATTGCCTCGTGCAGTGATAAAACGACGGCGTATTGAGTAAATTGTATGAGGTGTGTGTGCGTGTCTCTACATATACATGTGTATGTATATATATATATATATATATATATATATATATATATATATATATACATATATACATATATATATATATATATATACAGCATACATGTATAATTATACATGTATGTTTGGATAAGGGTTTAGTATAAAATATTTCCAGGTGGGCCTGAATGCCAGAAAATATGTCACTAAAAACAGTTATCAAATTATCTATGAATATATATATATATATATATATATATATATATATATATATATATATATATATATACAAAAATTCTTTATGATATTAAGATTAACGTAATAATGTTTGTGTATCAGATATTTTTTATGTTTTACAAGGATGAAACAACAAAAGCTCATCAGTTTAAGCTGAATATACAGTTTAATCCAAACCTCTTATCTTATAATATGCGTTTAAAAAATATAAAAATGTGTTTCGTAAATGTTTTCCAAACACTATGATTAATTTATAGAATGACTTGTAATAATATTGTGAAATATTTTAAAACAAACAAAGTCGAAACTGAATTAGGAATAAGAGAACTAAGGAATTGGCAATTAGGAACACAGAATTCCTATAAAGTATTTTCAGATGTGATTTCATTTATCAGTGTCAATTCATCCACATTGACTAATCATTTTCTATACTTTATCATTCTTTATTATTCCAACCCGTGTTTCTCTTAAGACTTGCCCCTCTAAATAGGGAAATAATCGCGGTTTTTATTTTTTAAATTCCAATCTTTTTTTTAATGAGCGTCATTTCATTGTGTTCGTGTTAGTATCATTTTAAAGTACATTTTTCGGTCTGTATTTTGGTGATATCGACTTTTGTGTTATCAACTTTGTTCCAAATTGCTTGGTCAAGATGTAGAGTGATTTTAAATGTCAAAGATGACATTTGAAAATTCTGAAACGATCAGAAAATATTTTAATTTGAAACAGAGTTAGGATTGATTCATTTCGAATGCATAGAATTAAGTTGTACACCTAATAAATATATATATATATATATATATAATAAATATATATATGTATATATATATATATACATACATACTTACATACATATATACTAGTGGGCTTCACCCCCTGCTCGCTTTGTTCTCCAATTACTCGGCTCACTGCGCTTGTCTACTTCTCAGTTATAAGCCTGTCTATGCAACCCAATGAAACAATTAACATATTTTTTAAAATTCATTATGTTTATATAATTATTATCAGATATATAGCAACGTAATCGTTATATATATATATATATATATATATATATTTATATATATATATATGTGTGTGTGTGTGTGTATTAGTATGACTATATAAACATGGAAGTAGATTTTTTTTTCAACATTTTAGTTTCTTGTGGTTAAATACTTAAATATATATATATATATATATATATATATATCATAGAGAGAGAAAGAGAGAGAGTAAGAGAAAGAGAAAGAGAGTAATTAGGTCGATTATTTTATTGTTATTGAACAAAAAAAAAATGTCACCTATAAATAAACCTATATTCAATAATCGAATATCAAACACAGAGTCGAACTTTTTTTTATTGTTGTTTCATCGATGTTACAGCAAATGTTATTGTATCACGTTTCAATAGTAATAGACTGTCAGAAACATTTACCGGAAAGCATGTAATTTGTCCGACATAAATACAATACTAATATGAAATTATGTACTATAATAATAATTGACACACAAAGACTTCGAAGCGCGAATCGAATTCGAAATAATGGGTTTAATGTGTATTAGTTTCAACGTGTTTTCTATAAACTGAAACGGAACCGTCACATTTCGACGAATGGAAACGTACGAATTATCCAATTCAAGTGTAAAAATGTATCTTGATAGTAATATTTTTAAAAAATTCGAATGATATTAAAAATATAGGTTTTGTCCTGTGGCTAAATTCACTTTCAGTGATGAATTTTTCGATCATTTCACAAACCGTACAATTTTTATAACAAAAACAGTTCTGACTCGATAAATTCATTTTCACAAATTAATTCTTTTTTTTACCCTGCAAACCGATTTTTCAGCAGCTCGAAAAATTTGTTGAAACATTCAGTCGTGATACAATATATTCGTATTTCTTTATATCAATAAAAAAAATGATAAAGATAGTAGTAATATTTCTATTACAGTCTCTATATAAACCAAAACTTGAGCTCAGTTCATAACTGAAATCAAAACATTGACATCCGACAAATATTTAAACGGATGTACGCGTATCGATCACGAGCGCCCGTTGAAATTTCAGTCGGGCCAGCTGCAATATAGCACAGTTCGAGCATTGACAGTAATACGCAATTTGTGAAAACATGTCGCCTGTCCATGTCGTACAAAACGCTGAACATTGGCCAGCTGTGTCGCGCGTTCGGATCCCGCGCGCGGTAACTGACAGTTGTGACCGCGTTGCGTCGACCGCTTTCCTTCCGTACGTTTGTTTATCGATTCGACCCACGGTTAATTCATGGAGAACACGGTACGAGATCCCTTGTTTTCAAGTCGTATAATAAGAAACAACAGATTGTGTGCTTCAGAGTTCGTCCTGGATTCCTGTTGTAGAGTAAAAGAAAAAAAAAACAATGAGACGAATCAGAGTTGATAGTTTTGGTCTGTCGTTTGTCTGTGTAATTGTCTCGGATGCGTCGAATGAAAATGACATTGATCTTTCTCAAATTAACCCTTTCGGTACCGATTTATTTGGAAAAAAATTTGAATACCGAACAGATTTAATTTTTCAGTGCTTGAAGTAGCATGTAAAAGCAATAGATTTTATGTAAGAATTCATTTATTTCTAAAAAAATCAGTGATATGTATAGTATTGAGAACTTCAAGTAATTAGATTTACAAGACAAAAATAAATAAATTCAAGTTATAACAAAAAGCAAATTAGTAATAATTTTGAAGAGTGTGGTATTTTTGAAAGCAAGTAGGTAAATGCAGTGGCACTTGGCCTTGTTTGCACTGTTAGGTAGTCTCTCTACTAAAAGTAATGATGAGAATGAAGAAGGTAATGAATCCGATAAAGAAAATAAAAATTCAAATATACAATGGAATATTAGAGGTGAAGATCGAGCACCGTTTAAATTCACTGTTCATCCTGGCCCAAATTTCACTATTCCCCATTCTTGAAAAACTAAATGTGTATTCTATATGAAAAAAATTGTTTAGATTATGACTTACTTAACACAATATTGGTGCAAACTAATTTATATGCTGAGCAATATTTGGAAAGTCGCCTGAATTTGAAACTTCATTCAAGATTTAAAAAAATGCATGCCAACAAACAGTAATGAAATACGATTTGTGAATAACTTACTAATAAAATTAAAAATGTTTCAAAGACACAACCAAAAAAATTTATTATTTTACTATAATTGAACTCAATCTTACAGCAAGTGCATTTACTATGTGTTCGTCGAGTATACTCTCCATACATCGCCTAAAAATAATTAAGCACGCCAGTGTACATTCTCAAAGCAAAGCAAAACGCTTGAAGGGTTAATTATTGCGTTTTGAAATTTTTACTGTTCCTCTGGCGCACCTTGTGTTTCAGTATAATCAATATTTGACGTTTGGAGTTCAAATTCATGATAAATGATATGAAACTATATGTGTATATATATATATATATATATATATATATATATATATATAGAGAGAGAGAGAGAGAGAGAGAAAGATGGAGGGTTATTCAATTTAGGCTTTGACATGAATTTATTAAAAAAATCGTAAAAATTACAATATATATATATTTTTTTAATTTTTGCAATTTTTTATATTTTCATGCGGAAGCTTAAATTGAATAACCTTATATATATATATATTATATTATATATATATATGTATATTATATATATATATATATATATATAATTATGTATAGTTATTCAATTTAGGCTTTCACATGAAAGTATTAATAAAAATCATAAAAGTTAAAAAATATATAATTTTTTCGATTTTTTTTATATTTTCATATATATAGGGTTATTCAATTTAGGCTTTGGTATGAAAATATTAAAAAAAAATCGTAAAAATTAAAATATATATATTTTTTTAAATTTTGCGATTTTTTTTATACTTTCATGTCGAACCCTAATGTGAATCATCCTATATACACAAATTACCGTTCATTTTCACTATCGATACGTGCGATCGTTTCATATTATTCCATTCATAAATCTGTGTGTTGACCCGCATAGCACAAAAATGCCTCCATGTATATTATTTATAAACGAACATATAACCCAATTTCCGTACGTGTTAATTTCGAGGAATTCCGAAGCACATTTTGAAAGAGTGTTAAACGAGAATGTTTATTTTGGAAAACATCATCGAGACGTATGCCAAAATATAAATCGCGTATCGCGGCTGTCTGTCTGTCATTGATAACTTTATCCAGAATCTAATTGAATTCATCCACGCACGCATTAGATTTCCCATAATTCTGCTCAATGTTCCCGTTATGCGAGACTGAAACAGTTTTTTTTTTCTTGTTTACGAACCGAAGATATATGATGTTCTTTTTTCGTTTTCGACAATGTTTAATGTAAATTATACCGAATAAATGTCTATTTGTTTCTTTTACACTTGGAAGATAAGTGATTGGAGTTCTTTTTAATTGCTGTAAAGACGAAGGCATCGCTATCGAAATACGATCAAACAATAATGAAAATTGACGAAACAATGATTATATTTAGAGATTTCCGACGTTGAAATCATATGAGTAACATAATTAAAGAATGTTTTCAGTTTTTCTGAGATTCGCAGCGTAGCTATTTCAAGCAGAACACCAGAGTGTCCTCGAAAGTGCTGTCTAGTTGACCTTGAATGTAATCAAGGATATAAATATTTTCTATGTATGAAATTGAGATATTTGTGTGATTATTTTATGTAAATTCAAACTTGTTGTAAAACTGCACTTAGTCAAAATATCAGAACTAGAATAGGTGCTTGCATTGAAAGACGAGTTCTTTTGAGAATTTATTTCAATAACAAAATCTGCTAATACATTAATCAATGTATTTGTCCTCGGAATCTATGACTTGTTCCTATTTTTCTGGTCGAAGTTGAATTCCGCGACGAAAGAACGGTTTGTCCGTATAATTTTACCCCTCGCTATCGCGCCCATAGAAGTTTCACTTCAATAATTTTAACACTAGATAGTTTGCTTTTTCAATTAAAGTACATACATGTAAATAATTGTTTGATCAGTCAGTCAAATTACAAACCTAGAATCAATAATTAATTAATGACCATTTTCGATCAAAAAAAACCGTTATTCTTTCACTGAAACGATCGCTTCCCTAAAAAAAATTCAGTAAAATCAAAACGATCCGACGCTCATCTCTCGTTATACCCAAACTCGAATCACAACAAACCGTCATCGAAACGAACAATGTTCAGTTTTATCGTAGGAGGATCTATTACACTATTCAATCAAGTGTACATAATGCAGCAGACTTCGCCCGTTTCATACAATGTGGTACTAATAAATACGAGCTAACTTTACGGTCGTTAAAGTACGAACATTATTTGCTATAAGCCATAAATTATAATTCAAAATCAGACCAAGTTCCACGAACACAATTACTATTCAGACTCGACGCATATATTTGAATCGCATGAATTATACATTTATATATTATTTCAGTTCTGTTCTCACGTGAAATTCATTTTTATTCCAGTTCGAGTTTGTTTCGTTCCATGGCTTCAGATAAGTTTCTTTCATTTAATGGCAAGTTGTTAATTATTTATTTCATATTTCAATAAGAATTTGCATTGAAATGTTATCTATTATTTACATTTATACATTATGTAATTTTGTATATATATATATATATATATATATATATATATCCGATTGAGTAGAATATCTTCGTCGACTAAATATTTTTTTTAAATTTGACTTGACTTGGAACACTGACAAGATTGTAGTTTATTAAGCGTTCAAGCTCATTAAGACTATAACTCGATTATCCTTTGTAGTAATATCTTTATACAATCTTGCGAGTCTAGATTCAGAATTATTTTCTATCGGTCAGCACATTTTATTCGGCTGGAACAAAACTACGAAGAGTTTTCCAATATATATCATTAATTGTAGTTTCGCTCGCAGCTCGATTGTGTGACATGATTCCATATGAGTAATTTTAACAAATGACGTGTCAACGTTTTATCTATCTGTTATTTTTGTATAATTTTCAGCCTGTTGAATTGAAAATTGAAAATAGAGAAACATAAGATGCATTTTCGTCATTCGATACTGTTTTATTTCCGGATAGAAAAAGCGCTGCAGAGATAGCAAGAAAGATATCCGCCGTTTATGGAGATGGTGCCGTATCTGGCAGCACTGTTCGAGAGTGGTACGCTCGATTTAGAGATGGACAATTCGGCCTAGAGGATCGAGAGGGCTTCGGTAGGCCTCCAGTTGTTGATAATTAAAAAATTACAACACTTTTTTGAAAATAATCAACGGTACACGACACGGGACATCGCAGAGATTCTGAAGGTGTCACCTACGGGTGTTGTGAGGTGTTTGGAGACACTTGGATATGTGAATCGTAGCGATGTTTGAATGCCTCGTAATTTAACTGAAAGAAATTTAATGGAAGCCATTTCTATCAGAGATTCGCTCCTTAAAAGAAACCGAAACGACCAGTTTCTGAAACGATTAATCACGGGCGATGAAAAATGGATCGGCTACAGTAATGTGGATCGAAAATGGTCTTGGTGAAACGAAATGAGCCTCCGTTATTCACTCCAAAACAGGATCTTCATTCGAAAAAGGTGATGCTGTGTATCTGATTGGACTGGAAGGGTGCTGTATATTACGAGCTTCTCTCAAATAGTCAGATGATGAATTCGGAGAAGTATTGTGCTCAATTGGACCAACTAAAAGCAGCAATCAACGTAAGGCCTTCAGAATTGGTTAATCGGAATGACATCGGTTTTCATTAAAACAAAGCTAGATCTCACGTCTCTTTGCAGACCCGGCAGAAATTAGTGCAGTTTGGTTCTAACGTCCCAGCTCACCTGCCATATTTGATTTTACACTTTCGGATTATCATTTGTTACGGTCTCTACAGAATTCCCTTAATGGAAAAAACTTCACTTCTCTGGAAGCCTGCATAAACCACCTGGATGAATTCATCGACCAGAAAGATGCCAAGTTCTGGGAGGATGGAATTGTGTAAATACGTAAAAGATGGTGGACCAAAATGGTACATACGTATTAGAATAAATATATGAACAAAGAAGTGAACATTACCTTTGAATTTCACCATAAAAACAGTACAATCTTTTGTACCAAATCAACAGTATGAAATAGGTTCATGGAAATGAATGGAATTTCTAATTCTTCGTTTTGTCGAATCTTTGTAATAGAAATAAAGAAACTCAGGCGGTTGGTTTTTAAATCAAATGATATTTATAATCACTAATATTGATTTTGTTCACATGACTTGAACGTTTCATCACCATATGAAGCGTTCAAATATATTTTTAAAAGACACTTGTAATTCTTTATAAGGAATCAGTATTGATTCACTCAAAGTAAATCATTTCAAAAAGTTTCTCTTATATTTTTATCCGCGTTCCAAAAAAAGAATCGTGAGTGCTTCTAGTTCCAATCTTTTTTTTCTGGATACGTGTGTGTATATGCTTACATATACAGATTTAAAGTGTGTATACATCAAAAGTTGACAGTTGAAGCGTTTGAAGAGTACGTTTTTTTTAACCCAGTATTAATAACCACCAGCCTGTTTATTGAAAGCTGTTCTATTTTTGTGAAAATGAAAACAATGTCAATCTTTTTCACTTTCCGGATCCACTCGTTTTTCATTCGCAGCGTCGAAATATTTTATTAATGGATTCAACTATCAGGGACAGTCAAAACAGTATCTGAGTGAGTTTTGTTGTATGAATAACATTGTATTCGGACAAATGGTTCTCGTACACATTTTTTTTTAGGAATTTTTGTTGATTTTGCTTCTATTTTCAACAAGTCTTTTTGTTTTATTACACTTATAATTATATATATATATATATATATATATATATATATATATATATATATATATGCATAGTATCAGTATCAAATACAGACTGTAGTATGTATTCAATCAAATATATTATTGTTATTCTAACAATTAGGTTGGTAGGAAAATAATTGCGGTTTTTAATTTTTTGAATTTTAAATTTCTAATGTCAGTTAGACAGTACTTTCGAGGACACTCTGGTGTTCTGCTTGAAATAGCTCGGCTGGGAATCTCATAAAGACTGAAAATATTCTTCAATTATGTCACTTCTTGATTTCAACGTTTCTGAATTTCCGAGTGAATCAATCTTTTAAGATCATTTATACTCTATAATTAAAAACGTTTTATTTGTTTAATCCTAATATAAATGATAGAAGTAATGCTGTTTGTACAAAAGTATGAATAGTGTACTTCAAATTAAATTTTAAGCCAGTGTAGTTTACATAAATTATGACTGAAATGTGCATTCCAAGTGTAGAGTATTCTAGAGGGATTTATGCTAATTAAATCAACTAGTAGATATAATCAAATTACAGCTTCCCAAAGCAATTCTAATAAACAGAATTCAATATGTACGTTTGTATACATATATATATATATGTATATATATGTATATATATATGTATGTATGTACAGGTATAAACAGAGCAAATACATAATAGTTCATGATTTATTTTCACACAAAACAATGTCTAGTTCTTAAAGACAACAAATTAGAAACGAAAAATTGTCAAAACGACAATCATAGAAAGGTTATTATATAAATCAACGCGACCAGAACATGAAACTAAAAACTAAAAAAAACTTTGCACTATTTATGTTCATGGTTAGCGGAAACGTAATACATCGGTGACTATTTTTAAAGTTCTGTATTCAACAAGATTCGCAATTCATCCAGTTAATGAGCTTCAATCATTCAAGATGTGCATGCGACGTGCTTATTTTAAATAGCATGTCGACGTATAAATATAATTCGACAATTTAATTGGGTCTTCAAAATGTGAACGTTGACATGTATGTGGGCGGTTTGACGAGTAACTCGGTTCGATATTAGAGACAGCCTCTTCAGTCACAAAGTGTGTTTTAATTTTCGACATAATCCGTTCTAAGTTCCACGCACTTGTTGCAACGTATCTCAGCGTCGCGATTCTCTCCAGGAAGTGGGCTTCTTCGTGGTCTACAAAATGACTGTTTATGGTCTCTGTCGTCCTTTCATACGACCCAAATCGCTTTTGAGTCGGAAAAAGTTCGAGTTTCGAGAACAGATGGAAATCCAAGGGAGCTAAGTCAGGCGAATACAGTGGATGCGGAAGGATTTCAAACTTCAAATCGACCAATTTTCTTTGAGTGACAACACTTGAATGATTTGGTGCATTATTATGGTGAAACAATACTTTTTCTTGACCATTCTGGGATGTTTTTCCGCAATTACTGCCTTCAACTTCTCAAAAAGTGCTGTCATGGATTTCCCTCACTGTTCTCTCTTCCAAAAAAAGAGATGAATCTCACATCGAATTTCGATTTTCTCTTGTGTTAAAACAACTATCAAAAGAAGAATTAATGACGGAATGTCTTGTCACTTCACATACGTTACTAAAAAGGATGGAACTATATGAAAATATATACGGCTGTCCCACTGACCCTCAACGAGTACACGAACCACGTTATTCTTCAAACCGTCCTCGTCTAGTTTTTTTTTCTTTTCTCATTACTTACTTCATCAATTATGTACGTTCAGTTTGAATAGTTTATATAATATGATGACGATATGAATTTATATTTGCTTGAATACGTGTCCTGTTGATTTCGAATTCACGTCTTCATTCAAAATATACATTGACGCTGGTTACAAATAAAAATACTATTGAGGTCCAATTAATTCTAGAATTCTTCTCAGTTGAAAGTTGGAAACAAATTTGCGTTGTTGTTTTGTATTAAAAATGTATACAATTTTTTTACAAATATACACCGTTTGAATTTAAAAAAAAATTAATATATTGAAAATATTCTACAGGGTAAGATGAAATTCTATCAGAACATTTATATACATAAATGATTAATTTCAATAATAAATTATCAACAAAGTACATTTCTATAAATTAATATGATTGCCGTTTAATTTTGAATTAACAAAACATAAATTGTAAGATGAATAATTTATAAGCTGATATAAATTTGTTACTGAATACAAAAGGTTTTCTCTCGATTATTCTCTCTCTCCCTCTCTCTTATATATATATATATATATATATATATATATATATATATATATATATCTGCTAAAAATAAACACGTTATGAAATTTTAAATCTGTTAACATGAAAACATGAATTGACATGGAGACTTTCGCAACAGTCTCTCCACAACAAAACATCAAACATATTATGTATTTTTTATACACACGCATATATATATATATATATATATATATATATATATATAATATGTACGGATGGATGTGTGTGTGTGTGTGCACGTATGTATATGTTTTCGAAACGATATAAAAAGCTCAACGTGTAAACAAAACTATTTTCATTATTTCATACTACATGGACAAATTTGAGTGACATTACATAAATAATCGAGTTCAAACAGTATAAAAGTTGGCTGTCATATCACATCATAACATTCATTTTTTATATAAACACATTCGGTTTGAGTCATCGATGATATCCGCTAGAAAAAAAAAATACAACAGAGGATCTGACTCAATTTGCTGATAAATTTTGGCGTGGGTTTGTGCACATTGCGGTTTTCATAGCTTGTCAAAAATGCATTAAATTTATTAAATTTATATATGTATATATATAACTATGTACAAAGTACTGAAACTATTCCAAAGGAAACATTTTTAAATACTCAATTACTGTTTACAACATATTCAGTTTTTATATTTTTGACACTGAAGTTTAAAAATTAAATTACTGAGTAATGTTAATGATTGAAACTCATTTGAAAACCGTCTATAAAAAAAATAATTTTATATTTGTCGTTCTCTTTCAGTATGCCATGTGGTTGATGGGTATTTTGTCCATTATTTCAATGTCAATAATAATTTTTATCCAGTTGGCTGTATATTTGATTATTTATGTCAAACAACTAAGTTTCTAACATAGTCTCTATTTCCAACCGATTTTTTTAAACCAATCGATATAATAAAACATCGAGCAAATAAAAGATAAATATTTTATAAGTAAACAAATTCAGATGCTGTATTTTCATTTGTACTCAGATACTTCTGAAGAATGATTCTCGTTATATCACACATCTACCTGTATGTACATCAATCTACAAAGTCTTTCGTTTTTAATAATTTATTTTAAAGTTAGGTAAACACAGTGAAACTTTTGTCTATCTTCTTCTTTAAGTATCGTATCATTTCTTGAAATGCATTGCGATTCAACTATAACTTTGTTCGGTATTTCAATGCCAATAAGTAGTCAATAGTAGTTTTCTGCATTTTTTAGATAAATATAAATGCAATTTATTATGTACATAGAGAGCGATAAGGAGATAGATAGAGAGGTATATAAATCTGTTCAATAAATTTAATTCTTGGAAACTGATATTAAATTTCTTACATTTTTCGGATAATATTCTTTACATTTAAACTTTTTTTTGGTACTTTTGAATAAATAACACCTTATAAGGTGATTTAATTTAGGCTTTCATATGAAAGTATTATAAAAATCGTAAAAAGTAAATAAAATTTTGTTGTTTTTTATTTAGTACTTTAGTTTGCATTGCATTTTTAGTATAGAATTCAACTAAAACACTAAATAAGAAATAACATGAATTTTTAAATTTATTAAAAATTTTAAAAATCATGTCAAGGTATTAAACCTTTTAATTCTTTCATGTGGAAGCCCAAATTGAATCACCTATATATATATATATATATATATACAGAGAGAGGGAAAGAAAGAAAGAGGAACAAATATGTATATAATGACTATGATTCCCTATTTTTTTAAAAAATATGATTTTATTAAATCAAATGCTAATTAATTCCTTTCAATAAATTTCATTTATTTCCAGACAATTTATTTTTTTTTTAATATTTTTAAATAAATTACACTTTATATATATATATATATATAAATGCATCTGTATTTATGAAAATTTAAATAGAATCGTGTTGAATATTTGCCGAAGAGTACATAAACCGCAAAAATATTTATATAAACATTGGGTTCGAAAGTTAATGAAATTATAATATTTATATTATGTGAATATAAATAGAACGAATACAAATGTTTTGATATTAAATAAATATTTAAATGTGCGCTCGATTAATTACTGAACGTGTTCATTTCATCATTTATATTCAAACCGACTAATTATCGAATTAACAAAAAAAAGAGTATTTATGCTAATGCGAGTATTTTACAGTGCGAATAAATTATTTTAACTAATTTATGTATAAATATATATATAAAGAGAATTTTATTTCTGTACGAATCTGTATATTTTACTTTTTCAAAAGAACGAAAAACGTTTAATTGATTTTTTTAACAATAAATGATAGAAATATATACGGTTCAATCTAGTAACTATTTTGTATGTTAAAAATTTTGGTGATTTTTAACTTGTATGGCGATAAAACGAATAGTAGTATGAAAAAAAGACAAGACTGAAAACTTAATTCTTTTTCAAGGCTTCAATACAAATTTCTTAATTATTCAATAATTTTATAGAATAAAGTTATTTTAAAAAAAATTCTATAAAAAATTCAATATTATTTATTTAATTAATTTTATCTTTTTGTATTAATTCAACTCTTTCGATAAACCAAAAAAATATTTACTAATTAAGTTCAATTATTTAATATTTTGTGTGCTGAATGAGAAATTCAAGAGTGAATGTAAATTTGTTTAAGTTCCAAAACTATACAATAAAAATTCATAAATATATTGGTTTTCAATTGTACACAAAATATTTATTTTATGAGAATTCAAAACATTTTTTTTTCGTTAACGAAATCATTTATAATTGCAAAACTATACCACAATTTTTCTATTAATTATATTTTTTCCACACAGTTCGGATTACAATGAGTATTCCAACAAATTAAGATTATCATCTAATGTTACTCGTTTGAAAAATCTTAGATATACTCCTATGATGACTAACATAGATTCTAAGTATAAAAAATTGAAATTTAAATTCAGTTTCCTTTTATAATATTCAATAAATAGATTAGAAAACGAAAAAAAAACATTTAATCTCATTCGAATATATACAAAAAAAGATAACTAACAAAATGATTTCAATTCATAAAGTTTATGCAAGAATATTCAAGAATGAATTAATTGAAAACAAAGAACTTCAGTGAATTTCAAGTAATAGAATGATAAAAATAAAGAAAGTTAAATATTAAATGGCGAGAACGCAAAAAGTTTAAATACAACAACAGTATTTTAAAAGTTGATCTTATCGGCTATCATAAAAGTATTTATTTATACACTCGAGTTAAGAAATAAAAAGTTAATTCAATTTAAGTTTGTATTGTATGAGTTCAAGCAGCGATTTAATAAGTCTGACTCGAATCTTTTTAAAAATATACAATAGAACTTTACTATTGCAATAACATTTATTCACGAACTGTTATTGTATATTCTTGTATTTTTCTTCCTGCAGAAATTTTCAGAATTTCCATACTTTAATCTTGTATTATCTCATAGTAAATACGTCACTTTTTTATCACGATAAATCATGAGACCTATTATTATTTATATTTATATATATATATATATATATATATACAAACACATCGGTATTATCCTTACTTTGTTATTAGCTAAACAGATTTTTTTCTACCGAGTCGAAGAACTATTTGAAAGTATGAGAGTGTAATCTAATTTTTTTGCACTTACAGAGTTAGTAAACTATCCGCCAACTGTGCCAAACAATCATTTATAACGATGTAGTAGTGGCGCGGCTATAAAATACACAAGTCGCTTCGAATCGACAGTCGTCTGATCTATACAAAACTTTGAACGTTTCATAAAATTGAAATTCTTGTCATCGAATCTTCTATTTTCCGGAACGATATTACTTTTTGATACATACATATATATATATATATATATATATATATATATATATATATATATATATAGAAAGAGAGAGAGAGAGGAGAACATGTTATGTCTAGAAAGTTTGAAAGTGGTATCAATCGTTAATAGCACTGTCTGTGGAACTCATCTTAGGATAGAACTGGATTTTATAACTATAGAATGTTTAAGTCGATCGTTTAAGAATCTCAAGTAGAAAATTTGAATTCAAATGTTTAATTTGGAAATTAAATAGGTAGGAAGAAAAGATAGGGTATGGGTGAACGTGAACAGGATAAATCCACGAGAATGTTTGATACAGAGTTGAATTTTCAGTATCAAAAACATGAACATCGAACTAAGATATGATGCAGGTGACTAAAGTACTTGTGACAGGAAAAATCGTCAGTAATCATACTTTAACTTATCTGTTAGTTATATACAAACTATCATATCTCTCTGATGATCTGAGCTATGTATCTACCCTAACTTATGTACATACTTAAAATCTTTGTAACAATTAAACTGTAATAGTAAACGAATATTTGTGTTCATTGTTTCAAATCTGCAGCTCTTATGTTATTAACATGTTAATATATTCGAATATAAAATATAATAATATAACATATAACAATACACTAACAACGAAGTTAAAGATGAATATCAAAAACGTGGTATCGATTGTTTAATTTTTCATGAATATTTTTGAATATAAACAGTTTAAAAACAAACAATTCTGAAAATTAAAAAAATAATACAAACTAGATTTTAAAAATGTATGATTCGCTTTACTATTTTGCACAAATAGATGAATGTTTTGACAGGATTAAATTATATGAAATAAAATATTGGTATAAATTGAAAATATTACTAACAAAGTCTCCAGCGATTTCTTTTTAACAATTTTACAAGACTTGAAAGTAAATCCTGATAATATGATATTCATTAACGTTGATTATATAAAATGTCAGACAATACACCTTGTTAAAAATGTTACTTTGCGACGTGTATGGGTATTTTCTTGAAACTGCACGACGCTGTTATAAAACGTAAGATGAAACGTGAAAAAGGAATTCTAAATATTTAACATTTTTCTAATAGAATAAAAATTATATATATATACACACATATATATATATATATATATATATATGTATATATGTATATATATGTATGTATATGTATGTATATGTATATGTGTATTACGCATTCATGTATAGAAGTTTGAGTTTTCTTGAAGTTTTAAGATCAGATAGCTGCGGAGAAACACTCGAGACGAGAATTTTTCCTTTAAACAATATTAAGAGTGCTTCGAGTGACTCGAAGTGTAACCATACACTCTTAGACTGTGAATATAAAAAAAAATTGAAAAAGACACTTCTAAAAATCATGATGAACACACTTCAGGTAAAAAGTTTCTCAACAGTTTCATTTTTTATAGTACAGACGAGACGGATATGAAAATATATCAGTTTTATTTTATACATACACACATACATATATATATATATATATATATGTATGTATGTGTATATATAGTCATATATATATATATATATATATATATATATATATATATATATTAAGAGGTTGCATTGAAAGCCACTCTTTTTTTGTGTCTGAGCTTTTATTTCAATAACAAAATGTGTGAATACAATAATCAGTCTTTACTCTCGGAAGATATGACTTTTTCCCACTTTTCTGTCAGAAATTGAATTCCGCGACGAAATAATGGTCTGTCTTTCGAGCCAATTGATTTAGAAGCTCAATTTTTGACTTATCCGTAGTAGAAATAAATAGAAATTTGTATCTTCCATTCATAACTCCGTAATAGAAATGTGTATCTTCCAAAACGTGTTGCATCGATTGTAACAGATGGCAATCGCTTGAAGCCAGGTTCTAAGAATACACTGGGTGCGGGAGAACCTCCCATTCGAGCTCCATCAGTGTTTCTTTTACGGCTATAGTAACATGCGGCCGAGCGTTGTCATGAAGAATCACTTTTCGCCGATTTGATGTAATTGATGGTCGTTTTTGCATCAAATTATCATTCATATGCTCCAATTCTTATCGATATCTTTCGGCGGTGATTTTTTCCTTCGTTTTCGACAGCTCATAATACATGATACCCTCCATATCCCACCAAATAGAGAGCATTTTAGAGATACTTTATTCAAAGATAAACGCGTATGCTGATATTTAAAATATTGCAAGATTATTTTAGTTTAACTATTTTCTTCTCATTTATCTGTTTTTTCCAAATAATAAAATATACCTAAAATGGAGAGCGAAAAACACATAGAAGAAATTTGTGCAAATAATTTAATTTAATGACATCGAAGATCTTGTAAAATGTAATTTTTATAGTGATAGCGCTGATAATGATGTTATTGTAAAAAGAAAGTTTACAGTTTTAGTGACTCTGAAAGTGGTAGTAATTCTGAAAATACCGGCCTTTGGGCGATGGCGATGGAAAAAATACCGGCCGGATATATATATATATATATATATATATATATATATATATATATATTAATATTTAAGTGTTAAATTTAAAAAATAAATATTATGGATTACTGATTATTTTTTCTGTCACAAGTATTTTAGTCACTTGCATCATATAAAAATATTTAAAAAAATCATGTTATTTTGTAATTTTTGAGCTTTTTTTAATACTTTCATGTGGCAGTCTAAATTGAATCACCTATATATATTTATATATATATGTATATATATATAAAACATACACACCACATGTTTACTCAAGAATAAAACCGGACAAACAAACGCACGTAACACAAACCCAAGCCCTCCGAGACAATGCGCCGAGTCGTACGTGCACGAGGACAATTCAAGACGCTTAAAATAAAATTCGTTTATTTTGTTCCCATTTTTCAAGTGCAATAGATTGTTTTTTCTTTCTTGTCGAAGTATCGGAAACCTTTAGTATTCTTCAAAACGTTCCGTGTTTATTTGATTGCACGCGTTGTTTATATCTTTTCACCTATAGCGATTGAATGACCTCTTTAATGTACTCGTTATATCGATTTATCTCCTAAACACTGATTTTTCTTCTTTTTTTTTGTTTCGGTGAATTGGCGGATGGGTATTTTTTCTTGGAATAATTTTTAAATATCTGTATGTATATATATATATATATATATATATATGTATGTATGTATGTGTATATGTGTGTGTGTGCATGTTACAAGACTTAATAAACAGATGTCCGAGTAGAAAAATCGAGATGTTCTGAACATGAATCAGTTCAGATGAAAGAAAAGGTACAATTTATTTTATTCCGTTATCGATTATATATATATATATATATATATATATATATATATATATATATATATATATATGAAACGTAAACTGGAACATCTACTTTGATTTCTTACTTTTGTTTGTGTTCTTGACACGAATTTATAATAAATTAGACTATTTATTTAGACAAATCCCAGTTCTAAGTAAAGTTCAGTGAAAGTTTTCTAACCTTGATAATTGAAATGAATCTTGAAGTCGTTAAATTCGTTTAAAAAAAGCACTCTGATTCACTGAAAATGTAAAAGTCCTACTAGCATTACAATGTTACTTTATTGCAAATGAAATGAATACTGAAATCATTTTATGAGTTTCATCTACTGAATATGAATATAAATTAGAATCTCAATAACAAAAATTTATATTTCTCGTCACTTTATCCGCAACATGGCCGTCTGCCGCCATCTAGCGAACGGATAGGTTTTTACAATGAACCGGTTTCAAGTTTAATTCGTTAAGTTTCGTTCTTAGGTATTTTTTATGTTTAAGCATTTTTTCCTGTTTTATACGTCACGACACTTTTCCAAAAAGCTGAATAAATCATTCATGTGGCTTCGTAGCATTTTTTTTCAACTAGATTGCGAAAAGTGCGCAATGCCTAATATGCTGCTTTTCGGACGCCATCGCGTTCAATACTGTTTTGTCAGGTTATGTCAACTGATTGGTGAAGATATATAATGTTTTTAAATGTTAATGTTGACATTTCAAAATTCTAAAACGACTAGAAAATATTTTAATTTAAAACTGAGTTATGTTTGATTCAGTGTAAATACACCGAATTAATTTTTACATCTAATAAATTGGAATTAAACAATAAACACCTTGCAGTACAATTCACTGTCGTGTTAACAACTATATTCTCGATATTTTATCGCAATAATCAAGAAAATTGACTGAAATGTACATTGAAAAGTGACAGGTTGATTCACTAAGGGGACAATTACTTCGAAGCATCTTTGCCTGATTACTTCTGGGTATTGGTACTGGAGTGAGCCAGGATGAAACTATTCTTTAATGTGCGATTAAAAAAAATCTACTATTACTCAGACAGTGTAATTCTTTGCTTTAAAAATAACGAAATTGTTATGTAAATGTCTACAAATTCTTTTAGATGAAAGAAAACTGATTGTTTAGAATGATTAAGTTATGAATGCTTTTATACATTTGAAAAAATCGATTCTGAATCGATACAAGATGATTTAATCTCCGAAAATCAATCGAATCGCACGTGTTCTTCCGCATAAATAACTTTTTTTCATTTATCTTTCGTTTCTAAAACGTACCGAAGACGTGTACAAAGCAATATACACAAAAGTTTTCTAAGCACTTGTTTTAATATTAAACTGGGCATCTCTCTCTACACATTCGTTATAATTAAAATCTCTTACTCGTTCTACACAAACGGACGGACCGTACAATTCACAATGCACATAAGTACTCTCAGCACTCAGACATAAACTGAAAACATTACGAAATTATTTAACGTACGACACAACCGCACGAAAAGAAATCAAAACAAAGTCTCGCCAAATCTGGATGAACGAGAAATGTCGCCGCGTGATATCCCACAGGATTTCGTGAAGGAACAGCACGAGACGTCGTGAATCTGCTACGAGATAAAACCCTGTGCGCTGCTGTTCACGTTTTCGGTCTCATCTCTTAATACACTACGATGAAGTTTCCTTCGGACTGTGCATTTTTTTACAGAACGTATATATATATATATATATATATAATCGAATGAAAAACTTTTTTCCTTGGGAATTAATCGGACAGATAACGAACTTTTCGATTTTCGACCAAACGAATGAGTTACAAGAAAATATTGAACGATTGACCTTCGAGATGAAATATATAAATACATTTACACACACACACACACATATATATATATATATATATATATATATACATTCTCTTTCGTCTGTAATATATTATTTCCTGTACTAAAAATAGAAACTCCAGTAGAGTTTTATTAATTACTTTTTTAATTAATGTCTATATTGTGGTTCGTCCATTGTGGAAACTTCTTTAATATAACTGGTTATATTGTGGCGTATCTGTTGTTCCGTCAATTTATTTTTAACATAAAATTGGTTCGAAAAAGTTCTGTTATTTATGCGAAACGCCGCAGTACATCCATTTAAATATGTTTACGATCAGTCGGTAACACTAAAAGGATTCAGAGAATTGAAATATAGTGAAAAATTGTAAAATAAAAATGTTCGGATCGGATTTGAACGTGAAATATTATAGTTTTCCTTTTTGAATGTTGTAAGGAAAATATTCCTTTTTTATAATAATTATTGTATTGTTATATCTATCTGAAGATGAATTTAAGATCTGTCTGTTTTTAAAGATGAGTTCGACATCTGTTTGTTTTCAGATATATCTAAGAACGAATTTAAAGTATTTCCGTTTTCAAATCTGTTTATGTTAATTTAAAATCTACTTGAATATCAATTGAAAATCTACATGAAGATGAATTCCAGATCTATATCTTTTAAAATCTACTTTAGTTCAGTTGGAAATCTATCTGAAGTTGAATTCAATAACTATTTTTTCTTAAATCTATCCGAGCATATATCAATGTTTACCTGATTGTAAATTAATTTCATATTTAGTTGATAATTTTTCTGAATATGAAAACAAACGGTATCTCTTTGTTTTAAATCTACATGAAAATGAATTTAAAATCTATCTATTTATAAATCTACCTGGAAACGAATTGAAGATCTACTTGTTTTGAAATCTAACGAAAGATAGGATCAAAGTCTATTTTTTTAAATTTATTTTACGAAAATATAAAATCTATCTGAAGAAGAATTCAAAATTTACCTATTTTCAAATCTACTTGAAGATGAGATAATGTTTCTACCTGTTTTCAAATCATCATCAAATAACTACAAAATCTACTAACGAACGATAAAGTTCTTATTCGCTTTTAGAAGAAATGAAATCATACATGGCCTCTAGAATTCAGACAAAACACACACAAAAAAATATCTCTCATTAAAAATTATAAACCGAGTAGTGGTGTTTTTAACAGAATGAATATTTGAATACGATTTCTTTTACCAAAAATGCTTCATTTGGAGGAATTAATATATGTTAATATTCTATTTCTTAAAAAAAATATATTTTCAGTACAAATTTCGTGTATTAATATTTTAAATCCATTTTTTTTCGACATTTGACCGTTTTTTAAATAAGTACTTTTACATCTTGTAAATGATTATAGAAACATTTTCGAACCTCTACTAATAATATATAAATAATGTACATTTTCTTCTAAATATCAGGAAGACTTTATCTGAAAATAACACAAATATCAAAATTGTTCGTGGAAAATCAATATTTTAAAAGTTAGATCAAACAGTTTATTGTATTTTTAATTCAAAAAATTTTTCCGAATTAAATTCTCCTGTTCATAATTTCAATCATGAAATTTGTTTTGGTATTTTTTATATACTAATACATTTTTATCAATGAAACTAAAAGTATTTCATAAAACAAGTTTTAAAATATTTTCTAAACGAATTCCATAATATTATATTATAAAATTGATATTCACTGATATTTTTTTCTTAGAACCAACTGTGTAAAAAGATAAATATATTTATATATAAAAAAGTGTTAATCATAAAAAGTTATTATTCTCTCTGTTTATATATATATATATAATCGATGACATCACACAATCCGTGATTGTTCGTCGAACGCGACCATTCTAATAGCATTAACAGTGTGTTGACACATGCTCGAGGGCAAAATAGTTCGATTGGTGAACCTCATCGGGATTGTACGTCGACGGTACATCTTTTCACCCACTTATCAAACATACCCACACTCGTCCGTCCGCGCCACACGTCTTCCATCAACAGGGATTTGACGTGACGCAATTTGTTCGGTTTCGATCAAGGACCGTTTCGAGATTTCAAGAGGAACGTCGATGTATTGTGATCATAATAGACTAGATAATAGAGTAATAGTAGTAGATTCCATCATCTCACGCTGCAAACTTCCACTGCACACCGTACACCAAGGACGTGATCGGCTATTTTGTCTGTACGGGACGTACATGACGGAAAGTTTATGTTTCTCAATATATATATATATATATATATATATATATATATATATATATATATATATATATATATGTAATATTGGAAAATGGACTTGTAAAATCCTTTAAAATCAGTAATAAAATAGGACGGTGTCAAAAATCTATAACTAGTGGATAAACAAAATGTATTGAAGCTGAGTTCATATTTATTAAAGTATTGCGGAATCTGGAAAAATCTGAATTATATTTCTAATATATATATATATATAATTTATATATATTGAAATGTATTCCATTTTTCCGCAAACGTTCATTTTTTATAAAACACGAATCTAAATAATTTGTGCCTGGTAAATAAGACAGTTTTTTTTTAAAAAAAATCAATGACATTCTATGATTATTTTGATGATTTTCTTCCTTTGAATGACACGAGTTTGTTTTTTAATTAAGCGAGAAAAAGTTTTATAATCTCCAATTTTTTCACTCTCCGTAATCTTGACGTTGTTTTCTATCAAAATGTTCAATAATAGATTTTGTTTGTTGCTAATATTTATTTTGATGATGATCTTATCATTCAAGAGTGTTTAAATACTGAAACATTCTACATCTATTCGAAGAATTGAAAACTATTTTTTTTTCATTTTACATAAAATTTCAGTAATTTTCTATAGATATGTTTAATTAAAGGAAAAAATAGTTAGTGTTTTTTATCAGAGTTCATAAAGCTCTCTATAACTAAAGAATAGTCCTGCTGCTATTCTTATACTCTATTCATTCTCTGACTGATGGGTATAGGTTACGTGCTCTCTTTCTGATTGGTTGATTTCAGTCACATGACCAGTGTTCCGTTTCACGGTGTACAACGAAAGAGAGTATACGATTTCAGTGTGAAACTGATAAGAAATTTATTCAAAATTTTGCATTCACTGAAGCTTTAGAGTGGAAAGACTGTTACACATTTTGACATTGTATTTTATGTTAATTTTTTTATAAACTTTTCCAATAAAAACTTACATTTTACACGTATGATTTGAGGATATAATTTGTTAATTTCTGTTATTTGTTAGGGGGAAGGGGACGAGCGTTATCGAACGGGGGACAGGAGGAGAAATCCGCTCCAAAGTTTGGCAATCGCAGCGAGCAGTGTACGGAACGGTCTAGTTTTCTATTAATTATATTCATTGTTCGTAAGTATATAAACAGAAACGTTGATTCGACGTTAAAGAGTTCTCATCGATCTCTATTCTAGACTAATCAATTTTATGATGGGATCTTCGTAAACAATTACAATGTAACAGAATTCCGTCCGCACTAAAGTTTCATTGTGATGACCGAAAAGATACGATTACTCATAAAACGAAAAACGCTATATTTTCGACCGGCTCAACAGTAAATAACGTTAGATCATCGAATTAAATTAAGTGCGGACATCAAAGATTAACGGCCAAAGTCCGGTTAAAAAAACTTACACGTTTACGAACACACGTACGATGAGGGACAAAAAGTAAAGTTACATACGTATTGATTCACTTAAATGGATAGAAAAAAAGATCTCAGTAAATTAAACATACAAAGCAACAAAAGGACTCCTTTGTCTATTCACTAGTTGATTCATCTAGTACTTATATGTGTGTCTCTGCACATGTGTAATATATATATATATATATATATATATATATATATATATATATATATATATATTTGTGTTCGTCTGTATAGAGTCGTTCCTGCTACCAATTACGTTCTAATTGGGTACTGATTGGGTAAATGTTCTTCGTTAGATAACCAGGTATACGTACACTAAACCTGTTACAGGAATTAATGCGTTCAGTTTGAATGCAGAGCTATAAACTTAATGATAGGGATTGTAACATTCTATTCGATTGTATGTTTCTGTAAAAAATATGTTTTGATGAATGAATTGAATCTAGATTAAAATTGGATAAGAATAAAATTAATTTCGAGAATATATATTAACCGTTGATTTTATTTTAAATTAATTTAACTGTTACGTAATCATGTCACAATTTAATAAATAGAAATATATATTATCATAAAAATCAACCATCCAACAGTACACATTCTTGTTGCATCCGAATATCAAATAAATACTTGTTTGGGTTTTTTTTTAAAAGAAATCATATTTAAATCGTGTAATATTTGTAGAAATATTATTTTATCTGTGAAATTGACATTAGATTCTAGATAAATATCGGATTGATCAAAAAGTGTTTGTTTTTTTTTAAGAAAAATGAAAAATGTTTTTCAAGAAGATTAAATATTATTTAGATCATGGCTTCATTTAATGGAAATTTTTCAGTGTAGAATCGGACATTTTTTTTAAACCATTGAATATCAACAGCAGTATCTTTGATGATAATACAAGTATTTTTAGTAAGCAATTTAACAAAACAAAAAAACGTAAATGCATCTTTCGTCCATTTTGAAACTAAAAATAAGGTATTTTAATGTTTTTTTTTTTTATTTAAAGATCTATTAAAATGTAATCTATCGAAATCAAATAGATAAATTGGACTAAAAATGAATACGATTGATATTTATTTTACAACAAATTTTTTTTTTCACTCCAGAAGCAACAATACATTTTTCTAATCAAAAATGTTCAATAATTCAACTGACTGAAAATTTTTGATTCGAAGAATATATATAGTTAACAGAATAGAAAAAGAATTCAATTATGGCAGTCAATTTAACGATAGTATCGGAATTTTACTGTGATTATTGTTATTAAAAATTGTAAAAGTTATCTGAAAAAACAGAATGAACTTTCTGATCAATCTGATATTTATTTCCTTAAAAAATTTATTAATTCCACTGTAGCAATTTTCATGAGTTCGACGTATAAAATATCTGTATATATTTAAAGAATTTTATTTGTGTTCTAGCTCATTCCGTATTCTACTTAAACTAAAATTTAATGCTCGGAGAAAAGAGATAAATGTGTTGCAGATACAAAGTAATGTAACATCGTTAAAACCGTTAATATCACGTCATACCATTTTAATGCAACTTAAATTTGACCTATAACAAAGAACGATGCATTGAAATAAATTACGACGCTCCCGTTTAACTAGGAAGGCTATTAGCGCGGTATTACTGCTCTCCTGACAGTAGTTCCTTGTAATTTATGGAGAGTAACTACGTACTATAACACACAGAGTTAACTCGAGACACTCTCCCAATTTTTTATTCATAAGGGTGAAGGTTTTTTTTTGCTACTGTTTTGTCTTATAATCGAAATTTTATTACAGCGGGTTTATAAGATTTTTAAATAGTTCTGTCTGTGCAGTATGACTGTTTTTTTGGAAATTATGTAAATCTAGAGGAAACTGCATTCGAGATTTAAGATAGAATTTCTTTTCAGAATTAAATTAATTTTTAAAATTTAATATATAGTTTATCTACATTCTGAGATTTGTATTTAAAAATGTTGCTAGTCTTAGAAATGTTGAGATTTTCGAGAAAAATGAGTGCGCAGACATTTAATAGAAAAATCGTTTATGAAAACAATAATGTTTGTATTTCAATTTTCTGTTCGTGATTGATTATTATTAAAAAATGATTGACAGATGATTAGTTACATTTAAACTCGATACAATAGAAACGTATTTTTCTGAAAAAAAAAATTGATTCCAGAATGGCAAAAAGTGACGCGGTGTGGTCATATTTAATAAATGAACTTCGTGCGAGGACGGTTTGAAGAGTAACTTGATTCGTATATTAGATGAGGGTGACAGATGTATATGTTTTCATATTTTTCCATTCATTTTAGCAATGCATGTGAAGTTGCAAGGCACTTCGCTCATTAGTGTTTCATGCAAAGTTGCAAAATGGATAAATAGAAATTCGAGGTGCGATTCAATTCTTTTTTTTGGAAGGGAAAATAGTGCAGGAAATCCATGAAAGGATATTTCCTATATTGGGTAAATTTTGTCCTTCCTAGAAAACTGTTCAACTTTGGGTGAATGAATTTCAACATAGTAGAACAAGCATCGAAGATGTATCATGATCAGAAGACTCAAGAATAGTTGTCAACGTCAGAAAAGTCATCGATAAAGTCCACGATATGGTTTTGTCTAACCGGCGAATGACAGTGAGAGAGACAGAAAAGGTCATAGGCATCTCAACTGAGCGAACGCATTTCATTTTATATAATTAATTGCGTATGAAAAAAACTTCCAGCAAGATGGGTGCCGCATTTACTCACTACCGAGCAAAATACTCTTTGTATGCGAACATTATCAGACTTCTTGGAACTGTTTAAGAAAATTTCAATGGATTTCAAGTGGGATTTTGTAACCATAGATGAAACTTGGATTCACCACTAGACACTAGAATCAAAAACGTAATCAAAACAGTGGACTGAACGCGGTGAAATGGCTGCAGAGAAGGAAAAGACGGTTCTATCGCCTGAAAAGGTGATGGTGTAAGTTTTCTGGGATACGAATAGATTTCTCTCAATCAACTTTCTTCAGAAGGGAAAAACAGTTACTGGCCAATACTAAGTAGTACTTTTCGAGAAGTTGAAGACAATAATCGCAGAAGAACGTCCCAGAATGACCCAAAAAAAGTGTTGTTACCAGTACAAAAATGTACCGGCTCATTAATGCGTTGTCGGTTAGTAAAAATTGATCGAATTGAAATTTAAAACCGTTCCTCATTCGCCTGATTTGGCTCTCTCGTATTTCCATCTATTCGCGAAACTCGACATTTTCCTGGCTTAAAAGCGATTTGTGTCGAATGAAGAGACGGTAGAGACCACAAACGACTATTTTGAGGATCTCGAAGAGTCCACTTCGGGAGACAATCGCGATGCTGGAGAAACATTAAAGCAAATATGTCGAGTTTCAAGTGGATTATGTCGGAAAATAAAGTATGCTTTGAAACTGAAGCTGTTGTCTCTAATATCGAAGTGACTCTTCAAACCGCCCTCGTAGTTGATTTGATTACCGTTTCAATATATGAATTAATCAAATTATTTTCAGTTTCGAACGAAACGTGTTCATTAGAAACGACAATTTATCATCGTATTTGATACCCGTCAAGAAATCCTCCATCCGTGCCACAATACTACAAACAAGTCACAGTTTTATACATATATATATATATATATATATATATATGTGCGTATATACAACGTATAAATAATATAATAGAATGTGAATGTATGTATATATGTTAGAGGTGTGCATTTTTTTTCGTGATATTTCAATGTCAGTTCACTGGTTTTATGTGTTGGTTGGTTTGAATTCGTTTCGTTTTCCCCCTATATAATATATATATACACTGTAATAAAAAGCACCATTTTTATAAAGAATCGTAATAATGTTAATATATTTTATTAAGTGTAAACATTAATTCGGTTCCTTTAAATTGAATCAATCATTACTCTTCATTAAATTAAGATATTTTTTTGTAGTCTCATGATTTTGAGGTGCCAATATTAACATTTAAAAACACTTTATATCTTGGTCAAGTGTTTGGCACAACTTTACAAAACGGTATTGAACACCACTGCATCTGAAATGCAGCATATTGATATTTTTAGAGCGGAGTCACACGTGTGCTTGATTTTGACTACTAACGGTTTTCGGTGGGCGTTAGACATATCTAAGATATCGTTCTCGTGACAATCTATACCGAACATAATATTTTATGTTCATTTCAAGTACAGGGTGAGATAAAAATGACTAAATCAATCGATAGTGGTGAGTATAATACTTCTACAGCATAACAGATAAAAGGAAAATTTGGACTGACATTATCAATATAGAAATGGAGAAAAGTATTGGCTTTGTTATCCTAATGAGTTTTGTGAAAAAGTCTGAGGAAGATGATTACTAGTCCACAGATCCATTTCTTCATACACCGATCTTCGGTGATGCAATGAGCAGAGATAGATTTCGTCAGATATGGAGATATTGGCACTTGAGCAACAATGAAAATTGTAAAGACCGATTAGATAAAATTAAACCTGTTCTAGCATATTTTCAAGAAAAATTTAGGACAGTATGCAAACCAGAAAAAGAACTGTCCCTTGACAAAAGCATCATACTTTCAAGTGTAAGGCTCTTATTTCGAACATCCAATCGAGTCAAAATCTGAAAATATGGAGTATTGGTAAGATGGTCTGCGAAAATATCACATGATATATCTGCAATTTTAAAGTGTATTGCGCACATGGATATATACTAAACACAACTATATTTTCATTATTAAACCGATTCATAAATTTATGGAATATTATAGTAATTATCCATATATCTATATGGATAAATAATATAAGAATATATAAGTTGCACAAAGATTATGACAAAATAGAAAAGATGTGTGCGGAACTATAAGGAAGAATAGATGTGTTCCAGCTTGTCTAAAAATGTGAAATTAGAAGAAAATGCTGCAATGTTCCGTAGAAAAAATAGTGTCCTTGTGCATGCATGGGAGACGAAAAAAAATTTTTTTATATATCAACAATACGTTCTACAAATTCAATTGATGCTACAAATTCCAAAATGAACAAAACAAGCCGACATGTGTAGTAGAATATAATAAATACATGAAATGTGTATATCATGCTGATCAATACCTTCTTAACTACCAAATTTTTCGAAAACCCAAAAAGTGGTGTAAAATCAGTTATCATAACTGCGTTTTAAATCTGTTTCTGCTGCCTGAGCGACTGTAAAAAATACCCGCGGAGAAAGAAAGACCCGCATCTGAAACTCCCACCGTGAAAGTGTTAATAAAAATATTAATCTAGAAAAGTAACAAAAAAATATATAAATTCATAAACTGTAAATGCTTTTTTCCTCGTCTTGCAAATTTTTCTCATCAGAAATGTTCTAAAAATTAATGTATTACTACTTTTTTGCAATTTATCAGTATTCTTTCACAAGCATCTTCTACAGCGAAATGGTACTGAAAGAATCAGAGTTTTACGAACTTCAGTGCTTTAAAGAATAACAGAATTTGTATTTCACCCTTATATGCATAATTTATTCGGAAGTTTAAAATATAATTGAAAAAAAAATATTTTATTCATTACCGCAAGTAGATATTGGCTAGGAAATAATTGATTTTTTTTACATGATTCATTGCTGTATGATATATTTATATTGCATGATATATTCTTTTACAGGATTGCTCAATAATTGGCACAATTATTTTATAAAAATACAGCAGTTAGGTGGCAAAAACATAAGCATTGCATACTTTTCGCAATCCAGTTGAATGATTTGTTTAGCTTCGAGGGGAGGTGTTGCGATACATAAAACATTTAAAACATGATAGAACAGTGGAAGATATCCGAAAATGCGTTACGATTTCATCGACACAAAGCATCCATCTGTTTTTCGATGAGTGTTTCGTCAGTCAGCCGACAGACGGAACAAAATTATATATCTTGAGTGACATTTTCCATTTCAAAAATCGATGAATAGATATTTTTTTGGAATCTAGTCTGAAAATTCATTTTTAAACATTATTCGATCCAGATAAATATTTCCACAAATATTAAATCACTGAAAATATCCCATCGCGTTTTCAACAATCGGACCTTCCCGTCTATTATTCGACACGATTATTTCCTCGCCGAGCGCCTCATTATCCGGTCTTTCGAACGCACGATACACATAAACGTATTTATTTTACAGCACGAGCACCGACACCGCCTGAAAATACTTTATGCTCGCTGTAAATATTTTACAACGCGTTAAATTCGTCCCTGTTTTTATAGCCACAGGTGGACCATGATAACGTATTCACGACGACGCTCACTAACTTATCGACTACACCCTACGAGCTTTCAATATAAGCACCAGATGTTGATTGGTTACCTAAATGTTATTACCGAAACCGTTTTCAAATTATGATACGTTTATTTATTTGCTTATACGACAAGGATATAGACCTAAACGAGCCGCAAACAAATACTCGTTATGTGCTGTATACTTAATGTTTGTTTGCATTAATTATTTTGTATAACCGTCACGTATCAATTAGAATTTTGTTTATACATTAATCTATTAATTTATATATATATATACATATATATGGATAATTATTTCTAAAAATTATAAATTCAATGCATAATCCAAGAGACAAGAAGAAAAGACAACGTCTTATTTAAGTCATGTTTATGTAAACAATAATTTACTCCAGATTATCTCCACGTCTATTTATAAGTATAGTTTCCTTTTACATATAAATTTGCACAGGAAAATTAATTTAATAGCCACGTATCTTATATTAGTGAGGTTTATTTTACATGCCATAATTTCTAATAGTCATATTCATTTAGAATTCATCCATGCATTAATTATGTGTGTATTTAGTGTAAAATTTTAAGTGAAGCACATATTCGTACATTATGTTCGAAATGAAGCATATTCGTCTACTGTTTTACTATTATTTTCCTGAATTTAATGTTATCATTACGAGTTGCAATAATTAAAAATTCACATATGAGGTGAAAACAATTTTATAGTTTAATCGTTGATAATATTTATAAGGTTTAAATAAATGTGTATACGTTTTAGAATCGTTACTGTTTCATCTTTTGTTGTGTTCCACGATCGATTTCATGTTGTGTCATCTTCAAGTAGAGGTTCTAAACTTAAATGTAAGTATCGAAATGAATTCTTTTTAATAACAAAATATTAGGGAGAAATTTCTAAATTTTTTTAGCTCTGAGAATAATTGTAGCCCTATCGAAATGGCCACGAGCAACAATTAAAATTTATTTAAAATCATTTATTGAAAGTCAATGAAAAAAAGTAAATTTGTGATAGATAATTTGGTCATGTTGCCAAAACTGTATTGTGATTTAACAGGAATGTAAAGAAATATAGAAAGAAAAGTATTTATAACGAATTCGATCATGCAGAAATTATGAGATTTAATTATATTATTACGTCGGTAGGAAAATAATTGACAAATTTGAAGGTTATTAAACCGCAATTATTTTTCTATGAACTTAATATTTATTGGTTGTATCTTTTGAGTTAGATAATGACTCTTACAAGTGATAAAGTGTTGATGGAAAATACGTACTATTTTTGTTTTAATTATAAGAAAATATATTGGATATTTTTTTACAAGTCTGAAAGAATAAAATATGAACTCGTCTGAAGTAAATCCGTACAGAAGATATAAAACAGTCAGCGTACAAGATTTTTTTTAAAAAAAACTCAATAAACTAAGGTGACTGCAAGATTTATGCATATTTTTTCACTTATTTATTTGCTTAATTATTAACAACGTATTCAGTGATAAAGGAAAAGTATAATACATAATCATGTAACATATGAGTCAGTGCTTTTATCAGTTTATAAATAATACGTGGATAATAAATTATATAACGGGCCGTTTTTATTTATTATAAGAAAATATATTTGACATTTTTTGGAATTTCTTTCAAGTCTATAAGGATGAAATATGAACTCGTCCGAACTAAATCCGTACAGAAGACACAGAACTGGTTCGCGCACGAGTAGATTTTTTCCTGTTTTTTTTTTAAAAACAAAAAAAAAACAAGAAGAATCTGAGATGAACGAAAAAGTGTGGTTCATAAAATAAACAAATAAATAACCGTCTTGACATAGGCCTTGTGTCACGACATATATAGTTCACGCGACGACCGCGACGTCAACGCGCGGCGCGACATGCGTGACTCGCCGACGTCGCCGATTGGCCGAATTGACACACACGAAACAAAACTCAGTGACCGAGCGGCACACAGAACAGTCGAATGTCGGCGTCCGTGCCGCATACATCATGTCAGTCGCACAGACGAAATACACACTCACACTTGTATACATGGTGTGTGCACACACACCGAAACATAACGACGACGTAATGATCGAGCCGCGAGCACTGTGTGTGAGCGACGTCGGCGACGATTAAAACAGTTTCCCTGTTGCAGGTCGATGCGAACCACTGAACAATACGAAAGTTCACGTTCGAATTGTCCCGCCAGACGGACACAGAATCGAATGTTGCCAACGTACGGACGATACGACAGAAATCGCGTGTTTGTTTGAACGGTTTTTTCGAGCGATAAACTTTTGTGTTCGAAGTTGTTGAACTTTGAATCGAACGCCGGGAAATATACACTGTCTCGTTACAAACTGCAGTTCGAAGTTTGACTGTTTGGTTCACGCGTGTTTAACAAAGTGGTACAATTGGCATTCGATAAAAATGAAAGCGAACAAACTCTATGCAAATCTAATCGAATCGACTCGACCGCTGAAGTGAACTGAGTAATAAAAGTGAGTGGATTAAATTTAAACAAAATCAGTTCATCGTTTAATTCACTTAATCTATCGTTAAATCTGCACTTAATGTATTTATTAAACGTCCTGTAGATTTCAATCGAACGATCTTAAAATTAAAAAATAAACTTGAATATAAACAATCGAAATTTCTTATCAAATACATTTGTTGTTACTTAAAAATCAATCGAGTAACAGACAAACAACTCTAACAATGACATTTAGTTGACTGTAAGTGAACAGGAATCAAACTTTCTCTCAACTCTGTATATAAATGAAATCAATGAAGAAAACTCTCTACTTATTTATAAATAAACATTGTTTTTAGTGCAGAAACTGTAATTGAATCGAATGAAACACTTTTAACGTTTGACATATTTCAAAGAAAAATATCTGTAAATATTTATTCGACTGTAAGTAAATTCTTATAATATTTACGTGTTTATATCTGATCGATCTTCTGGAAAGTGAAACAGCAAAACGAAAAAAAAACACTCATGAAGTATTTTTATGAATGTGTAACTTAAGTAAAATTCAATCAAACAATCATTTTAAACATAAGCAATTTTTCTTTTGTATAAAACAATTCGATTGTGTTATAGATTAAAAAAAAAGTACTTGTAGTGAATATATAATAAAATCAATTTCGAGAACCAGTTAATTATTTGTGTTGCACGCTCTAGAATAAACGGATTTTTCTTTAACCTCGATCGTATGTATATTTGTTTAACACTGAATGATTTGCGACGGGGCAGCGTTATTTGTACCTAGAGAGAGATCCGGCATTTCCCCAAAACCGCACTGAATTCGAAAAACACATGTACTTATTTGCAGTTTCAGTAAAGTGTCTAACAATCTGTACTCGATGAAAAATGACCGGCTTGTATGTAAAGTACAACAGGTTCGATTTGATGTACTGTTGATAAATTGGTCGAGGTTCGATTAACCAGTGATTCGTTTTCGTACGGTCGTGCGTTCGATGGTTCGTTTAACGAAATGGTAGATTTTTCAAACGAATCCCTTAAAGGAATTATCTTGTGCGTGTAAAAGTGATTGTTAAAGTTTTATGTTTGGTAAAAGGTTTTTGAACTGCTGGCTAACACTTCTGTAAAGTAAGTCTTCATTATTTAAATATTTAACGAGATTATTCGCATTTAGTAACTTATTCAAATATAATAAAATGTATATTGTACACTTAGTGACACGAAATTCATATAGTGATAATTTATTTTTAATGTCCGCTTAAAGATATACATACACTTTTTTTCAGAAAGAAGATTTGGCAAGTCAGTAATTAAAGTGAATATCTCTCTATAAAATTTAGTTTTAATTTCATTAACGATTTCTCAGTTTAATTAATGTCGATATTGACATTTTTTTTATATTTTTTCTCTCAATAATATGTTCATATTAATTACAATTCCTAGTAGCTAATTATAATCTTTGTGCATAAATCTATACGTTTTATAAAATCCTGATGAAATGACGTGCATGCTAGAGATTACTTAGAGAAGAAAATTTTGTTCCATTAGGAGAATTCATACAGGAATTACATCTTAGATAATAAATCAAAGAATTTTCAATTTTGTCTAAGCAGATTGGATTTAGGTTCAGTTTTCAATTCAAATTATCTGATTTTAATATTGTATATTTTAATAACAAAGTTTATAGAAACATCACGTCCGTTGAAGCGAGTACTAATTTCAATAATGGTTTTAAGTCTTGTCTTCAATAAATTTCCATATTTTTCAATTAAATATCAAGATCGGGATCGCGTATAATATTTATAATTGTAAATAGACAATCTTGAGACAAGAAATCTGACACCATGCGTTTCAAAAATGAAACAGTTGGTGTATTTTTACAAATCCTATACTCTTAATCTATTCCTAAAGTATTTTACTGATTAAATCAGTGGATTTAATAGCCAAAAATTGCAATCTTGCGCATTAAACTGCGATTAAAATTTAGTAAGAGATTGAACATTTGATCACTCGCTTTTTAAAACCGTCTTCGATGATAATTCTTTTGATAAAAAAAAGAAACTATTCTTTGATTAAATTCCGATCATTATATATCTCATAAATGATTTAAATATAAAAGATAAATTTGTAGATAGGACGCATCGTCGATGAATGCGGATAAGAGCATCGTCGACTGCCAAACAGCAAGTCGCAAATTATATTTGGCCGATTTTCACCGCAAGTTTTCATGACCTAAATCTGTACTTGCATTTTATAAAAGTAGCTGTTTTATTCGAGTTTATTGTCAGAATTATTACTTTTATAACGAACTAATTGATTGAGTTTAATTTTTATTCAGTCATTTTATTTAGACTGTTTAATCTGAAATTTCTGTTTATTATTTACCAACTCTATTGTTCAAATTAAAATATGCTATTAGGTTGTTTGGAAAATAATCGCAGTTTTGTTTTCTGAATTCTAACCTTATTTTTTAATGAAAATGTCATTTCAACATTTTTATGTTAATATCATTTTAAAATGTATTTTTCGGTTCATATTTTAATACCATCGACTTTGGTTTCATTATTATTTTTGCACGAAATTGGGCTATTGAATTAAGGATTGAAAAGAAGCAAATAAGACCATGTTTTTGTATGAGTTCAAAACAGGTGGTAAAGCAGCAGAAACTACTAATAAACTAAACGATGCTTTTGATGTTGATACTGTTAAAAACCTGAAACGGTGAAATGCCGGTTCTAAAAATTTCATGCTGGGGACGAATGCCTTGAAGATGAAGAAGGTAGAGCGTGTCCTTCTTCAGTTAATTACGACCAACTGAAGAAGTTAGTTGAATCAGAGCCACGAACAGCAATTCGAGAGCTTGTACAAAAGTTAAGCGTTAGTCATCCAACAGTTCTGGACCACTTAAAACAGCTTGGAAAATCAAAAAAGTCAAAAATCTGTATACATTCGAAGCTCATGAATCAAAATTATTTTTCTACCAACTTAATGAAAGAATGAAAAATATAAAAATCTAAAAATAGAATATTTAAAGAGAATAGTTCTTCAATTTTCGTCATTAAAATCTTTTCAAAACTAATTTCAATTGTATACAGTTCTGAAATTAGATTAAATTTTTTTTTGATTAATCGAACTATACAAATCGAATATTATTCTTTTGGATTATTAAAAAAAATATTATTTATTTTATTGTTTAATATTTCAGAACTCAACTCGATAGCTTACAATAATAGCAAATAAATAATAAAACAAAGATATTTCTATACACATTTAATAAAAGTTTAGATCGTTTTGAATAACTCAATTGAATAGAAAATAACTAATCATTTTCATGAAATTCGTCTTACAACATATATGAAAACAAGGACACTATATGCCCATTCGTTTCTAGAAAAGCTACAGGTCTGAAATATGGCACAGCAGTGAAGCAATAAGTAAAATCTGACAAGAAAACTTTATCATTTCACTCGAGTGTATTTCTGCCTTCACTTTCATTCTTTATTAGAAGTTTAGGACTTTGTGAATAACATGTTTCATATATTATGCGAATTAGAACTTTTTTTATTCTTATTTTGAAGTAAGATAGACTGTTTAATTATAATTTGATAGTTAAGGAAACATCTATTTAAGACAGGAAGTCCACTGATAGAGAAATATTTATTTTTAATTGATTGCTTTTCTTAATATATTTGTAAAAGATATTCATTATGTCTAAAATGGTGGGTGAAGAAAACTTAAAGATAGTTGAAGAAAATTGATTCAAATATGTAGGAATAAAGTTTATTCTAATCGCAAGTGCTTCTATGAAAAAGTTTACATTTACCAATCAACTCTTTATAATTTTTCAAATTTTTGACCGTTATTTCCATAAAAATAAAAAGATTATATTTATTAATTTTCATGCTAGATACAGTTCAAAATATTGAAATTATTATTTTATTTATATTTAATCATATTAATTATTACTGTCGAGTAATTGCAGATAGAAAACAAGTGAATATTTGTATTTTTTTGTTCCTGTAAACCATTTTTGATATTGTTTGCCTTTTTATAAATAATGGATCTTTCCAAATTGATGAGTTTTTTTAATATATTTTCATTAACAAATAAATGGAATTAACAGATTCACTCACTAATAGATATTTTGTTCCATTTTCGGTTGACGTTAAAAAGGAGGAAACACAATAAAGCTTTTTGAATTGTAGTTAAATTCATTTTTACAAATATTTAGATTTTTCACTCTAACTAGAAATCACAATAAAGTATTCTAATCAAAAATGTTGAATAATTGATTAATGATCAGGTCCTGATTTTTTAAAGCATATATCGATGGAAATGGTAGTATTCTAAGACTGTTCAAGTATATACACTTATAGATTTAATGATTTTTTTATATATCTTATTACCTTGAGGCTGATTAAATGGCGCATAGGAAGCAATTAGAAATAATCAGTAATTTAGTTATTGAATATTTTAATCACAAATCTTTTTGATTGTTTATGCAACAGCTCGTAATGACGTTAGTTGTCGAAGCGCCCTAAAATTCCAAATAACAACAATATTGACAAAACAGTGAAAAAGTCATTTGTGCAAGTGAAGAAGCTGTTAAGTAAACTTCTTTGATTCAAGAGTTTTCGTTGCCATTTCATACTTTTTTTTTAGAAAATGTGTAGATGGTATAATTATTTTTGAAGATCTTATATTTTTGTATGTATTATTGGAGCCAGAATCATGGATTCAATGATAAGAAATGAATTTAGGAAATGTATAAGAACTTAGTTTAGCCTCTTTTTTTCAAACGAGTGATAGTGTCATTTTTTTGTCGAAAGAACTTGAAATGTTATTTATTCGATTGTTTAGATATAATTATAATAAAGAATTTGCAATGATGCAAAAAAATTATATCTTTTTAAAATTAATGATCGTTAAGTCATGAGTTTTATTGAGGATTTAATCTCAGATTGATTTCGATAAATGAATGAAATAAAATTTAATATCATAAATGGCACTCGAATTAAAAATATTTAATTTGAATATTCTGTGTTAGGAAAAAAACAGTAATTTTATTCACACATCCACAACAGTAAAAAAATCGTGCTGGGTGGCGTTATAAAACGTGCAATAAAGTATCGTCTCGTATAAAACAATGTATTTTAATTGAAGACATAAAAATGGAACACAATCAAAAATGTGGATCCGCGAGCGTCTTAATAAAAATAAATACACTTTTTAATAGTCGCTCTGGTTCGCATAAAGCACAGTGGCGCAAACTGTTAAAACACGTCGCAATAAAGATCGAGCAATAAAACAGGATAAAAAAAATCCGTGGGAAAAAAAGCCGGCACGAAATTACATTAAGAGTCGTCGGCGCGCGGACGGACAGATTTCTGTTTTTCGGAAAATGGAAGGTCCTCGCCACCGGAGATTTAAAGCGTACATTTAATCTAAATTACATATAAACGTACGGTTTCGTCTCGTGGCACTGAAAACCCGTGATGTACGGTCAACCGCGGATTCGAGACGGTGAAAAATCCAACTTGTTGTTGTTGTTGGGACGGCGCGCTGTAGCACGACGGGCCGTGACTTCGGACACCGTCTGTTTATAAAATGGATGTGTTTCGTGCGACGTGGTGGGACTTTTGTATGTGCGGCTCGACGCTTTACTGAATTATTTAAATTTATAGTAAATGTTCTGGATTGTTAAAAAAGGCGAAATTTGATGATTCAATTTATTTATCGTCCAATTTAAATTAGTTTTTATTAGATTACCGTCACGTTTCCAGTAAAAAAAAGTAATGTATTTATGACATATAGAGATTATTACTGAAAGCGTATTAAAATTCATACAGCGTTCCACTTTTAAATATCGATTAAATATTAGATTGGTGGGAAAATAATTGCGGTTTGTGACCTTCACATTCATATAGATATTTTAATTTAAGTGGTTTTAAGCGGTTATGTTGAATGACTGAGACCTCACTTTTGTGCAAGCTCTCGAATTATTGTGCGTGGTTCTGACTCAACTAACGTCTCTAGTTGGTTGTTATGAACAGAAAAAGTATGCCAGTTATATTCATCTTCGAGGTTCTCGTCTTTAACATGCAATTTTTCGAATCGACATTACATCGTAAGTTTTTTAACACTACCCACATCAAAAGCATCATTTAGTTTATTAGAAGTTTTTGCTGCTTTACCACCTGTTTTGAACCCATACAAAAAATGGTATTATTTATTTCTCTTCTATCTTTAATTCAATAGCTCAATTTCAAGCAAAATTAATAATAAAACCAAAGTCAATGTTACCAAAATACAGACCGAAAAATGCACTTTTAAATGGTATTAATATGAACACGATGAAATAAGACTTTCATTGAAAAAAATTAAGATTAGTATTTAACAAACAAAAACAAATTAGTTTCATATCAAACCAAGAATTTATTTTCTGTAGCTTCATCTTCAGCTCTATTGAAATGCGTATAAGCAATAATCAAAAATGATTTATTGATCATCTTCGATCAGTAATTTCAATACAAATGACTTACTAGTAAAAAAGAAACAAATAAAGAAATAAAACTAAAATGAATGACTGAAAAAGTAGTGTATTTTAAAACGGAAGAGAGCGATAATGCCTGTAACGTCTTCTGAGGTTGAAGAATATAATAAAGATGCGGTTTTACAAACAGGAACACAGAAAAAAATATCAGTAATTTTAACGTCTTCTGATGAAAGTAGTGATGAGGATGAAGAACGTAATGAACCCGATAAAGAAAATAAAAACTCAAATTTACAATGGAATATTAGAGGTGGAGATCGAGCACCATTTAAATTTATTGCTCATCCCGACCCCAATTTCACTATTCCCCATTCATCAAAAACCAAATGTGTGTTCTATGTGGAAAAAAATTTAGATTATGACTTACTAATCATAACAATGGAGGAAACTAATTTATATGCCGAGCAATATTTGGAAAATCGCCAGAATACGAAACAACATTCAAGATTAAAAAAATGGATGCCAACAAACAGTAATGAAATACGATTTGTGAATAACTTACCGATAAAATGAAAAATTTTTCAAAGAAACAACCAAATAAATTTATCCCTTTGTTATAATTTAAGTCAATCTTACAGCAAGTGTATTTATTGTGTGATAGCCTAGAAATAATTAAGCACAACAGTGCACATTCTCGAAATAAACTAGAATGCTTAAGAGGTTAATATATCGAAAATAAATAATTTTGTAAATAATAGAAGTTGACTAATTTTTTGTATACATTCTAATATCACTAATACACAAAATTACCTATTTATTTATTCGTTTGCATAACGTTTTTTCGCATTGTGTTTAAATTCTTTTCCAAAAATCTAATCGTCAACAGTTGATTATTGTTTATTTTCAATATAGTTTTTATGAATTTTCGTTGCGATATTTTCAAAAGAAGATGTTTTCCTTTGCATTTTTACTCTTGTTCTTTCCCATTCCGAAAACGAAGATTAGAAATCCAGTTTCTGTTAAAAACCATCGTGTCAGAAATATTCACTGACAATAAGAAAGAAAAGCTTATAACACTGTCAAGCCGTCACGCGAAACGAAACGAACGTTCGCACCTCTGTTCGTCGAACACACTTCACCATCTTCACACGTTCTGTAACGTTTCGTGAATTAAATTTATTGGGTCTGCAATAAAACACAACACTCTAATTGACGTCGATTCGAATGTAATTGAGCATGAACACGGCACACATCTGGTTCTGTTCGCAGTTCGTGCGACATATCGAACCGGACCGATTGTAAAACGGTCGAAATTACACATCCATCACAACCTATTTGTCCTTTAGTCAGTTCGTTTAATGTTCTATTCGATATAATAATGTGTGTCTGTCTGTCTGTGACCGCGCGGGGAGCGCGTCGGTTCGACGAGCTCGAAATGTGTCGTGTGTGCGGCCAGTGTAAACATTCGGTGACAATAAACATTTAAAGATGTAATTATTTAACGTTAAAGGCGTCGATTTTACGGCCGACGTGACGTTTATGAAAGGCGAGTCATTTACTGCCTCTTAGATGAATTTGGTCAGATTATTATTTTTTATGATAAGTTTATTACGTTATATACATATATATATATATATATATATATATATATATATATATATATATATATATATATATATTAGCTTGGTATGAAAATAATTACGGTTTATGACGTTCAAGTTCATATACACTTCTCTCAGCTAATAACTAACTTTATTATTCGAAATAATCATCATAAGAATCAAGACACTTTTGCCAATTAATTACAAGTTTATTTATTCCGGTATTCTCCAGAGTTATGGAGTTGATAAAATCTCGAAATGCACTTTCGGCAGCAGCTTGGCTGTTGAAGATTTTACCCTGTAAGAAGTTGTCGAAACGCTTTAACAAGTGATAATCTGTTGGCAAGATGTCTGATGAAAATGATGGTTGAAGTAATGTTTAGTAGCCCATTTCGAGGTATTCATTCAACATTTGGAGGGTCAATCGTGAGTTTTGTGTTGGTGATATGGAAACTTCTTTATTAAAGACTTAGCCCTTAACGTGTTGAATGAAAATATAATAATAATAGTAACAATAATGAAAACGATTTTTTTGACGCAACGTTCCCGGCATTCGACCTAATAAGTGAAAGTGCTATGCCGCATATATTGAGTCGTCATTGGTCCGTTCAGGATTAATATAAAGATAATCAAGTTCATACCTTCAAGAATATCTGAATCATGTTACAAGAGATACATAAAATGAAAAGTAGGATAAAGTTTATCTCCGAATTTGAAAATATCAATTAATTGTACTTTAAAGCTATCCTACTCCTTGCATAAAACTAACAAAATTTGGAGAAAAACTGATAACTGTTGCTAAACTGTGAAAAAGAGTTACCTAATATTTTTCTGAAATGTAAAATTGTAAGGGGGAAGTCAACAATAAATACCCTGCTCAAGTAAAAGGCTATTGTTCTTATTTTACGTTGTTTTTTTTATCGTCAAACATCGAAATACAGTAGACCCTCGCTGAATGACCGTAATTGGTGCAAGAATAACGGTCGTTACTTGAAACGGTAGTTGTGTAGGACACTTATAATATATAAACCTTCCAATTGGTACAAAAGCAGCCAAAATCATAACCGTACATTAGATAAAATTCAATTTAAAAATTAAATAAAAATAATTTATTTTGATTTACCTTTTGTTGTTTTTATTCGATGGCGGCCAACACCAGCAATTTAACAATGCTGGTCTTTCCAGGAAAAATCACTCTCCATGAAGATTTCTGGAGGGTGTGTCACATAGGCTTTAATTGGGAATCATCAGATGTTTATTATCCCATAGCTACAATGTTAACCTGTCTTCATGGACTTATGTCCAGGTAAACTCGATTCTTCCTTTGCTGTGTAAGTTCTCTTAGGATATATTCTTTCAGAATAGATCAATCATGGTCATTATTTCGCAAGATATGATCCTCCTATGGTGAACAATGCGTTCTTCATGAAGTCCGGTCGTTGTGCGATCAGTCTTTAGGTGGGGTAATCGTTCGAAGAGGGTCTACTGTATATGAAAACAATTCTTTAGTCTTACAATTTGAACAAGTCCTGTATATCCGTATGTTATTTCTAACAGTGATGCGCTTGAACCTGGCTTCTCAAAAATAGCTCAGATGATCTCTCCTTATCTCTCTCTCTCTCTACATATATATATATATATATATATATATATATATATATATATATATTAATATATAAACACACTTGCGTGTGTCCGTGTAGATGTGTGGGCGTGCCCGTGTCCCTCTGTTCATTCTACAACCTTACAACATGTAACTCGTGATATTTTTTCCATTTCTCTTTTACAAAACCGACAAGCATCGTCGAAACTTAACGCGGACGTGATGGATGAAGTGGAAGAAGAAGTTGTGTGTGAGTACGCGTTTCAGTGTGAAATTGTGTCCACCGTAACGGGACCGAATACACACGATACCGGCGAGTTACTCGAAGCACGTTCCTCACGCACGCCGTCCGCCTTCCGTATCTGTCCGACGGGACCAGACCCACTCTCACGTTCGCACCACATCTTCGTTGTGTATATTTAAACGATATTCTGTGATACACGACCGCTGGTATTTCTGCCACTACACAGCTACCATTAACTACAATACACTCCTTCTTATTCACGGTATGCTTCCGAACATTGGGACGACGTTGTTCCACGCTGTGCCGTTCCCGTGTCCCCCGAGGCGTGTTAAGTGCGGCGTACACGCCGCATCCTCAACTCTGGCCGGAGTTTTTGTACGGGTGACGTATTTTAAAACGTCGCAGTGTGTTTTGCTTCAATGTTAAATTATTTTTCTGCACAGGTACGCGGATTTTTTGTGCGGGTTCTTCTCTTTTTCTCCTCTTTACGAATACGTCTGCAAAGAAAATATTAATTTAAAACTTTTTCTATATAATTACATACATATATATATATATATATATATGTATGTGTGTGTGTGTGTGTGTGTATGTTTGTGTGTGTGTGCATAAACATGCAAATGTATGTAAAGATTAAATCTGAAACTTTCTTAAAACAATGTTATTTTTTAATACATTTTCCTGAAAATATATGATTTGATTATTGAAGAGAAAATGAAAAAAGTACATTTTCCAGACAATATTTCATATTTATGCGAGTTTTATTAATTTAAATTCATTCTTTGTTTAAAAATCATGGTACAAATCTTATCTTTCCGTCCGAAAATATGTTTGAATAATTTCTTTTCTCTCTGTTTATTTCCTGGATACGATACTGTTAGCCAGAACTGATATTTAAAAATTATCTGATCACAAAATCCATCGATTACTATCAACAAATTAATATATAAAATATGTATTACTGTGTATATAAGCGAGATTAATTTAATTGTATAATTGTGACTAATTATGTATTCAAAAATATGTACCAATCGCCTAATCGTTCCACATCAACAGTTACACATTCTATGTATTGAATTAGTGTCGAATTAAAACGGAATCACTATTTAATTTGCGCTAATCGATGGAAAAACTGTGACGAGTTCGCCATTCGGACGAACGTTCATGAAATTATTTATTTATGAGAGATGAACGTTGTTGTTACGTCGAGAGCGTAATTTAGAACAGTTTTGTGTTTGTACATGCGTTGGGGAAACATCATTTTTCTTTTTGTTCATAAAAAATGAAATGGGCAGTTACGGAAATATTTATCATTCGGATAGAAAAGTATAGATAGAAAAATGTTATTATCAAGGAGTTTTTTTTATAAATTGCTTCTTTTTTATGTGTCTACTCTATTAAGTGATTTTTTTTCTAGAACCGTTTTCAATTTATAAATCTACAAGTTAAATAAATAGCTCCAGAATATATTCAATTAAATATATAATTAAAATATAAAAAATATGAAAATTACAGTCTTTGAAACAAAATTAAGTGCTTGAAAATTATAAAATAACCTGAAAGAAAGGAACAAAACGAAATAAAAAATCGAAATTTCTACAGATAAACAAATATTATTCTACAAAATGTGTTCCAATTCACCCCAAAATTATAAGAGAATATAATCACTAGTGTTTCTAAAATTTATATCAGTCATACACATTGTCAATATTGTTTATTCATGTTTGAAACGATTTTCTGTATTTTTCCATAGAAGTAATAAATATTTACTGATAATTTTACTCCAGTATCGGAATAGAAGATTAAAAGTAATATAAATATTCTTTCCTAAGAATCTATCATCAGTTTCAGATTATAAGCAATTAAAGTAAAGATTTTAATTCCAAATTGAATGTTTATTAATAATCAACTATTCTCATCAGAAATTTATTGAAACTGTTAATTGGTGCGTGTAAAATAAATAAAGACAAATTAAATATCTATAAATGAGTTTCAGTAGGTAGAGAATATTACAGGGATGTCCATTGGAAAACATATTTTGTACTGATTAGCGACATGAATGAATTTCTTTGAAAATAAAATATTTTTTCTCTCTAAGTAAATAATTAGTTTTTGCAAAACATAATTTATTAAATTTCTTTACTTGTCAAGATATTTGTTAGGTGTACGAATTAATTCCGTGCCTCTTTTATAAAAAATGACTGTTTATATAATAGAAAAATTGAATACATTTCAATAGTCAAAATATCTCACATTATTTTTTATAACAGCTCAATCTGTCTAACTGACGAATCCCTTGTCGAAAGAAAGATGACACTGCTTCGAGTCATGTGAAAATTTATTTTCACAGATGATTTGTTCCATAAACCTCATCAACAACTCAAAAAAGATCATTTTTGATTGTTGCCTATTTGCATTTCGACAGAGATTCTAAATTATCTGTGGCAGAAAAATATTTTTTTATACTTTAGTACTCTGTTGATGATAGGATCACCATCGAAATGTACTTAATCGAGGATTCAAAGTGATTAATAATCCATTTTTTATAACATTTCATATTAAAAAAATCATACTTCATGTAGCCAGTGAAAAAATTGACTTGTGAAAATGAATTTAGCCAGAATACTAGATTTATAAAATATTTATATATAGTTTAAAGAATAATCTCTTCCTCAAATATAAAACTATGACTCATTTAATAATGTTAATCGATAGATAATCTGAATATGTATTTGAAATAAGTATAAAAACTTCATAAGACCATGACATCTAACAAAAAAAAATTACTATTCATTCAATGCTGTTATTATATAACTATTATTATTTTTCAACAAATGTAATAAAAACAGAAACAAAACATCAGTAATCCATCTAATTTTACAAACTACTATGAACATGTGATTAGAATAACAGTTTTTCAACTAATTATCGAAGAACTTGCAAAAAAATTTTCTTTTTTTATACAAGAAAGTATAGAACACGCAAACAATTTTTATCTGGAAGGACATTTCTTATCCGAGTATTTATAAATAAACAACGTGTTTATCTATCTTTATAATTCAGTTACTAATTATGCTGCAAGTATGTAATGTTTTTTCTTGTTTGAATAATTATACTAAAGTTATTTATTCTATAGTTCTTACTAAAATATATTCAAAGAGTTTATTTTATCATTTATTTATTGAATCATTCATTGTTTAAAATATTCAAATACTGTATTAGCTCGAATATAAGATGACCACGATTACAGCAAGCATTTTTATAACTCAGGTTCTAAGAAGACATGCAGTGTTTCCCATTGAAAACGATAAAAAATGTTGATTTACTTTTTAATAGAAGGTAATATTTACAAAAATTATACAAATACATATTTAAGAAGACCTACAGTAGCGTACTTCGTGAACTTCTGAAGATCTGAATATAAGACAACCCTTGTTTTTTAATCTGTGGAAAAAAAACCGTCTTAATATGGTAGTTTCTGAGTATAATAATCGAGATATAGATATGTTTTTCTGTTAGCCTTTGTTATTTTAGATCAGCTGTATGTTCTGCGCTAGTTATTTTGGTACAAATTCCATCACTAAGTAGATATTAAAGACTTATTCTAGTAGAGAAGATTAATTATTCTAAATCAGTCTTCAGTATCAACCGGAAACTAGTTTCGGAAAACAGATAAGATAAAGAGTGGGTATATATTTTATTTCCAGGTTTACAGGAATAAAAAAAATTTAAATTTCATGAAATTATCAATTATTTTTCTAAATATATTTAGTTTTCTTTTTTTAAATGTAATTTTAAGTAAATATCTTGACAAGAAAACAAATTTGATAAATTTTGCTTTGAAGATACAAATTATTATCTGTAAAAATTAATTCTGTGCCTTCAAATTGAATCAATCATAACTCTGTTAAAATATTTTCTCATCGTTTTAGGATTTCGAAATGTCAATCTTAACATTTCAGAACACTATATATCTTGACCAAGCAGGTGGTATAATCTCACAAAACAGTAGTGAAAACGATGACATCCAAGAAGCATTGGATATTTTTCGCTTACATTCCAGTTGAAAAAAAATGGTGCCGAAACCATGGGAATAATTTGTTTAGGTTTGGATGAAGGTTTTTTGATACATAAAACATGCAAAAATTGCTAAAACAGCGGAAGAGGTCCAAAAATGTTTTAAGAATTCATCGATTCGAAGGCCTCGTCTTTCTTTTGACAAGGGATTCGTCACTTACCCGAAACATGGAGCAAAGTTATACAAAATAATGGGGAATATTTTGTGTATTGAAATGTATTCAGTTTTTCCATCAACACTTATTTTTTTTATAAAAGAGACAGTGATTTAATTCGTAGATCTAATATTTGTGAAACGAACCTCTCGAGTGATGTTTCTTCAACGCTTTAACCATATTCCGTAGATATAAACTAACAGCCGTAGTAATCCGAAACCTTATATCTTCCGTATAAGGTTTTATATATTCCTTATACAATCCATATAATGATCAGAATCATTATATGGGCAGCTTTATATCTATATATATATATATATATATATATATATATATATATATATATATATATATGTATGTATCTTATATTAATCTTATCAGGCATATAAACGGACTTTATATGAACCTTGTACGTTCAAGAAGGTCAAATTTTATAGACTTGACGACCATAAATGGATAACAGTGGCTCTCGCCCTCACCTTATACGGTTTAAACAAACGGTTGAAAATTATTAGGGAGTTTAAAAATGGAAAATCAAAAATCCCTTGAGAAAATCAGAAAAAAACGCATTAACTCTTTTATAAATTCTTCTATACATACACTGAATAAATATTTGTACATAAAATTCATTACATATATATATATATATATATATATATATATATGAGTAAATATTTGTACATTATCCATTAATACAAAATCTACATTTTTAATCAAAAATCTATTCATCGTTGATAGATAAATTAAGGGTGTATATTATAAAAATGTTTACTAATCTGTAGTTTCATTGTTTACCTTATTGAATTAGAGCTGAAATCAGTTTAAAACAGACTAGAAAATAGTTACATTTGATATTGTCTGTATCTAAGAAATATATCTTAAAAAATGTAAAAATCATTTATATACTAAATAGCTAAGTACATCTAAAATTTTGGAATTAAGTTGCTCCTAATCTAAAGATTCTAATTTTCAACAAAATATTCACTTTGTATATACATATATACCGCACGAGTATAATTCATTCTACGATCGTGACTTAAATTAAATAGAAAATTTTAGACCAAAAAAAAAAAAAAACGAATTAGACTCCGACCAATTCCCTCCGCAAAAGTTTCTAATTTAAACCGTTCTCGACTGTACAAATACATTCGCGGCACTGAAACGAACACTCAGCTTTAACTTTATATTTCCAAACGAAGAAACTTGCGAGATTACCGAACGAATTGCTTAAACTTCATTCTGAATTTACCAATGGCGATCGTCGGTATCCCGAACCACATAAATTTCGAAACGTTTTAATACGGTTAGAAGAGTACGACAGAGAATTAACGTTATCGACGTACATCCGTCGCGTTCGTTTCTATTCTTCATCTTATATTTTCATACCTACGTATGTATATATAAGTTTAATTTCATTATAGACAGATCGCTCTTTTGCGGTACTTAATAATGATCTACGGTTAGCTTGTCTATAAAGAGTTGTGTTCCCTGTTTGAGTTTTGATTAAGTGAATAGCTAGAGAAACTTTAATGTCAATTAGTAATTTGTTTAATAATTGAGTTGTATTTATAGTGCACTGTATTAACTGAATATCTATATTCATGTATTATTTTAATGGCGTAAAGGCTTTTAATTAAATAGTAGGTGATGTAATAACAATTTATCAATAAGCGGTTTTTATCATTTAAGTTTGGTGCCGATTTTTCTAGTTACCGTTATCTTTTGCTATATAGTCATGTGGTACATAATTATAAACAATAAAATTAGCACTACTGATTTCAGTTTATGATAATTGTTTTCATTCGTTAGTATTGTTGGATATAACCTCTTAAATTAGTTATGGAAAAAGAGCAAATACGCGCGATTTTATTTTATTGAGTTTAAATTGGAAAGTAAAAAAACAGAAATTACTCGAATATCAAGAGTCGACTAGTTAACGTACAGCTCAAAACTGGATCCAAAAATCCGCACCGAAAGCGTTCATAACAAGTTATATGCAGAAATAATCCGTGTAAAATGTAAGTCATAAAATTTTTTTGTGACTGTTTATAAAAATTAACAACAAAATACAATGCTAAAATCCGTGACAATTTTTTTACCCTAAAGCTTCAGTGATAACAATCCTTTGAATAAATTTCTTATCAGTTTTAGACTGAAATCGTACACTCTCTTTCGTTGTACACAGTGAGGGATTTACATACATGTGACTGATGTCAACCAATCAGAACAGAGATGTCCATCAACCAATAATTGTTTATCAGGAATGGTAAACGTGCTATTTGTTGAGTGTAACGGGTGGAGCGGGGTTGTGAGTAGGAAGGGTCTATACGAAAAATGAATTCCATAAAAGAAAATTGTTTTATGGAAATTTTAAGATTGAATTATATTTTATACATAGATAAAGATGTTTCTGAACATTAACTATTCGAACAAACACATTCGAACAAACACATTCTTGAATCGAATTTAAATTGAATCACGTTTACAGATTGCAATCATTGAGAACGATGTGAATTAAAGGGAAGACAGTTGATTTTGTACAAGAATAGATAGGATCGAAAATGATAAATTTCGTTCGTTGCAGATGATTATAGGATGGTAAACTAACACACGCAACAAACATACATACAGATATTTATAGGTAAATATTATAAATTGCTCAATTTCATTTCCAATGATGATCGGTATGAAAAATATGAAAGAATAAACGAGACGCCGGCCGGTAGGCGGGAAACGTTCGCGTTATTTATTAATTTCACTGCGGGGTGGCACTGTGTGGCATTAATTCCCGTAGGACGGCAGATAAATTGTTAGTTGGAATTTTATAGCGGCTCGAATATCATATATCTCGCGGAGTAGAAAATAATGTTCCTCGCACAAGGTATGAATTTTATTATGTAATTTTTGAGTGAGCGCGGAACGCAGTTGCGCTTAATGAAATAATAAATGTTTGCGTTCGCGGTTCCCGTGCACAATCGCAAGTTTGCGTAGCGGGACGCGAGCCTCGGATCCGCCGGAACACGAGCAATATGCAGTAATGTTCATCTAAACAGTAATCTGTGTTCGTTTATAAATATTAAACGAGACGCGCCGAGATATGTTTAGGCGCGCCTGGCTGCTTGAACGATTTTTTTTCCTCTTTAATGAAATTAGGCGAATAGTAGAAGAAATATTTTATATGAAGAAGAAACATGTGGAAAAATTTACTATTGCTTGAAAAATGTGAACCTCATAATACATGGATATTATAATTTCTCTTTGATTTTTAAACGACTCGACAATCTCTGAGTGATTCACTAGGATCGCGTTTCACATATTTGTTATTTCCATATATAATTTAATATATATATATATATATATATATATATATATATATATATATATATTATTATATATATATATATATATATATATATTAGAGAGAGAGAGGTCTAAAATTATTTATTTCTTCGAGCAATGGTTTCAATTTATTCTCCATTAATGTGCTTCCAGCCATCTTGTTTGTCCTTGCTGTCGTTATTGATTGATTATGATCAGGTGTATTTATTTATTTTGCTAACAAAAATCAATTTGTATTACTTATCATAATTTTTAGTACGTTAAATAATATAAGGTAGATATTTTATTATATAGATAGTAGATATATGTAGTGTATTTAATAAAATGGGTACTTTGAGGTTAGATATAGATTTTAACTTTGATATTCAGTGTTTCAGTTGTCATTTAACATTGGCTATTTTATTCTATTAACAATTCGGTTCATATTGTGTTTTGTAATTAGATTTAAATTTTAAGCGACTGGGTGTATTATTTAATTAAGGGTTATAAAAGCGGTAGTTTAAAATAAATGTACAATCGAGGGTGATATACCTATAATTCTCGGGAGAGTCTATTCAATTGTATTAGTAATCTGGGAAAATGATACGAAACGAAATCACTTTCATTCATTAATTTAATATTATGGTGGAAAAAAGACAAACGTTATTAAGTATGGTATAAATTGTTAATCACCGAATTTAAAAATGCGTTTGATATAATTTTCTATAAAACATTAAATTTTTAATACACTGCCAATAAAATTTTTTGGGCTTTGCATTGGAGAAAGAGTCGAGCTCCTTTCAGACATCACTCTCTGTATTAGGCCGTTTTCCATTGATGTGATTTTGGAGACTTCGGTATAGATTATAATCCGATGGTGCTAGGTCAGGGAAATATAGTGGTTGAGTCATAACTTCTCATTCAAATCGCTTAAAGTTTTTGGATTGACCGTGTGAGGTCGCGTGTTGCCGTTGTGAAAAATTACTCTATTCTTGTCGGATAATGCTGGTCGTTTCTCATGAGTGGATTGCTTCAACTGTATTAGTTGTTCACAATACAACTCCTTTATGATAGTTCGACTCTCTGGTAATAGCTCGTAATGAATAATTCCTTTGATATCCCAGTAAACAGTTAATATAACCTTTTCTGGATGAAGCCCATCTTTCGCAGTTGAATATGGTGTTTCATTGCAGTCAACATTGTCTTTGATGTTTAATATTGATATAAACAATCCATTTTTCATCACTAGCAACAATTCTATTCAAAAACGGATCGTTTTTTAATCTACATAGATGAGAATTGCAAATGTCCACACGTCGTTGTAAATGAACGTTCGATAACTCGTGCGGAAACGACTTACTAGCTTAGAAGCCATATCAATCATTTTTAAGTGTTGGTGAATAGTTGAATGCGTTGATTCGAGCTTCTTGGCTATTTCTTCTACCATAGAACTGGGATTTTGTTCAATTAATTTTTTCAGGCACATATCGTCAAACCCTTGAGAATATTTTGACCGTTCCTCATCTTCAAGGCTGCAGTTCCCGGATAGAAATCGTTAAAACTATTTTTGTCCCTGAAAAAGACCAATAACATCTGAACTATCAATTTTCCATAATTCTTTCCACTGCAATTCTAACGTTGTTACGCTGACGAGACTCCCAAAGCAAAATATGCCAAATATCCCTGTTGACACTTGCATGATACCTAATATTTTTTCTTGTAAGTTTGCGTAATCACTGTTAATCTTCCACGATAAGACTGTGTAAACTTGTAAACTGCACAATTGAACAGCATATATATATATATATATATATATATATATATATATATATATATATATATATATATATATATGCTAAATTATTGCAATAATTGGAAAGTATAACATCACCCATTTTCACCTATACGAAAATACTGAATTACTTATGGGATGACCCAACACTTAGGTAAAATAACATTTTCAACATTGTTCATTTTTCAAAACAGACTCTTATTTTTTATTTTTTTGATTTCAAATTATACTTCAGACATTCGATTTTGTCTTACATATGTTCAAAATTTATTTATAGTGATCATCGGATTTTCTCTCAGAAATATTCAGAATATATTTTTCCCACTTCCTGTATTTAGATCTCGAATATCTACAATTTTCACCTAAATGAAAATAATGCATTGCTTATAGGATGACCCAATTTATTATAAAAGAGGGCCAGTATTTAATTATTACATTAAGGAGACAATACATTCTTCTATGAAATAAGTTTTAAAAGTTCCTTCGGACCTTGTACTACGATACAACAAATCATTAAAAATATATCCTTCGCATACCTAATCAGTCATCTCTATTCGAGAAGCTCTTGCATACCGCTTTTATATTCCACAATATCCAATTCCGTAACCACGTACATTACTTTTATGAATACTTCTCGTTAAGCACCTATAAATACAGCAATAAAAAGCAAGTAAATAAATTTTCGGCGACTTCGAACATTACTCTTTATGTTCTCAACCCAATTTTCGAGTTTTGTCGAACAAAATTTATAGCAATATACACATATAAACGTATATAGTCATTGTAAAGAGCTCCCCGAGCGCAAATTACACATCATTTAAATACACATATAACTGTAAAACCACCCACATTAACCGTACGTATATGTGCTATAACAAAGAAGGAAAAAAACTCGTTTCAGATTTCATCAAATAACTTGACAACAAATTTCCATTTCTCGGTATGGTAAATGCCATGAAAAGAATACTTGTTAAATTTCCAAATTTATGGATACGAATTAACATACGAAAAGAATAACGGAGACGGTATAATTTAATTTATAATAATACACTGGCCATGAAATAAATATGAAATTTGCATTTTAATAAGCGCGCGCAAATAAAAAAAAAGCGTGTGAAATGTGTACAACATCCGGGAAACGAATGTATACTTAGAATAGCGAAAATGCTATATTTTTCTTTGTCCGACGCGTCCATTTACATTTCTCAGAGAAAATCGTGTAGAAGTATGTGTATCATTCGAAAAATATGAGTATTTTTTTTTCTTTTTCAATTCTCATATCGATTGTATATTTTCTAGCAGGAGATCACGCAATTTATTTGAAATAAATCTGCTTTCAGACCGGTATAATGTTCTTGCTTACGGGTAGAATGTTTTCTTTTTTTTCATTCAGTGTTAGTTTTCTTGATCTATCGAGACTGAAGACTTTTTTAACAACATATGTAGATTTCTTTATAGATTCAAATAAATATAAACACGGATAATATGTGTATTATTTGTAAGCCAGGCAAGAAAAACAGATTACTTAGAGTTAAGCTTCTTTGCATTTATTTGAATGGTGTATTAGATACGAGATTTATGTAATCAGATCATTGATTTTTACAACCAGAAAAGTTTATTAACTTTCTATGTATGAAAAATAATTTCATAGTAAAATTACCATTACACAAGTTTTTTTCGTGTAGACCACCTCCTCGCAACACAGCTCCCATCAATACACTCGACAAGAAGTACCTTAACCCCTTAAGCGTTTAGGTAGTGTATGCTCGTCATGAAAAGATGGCATTTTTTTGTTTAATGTCGAGTATACTCGTCATGTAGGAAAAAATTCGTTATTGCTATTTATTGTAAAATTTGGATAAAAAATATATATATTTGTAATTTTAGCACATTTTAGAATATTTCTAAGCAGTTTTCTCTTTGTTTCGTGAATCTTATGTCTGTTATCTAGGAAAGATATTATCGGGTGTAATAGATAAACTTGTGAAGTGAATAATATTTTTATTTATTCTCCCAGATGAGTTTTACTGATGATAAAAATATATCTTTACATCCAAGAAAACTGAAAAGAGCGATAATACATGTAATATCTTGAAATTAGTGATGAGATTGAAGAAGATAATGAAGATGCGGTTTTACATACAAGGACAAAGAAAAGATTATTAGTAATTTCAACGTCTTCTGATGAACGCAGTGATGTGGATGACGAAGGTAATGAACCCGATAAAGAAAATAAAAATAGATATACAATGGAATATTAGAGATGGAGAGCGAGAACAATTTAAATTTACTGCTCATCCTGGCCCAAGTTTCACTCTTCCCCATTCGTCAAATACCAACTGTGTGTTCTATATGGAAAATTTAACGTGGACAAGTCGCTATCCCTACGTGGTTCTTATTCTGAGGTATCTTGTGATTTCAATCAGCATTCTTCGGTTTTTGCGGAAGATAGGATACTAACCTTCCTCCTTTATCCGGGCTTAGGACCGGCAAAAATTGCATCTGACTACTCGATCCATTCGACACAATTGCAGGCGGAGTTACACATTCTCACTCTCACACCAAACACAACTTGACAAAAACATCAGCTATTCACGGATGGTTTGAGATATCGCATTAATTTTCTGGTATAGATTACAGAGTAATGATTACCAACATTGTCATTTGAAAAAAGTTAATGTGTTTTGTGCAGTTCTTTTAAAATACAAATTCCACAAACTGTTTGATCCGGATAGTATGATTGCATTTCAGTCTAAATATGTGTACTTAGCAATCGATAATGATCAATGATAGATCGTTTTTGATCAGAAAAGTGTTTGTGGTTCGTGAGGCGAGCGACTAATTCAATATATATATACACATTTCCATATCATATAGCTCAAATATCAAATATGTTCCTCAATGCGATAAACTGTTATATTGGTAGAAAAATAATTGCGGTTTATCACCTTCTAGTTGGTTATTATGAACTGAAGAAGAACGCCTGCGACCTCCTTCATATTCAAGGCTCTCATTCACAGCAAGAAAATTTTGGAACCACCATTACACCAGACGTTAACAGTACCTACACTAAAAGGATCGTTTAGTTTACGAGCAGTATCTGTTTTGCTTTACCACCTTTCTTGAACTCATACAAAAAATGATTTTATTTGCTTCTTTTTCATCTTTAATTCAATAGCCCAATTTGAAACAAAATTAATGATAAAACCAAAGTCTATGTTGATCAAAATACAGACCGGAAAATGCACTTTAAAATGATATTAACATGACCTCGATGGAATGAGACTTTCATTGAAAAAAATCAAGTTGAGAGGCCAGAAAACAAAAACCGCAATTATTTTCTTACCGACCTGATGTGATATTGCAATCTTCTATTTCCGTACCATTTACAATGTGCGTCGTCGACCGATCCAGACGGAAAAAAATCATTTTGAATTTTCCACGTTCGAGCGCAAATCTCCGACCTTTTTTCCACTCGCGTGCGTCATACAGAAAATTAAATAAAGGAAATGGAGTCGTAGCTTTTAATCAAACACTGATTACGATAAATCCCGGCGTAGCGCCAACGTATGCAAATGCGGCGTGGGTTTTTTTTTTGCTTGTGTGTCCGTGTTTGAACCAGACACACGTTTTTTTCGGGTGGGCGTGTGATTTTCCGACGACGGCGCACATCCTCGGTGATTAAATGCATTTTGAACGGTTTTCACACAGTTTGCAAATTAAGCGGTCGTCCATATGCGGGTGTGTGTGTTATGGATATGCATTTCGCCGGTGTAAGCTCAAAACTCTTTGTTGTCGGAACAGGTTTTCGCCGTTTTGTTTTTAATGAATAACGATGCAGTCATCAGTCTAGTGACACGTTTGAAATTTTTAAAATTAGTCAACTATAAAACGTGTGTATGTTTTTGTGGAATGAGTGCGTCGTTCGACACACGTACAGTTGAAATGTTTCACCGTTTGTGTTAAATGGCCGTTCAGCTATTTTTAAAACATATGAAACGTTTGTACATCCGATGTTAATTTTAATTGCATTTCATCTATCAACACGACAGGAACTAATTCTCTTACATTCTTTCTACAACACCCATTATTATATATTTCATTTAACATCAGGTTGTTACAACAACGAAATTCATAGGATACAGACATCAGTTCAATTTATGGTCACTACACAATCAGTTGTAATTTTCTATCATACTGAAAGATTCTAGTCTTCACTAAAAAAGATATAAATTTTCCTGTGCTACGACTCACTGAAGATGATGGCATCGCTATTGAAAGAAGCATGTGCCAATAAATAGTAATTTATTAAACAATTTTGAACATGGAAAACGTTTTATAATTTGTGGAGCGAAAAACTAATATATTTGTGAAAGAAACAATATCATAAGTAGCTAGACAAATGTATAACTCTCTGTCTAAGATGCCTATTTATCTGTTTATCAGTATAATGTATATCATTTTGATTGCCTTAAATAGTTATCTTTTTTATTTGCAAATGAATTTTTCACTCAACCCACAAACCACAACATTTTTTTAACGGAAAATGGTCAGTAATTTGTCATTAATCTGGATTTATTTTGATTACTTCTTAGGTGAATTTAGGTAGCCCTTCTGTCATTCTTTACACCTCTTGAGAATGATGATATCGTCAATGAAATACAAATAAACTAACAATCGAAAATTATTAATAATCAGTTACTGAATATTTCCTATGAAAAATTGTTTGTGATTCTTAGGGCTAGTTAAATATTGATAAAAATCAATGTTAATGATTTATTTATACAAACAACTAAGAATACTTAGTTCTTTCGAATTTATAGGTTAATTATAAACGTTCTCATATTTATATTTATTTCTCAAATAGTTTCTTTTAAAAAATCATTACTTTAGTGATGATTCGTTAGCTAAAATTAAGGACAAGGTTTTTTGAGACAGCCACACAAACAGATACACATATTATATATATATATATATATAACACAGTTCTTATCGATTTCCAAATATTCTATAAAAAATACCTGTAAGAATGCAGCCCACTGCTTAACACAAAGAATATTGACAGCAAGGCAATCAAGTTTTTTCCTCATTCTCATCTGTAAACTAAAACAAACATCATAAATAATTCTATACAAAGTAAACAGAAAAAAAGAACCGTACGCACATGCACACACACACACTTATCTAAAAATATTACCTGAATCGAATTAAAATATTTTTTTATCAACATAATACCTACTTGACATTCAAACACCAGTTTTGCTTTTTGTTAATATCCTTATTGAATTAATATGCTGATTTTTTATTGAATTTGAAACATGGTTCTTATACAGTACATATGTTGAGATATGAAACAATAATAATTATTTTTAGATATGATAAACGGCGTTTTCGGTCGTGCGATTCAATGAAATGTAAAGAGAGTAAGAAAAGTATTGAAATACTATGTTTTGTGGCATAAACATGCTTTTCTCGTTAGTATTTCAGCATGGAAAAAAATTATTGCATTCTGTTTAGTCACTGTGTGAATTTTAAAAATCAATTACTGATTCACTTTTGAGTTTTTGTAAAGAAATGATTGTTTTGTTCGTTTTATAAGAGTTAATTATACGAAATTCAGTGTATAAGTGTTTTCGGATTATTGTTGTGGTTTGGTTATGTTCATTAATTGAATAAACATTTTATTATTTAAATCAGTGAGAATTTTCAATGCTAGAATTGACTTTTATCGTCAGTTTGTGTGAAGATTTTAATAATGTTTGTGTTGAATGTTAATTTGAATATCAAATAAATTAAGTAATTCTTATCTTTTTTCAATACCAAATTAATTTGTTAATGGAATAAAAATTAATTCTCGTTAATCGAACTTCAGTCTCTTCTAATAAATTTATTTATTATAAATTTTTATATTCACATACACACAGAATGTATATATATATACAAATATTAAATAAATAAATATTATTTTTAATTAATCTTCAATTCCTGTGTGTTTATCAAACAATCGTTTTCAAAAATTATTTTTCCACTCTCCCTACAAAACCAATTAAACTTTGCCTAATTATTAATGGATTATTGATTTTTTTGATTGCTGTTTAAGTGTATTTGAATGATGATGTTATCATCCACAGAGAAAAAATCAGATAGAAAAATAAGATAAAGATTTTTATGTCTCTTAGTGCACTGAAGATGATAGAATCACGATCGAAATTTGTATAAGCTTAAGGAAGAATGAAAAAGTGTCCCTAAATAATTATATTTTTTAATCAGAATAAAACGTTTTGCCTTTAGGAAAGGTAAATTAATACAAAAAGATGAAATAAAATGTAAACTGATAGTAAAATCGATACAAAAAGATAAATTTTAAATATTAATTGATACTAGTAGTAAATTCGAATGAACTAAATAAAACATTTCTATGGCAGTTACTTTTAAAATAGCATTATATATATATATATATATATATATATATATATATATATATATATATATATATATATGCGTGTTGAAAATTTTCAGTTTATAAAAATATTGAAATATTATTTTTATTTGAAACCAGAGGAAAAGGAATTCTCTCTAGGTTTGAAACACTTCTAAATTTTTTTGGAAAAACTTATAACCGTTAACATAACAAAACATAATGTTAAAACGTGTAAAAATTTTTTTACTCTAAAGCTTCACTGAGTGCAATATTTTGAATAAATTTCTTATCATTTTTACACTGAAATCGTATAACTTCTTTCGTTGTACATCGTGAAACAGAACACTGAATCACATGATTGATATCAACCAATCAGAACAGATACTATGCAATTTCTATCACCCAATCAGAATACGAATAAAAAGCATTTGACGACGATGACAAGAACAACAAGATTGATTTTTAATTATAGAAATCTATGTTAATACGAACGCTTCGATCTTGTTTTTGAAAAAATGGAAAGTAAAAAATTCATTTATGAAAACACATTTAACTATCTACCAATTAAGATTTCAACAATCATCATAAACACATGTTCTCTAACAAAGAACGAGTCTTCACATGGTATGATGAAAAAAATGTAAGAAACCACTCATTTCTAAAACACAATTTAAATAAAATTTAATTAAGATTTTTTTGTATTTAAATTCTTAAAGAACTCATTCAAGCAGACAATGAACAAGTAGCAGTGAGATGACATAGACTTTTATGTCCCAACTGGTGTAATATTCGTATCTGAAATATAATTCGTACAATTTATTCAATGTAATTCATGTTTTAAATATATTTTTCACAAAGATCTGATTTCAAAATGTATAAGTATATGCTTCTTCTATAAGATAGTAATGGTGCCAGAACTATGTTATAATCAATCCATGTTATTAAATTTTTTCTGCTATTGTTTATCTTTCTCAAATTCCATGATACAGAAAAATCAGATTTTCTCCATCTTAGCGTTTTGAAACTGATGGAATTCCTATTGAAATGCGGATCAGCAACAATCGAAAATGATGAATAATAAATTAATGAACATTTTGATTTTCATAGTTTATGGTTTTGGAAAAGAACTTGTCAGTGAGAGTGAATTTAATCAACCGCAAGTGTCAGAACTGTATTTTTATAATTTCATAACAGTTTCTCAAACAAAAACAACATTTTAAAACATTTCCTTTACCACGAACTCAACATAATCCGTTTAATATTTTCTTTCAAATCCTGCTTGACTTATGGACTGTTTGTATAAAAGATCAGTAAAAAATCAACGTACATAATTAGTCTCGTGAAAAAAACATAATATATAACAGCCTTGATGTCTATTTTCGGTGTTTAATCACTTTAATAAGCTACGTAATTTACGCTGGGTAATAACTCTAATCGAGATCATTTTACTTGCCGTACTTTAGCTGTATTTACACTGAAATGCATGAAACAAACAATAAATCATACTAAAGTCCACCTGCTGTGTTCATTTGCAATTCATTGCGCAGTCCGATGTGCAACGCTTATTTTCTAAAAAAGAACACACGGTACGTAAGCAATTTTCTTATTGCAGTCTTGCTGGCGAGTTTTATTTTCTTTTTATTGATGTATATGTTTCTTTGAATATATATATATATATATATATATATATATATATATATATATATATATATATATATGCGTGGGTCGTTTGATAAGTTTGGTAAATTTCTATGATATGACGGCACCAAGACTTTGGCCAAGTGTACAATTCTCAATCGAGACTGTGTCGAGGAATAAAATCGGTTTTTTCCAAAAAAAAAAACGGCGATTAACTTTTTTTTCCATACTTATCAAACAACCATTGTATATATGCAGTGATAATATTGTACAATCTTTTAATTTTATCAAAATTAGTGTTTCACTAATTATTTTTTCACTCCACAATTGTAACAAAAATATTCTGGTTAGAAATGTTTAATAAACAATTAAACATTCAGACATTGATGCTATTATCTTCAGAGAGTCAAGGTATAGAAAAAAATATTTTCTTGGTTTGTAGTGTGGTAAGGTGAAATTATTTGTAAAACATAAATTGTTTCTTGATATCTGTTTAGATAGATAGATATTTGAGGTTTAGTAATATGTCGATAAGTAAGTTTATTAGTATTTGAACACGAATACTACATAAAAATGAACTCTTCATTGAAGTTTAGGTTTAAACTATTCTTATTTAAACCTATTAGATATAAAAAACTAATTCTGTGCCTTTAAATTGAATCAGTCTTAACTCTATTTTAAATTAAAATAAGTTTTTTTCAATTTATGATTCTAAAGTGCTAATTTTAACATTTAAAAACTCTATATATCTTGATCAAGTAGTTGGTATAACCTCACAGAACAGTAGTGATCACGATATCATCCGAAAAGTAGCGTACTAGCAATTCGAGTTGAAAAAAACATTGAAATGATTTGTTCAGTTTTGAGAGAAGATGTTGTGTAGCATAAAACATACAAAAATGCTCAAACAGTGGAAGAGGTCCGAAAACGAATTAATAATTTCGCTGAATCAAAGCTGTCATCTTTTTTCGACAAGGGACTCGTCAGTTACCTAGTAGGTGAAGTAAAGTTGTATAAAATAGTGATGGATATTTTGATGTTTGTAATGTATTTGGTTTTTCTGTAATCACTCATTTTCTAAAAACATGGCGCTGGATTAAATTCATAAACCTAATATATTCATATTCAACAAACAACATTCTTAAAATGATTTCAATTCTCATTTCATATGCAATAAAGTAACACTGTAAAAGCTACAAGCGCTGAATTAATCCATACACTTAATAATTATCCTCTAGTTTACTTCCATCGCATTACATAAACTTTTAATCGCACACTCTATCTTGTATCTCGTTACATGTCGATTTGTTTTTTCAGAAATTCATTATTCTATATTATTCATTAGTAGAATTTCACAATCTGCGAATTAAATTTTAAATGTAGCTCATACTTATCGACTTTCCAGTGTTTGAAAATTTAATACCAGTTTCAATTGCTGTGCTGTATACTTTTCTGTTTATTAATTCCTCGTACAGTTCTATCTCGTTAAATAATTAAACGTGACGTTGGCCGTTCATAAACGATGTACGGCTCGTCGTACCATGAAACTTTTATTTGAGTATAGCAAATCTATAAGGAAATATTATTAAGAGCACTTATACGCCCATCACATATTCATAATAAACTAAGTTTGCCACAACACATCCTACACTGAACGCTTAGGCTTAAACTTATCTAAATAAATGTTTAAACCTAAATGAATGTTATGTTCAATCGCATGAAAGTAAATTCAGTAACAGAAACGTAGAAAGAACTGAACTGTTCAAATAATAATTGATCTTGTTCGGACAACACATATTGATCTTATATTAGGATTTATAGATTTTTGGTTTTGACACGTTAAAATGAGATGACATGTTTATAGCGCACTGTATTAAAATATGAGGATCAATTTAAATTTAGATAAAAGGTGTTGTTCCATTTATAAAAGTCAGGATATCTGGTTTAATCAAATTCCCCACTTCTTTTTATAAAAAATTAAAACTTTATGAGACTGATGATCGAATATTTTTCGAAAAATATAGAATGGTTCAATTCAGGCTTCCACATGGAAACATTAAAAGAGGGCGTAGGAGTTAAGAAAAGTCATGTTAGTTTTTATTTAGTATTTTAGTTGAATTCAGAACTAAAATAAAATTGAACTGAAATATTAAATGGAGGATAACACTTTTTTTAATACTTTCTTGTGGAGGCCTAAGTCGAATCACTCTATATAAGAAATTGAAAAAAACTAATTGGATCTTTCACTCACCTCACAAACTATAAAAATTTTTCTAATCAATAATTTTCAGTCTATTAATCATTTTTTATTTGTTATTCATATGTGTTCTCATTAATATCAATATATAATCAATTATTGATTATATTTAATTAGAAAACATTTTTATAGATTATAAGGCGAGTAAAACATTCATTTGTGGAAGTGAATTTGGCCACAGCACAAGAACTAAACTCATGATAAATAAATCCATTTCTATGTTCCATTTCATCTGTTCGTTTTATGAAATTTGACCTGGCGATTGTCAGAGCGACTGACTACATGTACCGCGCATTGAAAAATAAACAATACAGACGGTTTACAGAGTATAGCGTGCATGCATTCGAATTTCAGTGGGATTTTCACATTTCGCACCGGAGCGACGGGCGAGATATCGTTTTCAGAGTTACTGCTGCACTGCAATATAAGATTTCAACGTGCAACGAATGGATATTTTTACACTATCATTTTGTGATTTATGTCTCGTGTATTTACACGGATTAAAGAGTGTTTAATAACGAGATTCGTTTATTTGTAGAGCAATTGATGATTATATTAGATATTGTGTTGCTTTAGTAATTTTGCAGATAATATATAAAAACGATAAGATATCATTTTTAATTTGACATTTATTACATGCATATTTTTTATTGCACTATGCACGTGTGTATATATATATATATATATATATATATATATATATATATATAATCTGTTCACTAAACACACAGAAATGAAACTCCCAATGATAAGAATTCATTTACGACCGTTGTTTAGTCACAGTGTCAGGTCTTATTTTTTATGTTTTAATACAGTCTTTGCTAATCTGTTGCTTATTCCCAAATAAGTAACAGATTGAAAAAATATATAAGAGGATAAAATCTAAATATATAATAAAAATGTAATTATAAAATATACAAATTAATTCAGTGTTTTTTTTTCTAGAAAATGAATGTTTACGGAAAAATGGAATACACTTCAATCCTCAAAACATCCTCCATTATTTTATTTAACTTCGCTCTATCTGTCGGGTTACTGACAAATCCCTCGTCGAAAACAAATGGCGGCTGCGACAAGATGAAGTCGTAATGCATTTTCGGAACTCTTCTACTGTTCTGGCACTGATTTGCATGTTTTGTGCATCACAACACCTCCTGCCAAAGCTGAACAAATCATTCTGTTGTCTTCGGCAGCATGTGATGTATGCTCAATTGTTTGCACATCAAGTAGATCCCTTTTCTAAATTTTTCCGTAAAACAAGGGTGTATTTAGAATTTAATTTATTTTTTTCGTTTGATTATTTCAAACAAATATAAATCAGAATTTGCAAATAAATAAGACAAGAATTGATTTTAATCTTTGATATTTGAACAAATGTATTTTCTTAATGGCGTATGCTCATTTGTTTGAGTGTCTATATATATATATATAAAATTTTCATTTCATCATATATTCGGTTAATCTTTTAAGCGTTTATGTCAAGTATACTTGTCATGTAGAAAAAAAAATCGCTTTTGCTATTTTTTGTAAAATTTATGTAAAAAAAATATATATTTCTGATTTTAGAATACGTCTAATCAGATTTCACTTTGTTTCGTTAAGTTTATGTCTGCTATCTAGAGAAGGTATTATAGGGTGTATTAGAGAAACTTGTGAAGTGAATAATGTTTTTATTTATCCTCCCAGATGAGTTTTACTGATAGTGATGAAAATATATCTTTACATCCGAGAAAACGGAAAAGAGTGATAACACCTGTAACGTCTTCTGATGAAAGTGGTGATGAGGTTGAAGAAGACAATGAAGATACGGTCTTACATACAAGGACACAGAAAAGAATATCAGTAATTTCAAAGTATTGTGATGAAAGTAGTGATGAGGATGAAGAAGGTAATGAACGTGATAAAGAAAATAAAAATTCAAATGTACAATTGAATATTACAAATGGAGAGCGAGCACCATTTGTATTTACTGCTCATCCTGGCCCAAATTTCGCTATTCCCCATTCATCAAAAACCAAATGCGTGTTCTAATGTGTGTTATATGGAATTTTTTTTAGATTATGAGTTACTAAACATTAAAGTGGAGCAAAGTAATTTATATGCTGAGCAATATTTGGAAAATCCCTGAATTTGAAACATCATTCAAGATTAAAAAAATAGATGCTATCAAACAGTAATGAAATACGATTTGTGAATTGCTTACCAATAAAATTAAAAAATTTTTACAGAAACGATTAAAAAAATTAAACATTTTATTATAAATTAATTCAATCTTACAGCAAGTGCATTTACTGTGTTTTCGTCGAGTATACTCGTCATCGCCTGGATAATTAAGCACACCAGTGCATATTTTCAAAATAAAACAAAACGCTTAGAGGATTAACAAAGAAGGTATTCAATTTTAAAATGAACAGGTATTGAAATTTAAAAAATATTGTTTTGAAAAAATTATTTCTTAACCTTCAGACAGCGAATACTGGAAAAAAAATTAGTACAACAAATATGTGAATCGTTTTTATAATATATTTTTAAATTTAATTAGAGATTGTGCGTATTTTTTTAAAAAAAATAATTTCTCAACGTTTCATAACGAAAAGAGATCATTACTCATCATACGATTTGATTTCTACACTTGAACAGGTGATTTTTCTTTTCCTGTTTTTTTCATCTTCACTTATACAACTGTTATTCAAATCTATTTCGTAACGATGATAAATGATATCCGTACCAATTTTTTGCACAGGCGTTTCGTAAAATCTGAGACTTTCGTAAAATCTGTTGCACAATTTGAATCCTGTTGGTATTTGTGGACTGTAAAAAAATGCACATCATGTGCATGAACAATTTCACTCGAAACTCGATTTTGTTGCATTCTATGTTGATGCAATTACATATAATTCGTTCTATTGTGCACAACTACTGTGTAAATTCACATAGTGTGTGCCGTCGTCGCACGTTCAACAACATTTTTATTGCTTCTGTTTGAAAAGTACATCGTGCTGTTTCATTTTATTTTTCTGTATGATTTGATGGATGTACGAGACATAAATCAAATTTTCAATATGCAAACACAAACGTCTACCCTATTATATATATATATATATATATATATATATATATATATATAATATATATGTATTATAATATATATATATACATATATATAGTAGTGTGATCCAAAATTTTTCGAGTTGATTAAGAAACAGATATTGAAATGATTTTTCTTTCATTACTCAATATAATTTCCTTTATTTCAGTAATTTTTCTATAACTCAATTTCTATTAGGTTGGTAGAAAAATAATTTCAGTTTGTAACCTTCAAATTCATACACATTTTTTTAATTTAAATGATTATACTTTACCACCCGTTTTTATTCAAACAAAAATTTACTATTATTTATTTATTTTTCATCTCTAATTCAATAGCTCAATTTGAAACCAAAATTATTAATGAAACTAAACTCGATGTTACCAAATTCAAGACCGAAAAATCCACTTTAAACTATTTTCACATGAACACAATGAAATGACACTTTAATTGAAAAAAAAATAGTTTTAGATTTCCGAATCAAATATCGTACTTTTTCCAATCAAGCTAATATATTCATAAATATTGTCTATAATAGACGAAAAATTCTCAATTTTAAAATCATCAACTGCATTATAAGTAAACATAGGAGTATGGTTCTGGCTTTAAACCTTTACCTCCTCTGTCTATATTTTTTGTAATAAATAACAAACATTTTAATGTAATTAACATTTTATATTTTGATATTAAATTTATATAAATATTTATCTTTCGTATAAATTAATTATTGAACAAATATTGACAGAAATATGTTTTCATATTTTGTTAATAATTATATATATATATATATATAACAGAGACTACTGTTTACTGCTCAAAATACCAAACGTATACACTTCAAAATTTTTTTTGATTATAGCTCGGCACAAAATACAATTCATCATAGATAATTATATTCGACAGTGTTGTACATGAAATTTAATTTATGTTATTAATTAATATGTGTATGATAAAGGAGTTGAATTAATATTTGATTATGTTTTCATTTGCGTAATTAATTTTTCATAAATTACACAACCTTTAAATTACAATTCGTTTACATGTCAGTTATTATAAAAAATCTTTATTGTTTGATTCAACTTTCACATTTGGGAATTTATCTATTCATATTTGTATCTCAAGTTTTTAATTGTGATTTCGAACAATTATATATATATATAAATGTGTGTGTGTAATATGTAATTTTATTATTAAATAAAAAAAGTTAGGAATAAAAAGCGTATAAAAAAGTTCAATAGTTCAGAATAGAAACAATGAGTTTAAATTTGTTTCATGTAATGAATTCAAAATTTTAATTAAATTTTTCCATATTTTTGTTTAAAAAATGTTATGTTTAGAGTTCAAATTTAATTCGAAGATTTATTTAAATTATTCCATATTTTTATTTAAAAAAGGATGTTTAGTGTTTAACTTCAATTCAATGAATTCAACGGTTTTATTGAAATTATTCCATATTTTTATTTAAGAAAAATATTATTGTGTTTACAGTTTAAATTCTGAATTTTTTTAAGATCTGCATATTTTTTCGTGGTTTAGGCTAAAAAAGAATTCGTTTAAAATGAAAGTTGTTTTAAACTAGACAGAGATTGTTTTGATTGAAACTCTTTTAATTGTATAATTTTTAAATAATCAACAGCTAATTTTATTAATGAGCTAAAGAAAGAAAGAAGTTAAAGCCGATTATAGAGAGGCAGCTAACTCCATAATTTATTTTGTAAAAAATATTTATAGTTTAATGTTCAACAGTTGTTTAAATAAGAAGTTGAACCTTGTTTCGTCCACCCCTGTTATACGACAAATATATTTTTTATACGATGTATAAAAAGTTTGATTTCTCTCGTTCACTCTTAAGATTTTTCTATCTTTTTTTTATACATATTTAAACTTCATTATATTTGATCGACAAGTCTTTTATAATTTCCTTAAATTTCAAGCGAAGCTGCAAAACATCTCTCTGTAAAGTCAAGACATTATAAAGCAGAAAAAATCACTTCTTACAAATTTCAAAGATTGCATTTAAAGTGCTTTTGGAATGAAAACAAACGCCAAGAGAAAATCAATCAATCTAATTACAACTCTATGGACAAAACATTTCACAATAGGAAAAATGCCATTATGTCTCATCCGTTTTAATTTCCTGCGTTTTGTCTGCCGAAAATAGAAAGAAAATACACGAAACGAGCAATATCTACCGATGGAAACGTGTCCGTAATTTTTTTGTACAACCTCGTAATTAAATTTAAACGTGTTCGCTTTCCCGAGGGAAAATATTCACAAGTTCTGCGCAGGGAAAAAATTCGAGCATTTTTTTTCGCCTGTCAACGGTCCCGTCTATAATGTTATAAAAATATTCACGAATTCGCATCGATATAAATGTAGTGATCTTTTTTTTGCCAGCCAGCCACATCCCGACAAAGTTTTTCATTAGATTTTACGCGCAGAACGAGACTCGCGCGAATTGATTGAAAACAATTTGAAATTATGTTGTTTTTAAACGTTTCGATGGAATGGTAAGCGGTCTGATAATTTTTTATTTTTATATTTTTAACGTGTTCGTTTTTACCGGTCAGATGCAGTTCTGAAATCGTATCGTTCGGGACAGGTACGGGAAACCAATTTCAGATTTAATTTGTTTTCTTTCAATCACGATTAATTATCGCCGTTCTATTGGTTTTATTAAAAATTAATAAAAATCTCATCAAAAATCATATATACCTGTCATTATCGAAACAGACAGTAATACTCTGACACAATATAACCATGAGTAAAGAAGCACTTTTAATATTTGAATGTTTTATGAGTTATAAGTGTAATAAGAGTACTAAGTGGAAGTTTTAAGTTAAACGATTCAAGAGGATTCGAAAACCGTCAGAACACAGCATGTGCCAAAAGAATTGGCCATATCATATTTTACTTCTCATCATTTAATTGGTCTATCAAATATAAAAAAATACTAACATGGTTTTTATATCATTCTGTCTTCTTATTTTCGATACTGAGAAAACAGACATTTTGAACAATAGAACCGTTCATTCTATTTTAAAATAATTGAGCATTTCTCAATACCAACATTTAATAACTGAATATAAATAGTCATCATTATATATATATATATATATATATATATATATATATATATATACACATATATATCAACCAGATTATACACATGAACCTTACAATAAAATAAAAACAGTTTTTCTATAAAGAAATATACTAAAACATACAACTCGAACACACGCTCTATAAAAAAAACACTCATTCAAATAATCAAAATATCTAAAAACTTCCCTTATTCATTCTCAAGTATCGGCGTGTCCGTCCTTCAAACTTTCCATACCTTATTAAAAATAAATCAGATATAGACTACATCGACCCGTATGTATATATATATATATATATATATATATATTTCTTTTCGTTCAGATTAAACTTTCATCGAGCTAATTATACATTTATTCCTCTTTTTCCACGCAGATCTGTGTTTATAAGTGCGTACGTTTCTTCTTTTACCAGAATTTCGTTTCGTTTTCGTTAAAAAAAGAAATAATATCGTTTTGATATTTCCGTGCATGCAACAGCCACCACGAATTACTGTTTATGGTTTCTGAAATTGTAGCCTTACAAACAGTGGCGTAACAAATACTGTGCGCCAGCACGCGATGCAACACGCCCGTCTAATTTGCAAGTTGCATGCAATGAACCTGTACTTTTTCATTAACACATTGTTTAGTGTATATTTCGAGACAACTTTGTAGATATGCACGGTTTATATACAACCAAATCTAATTATATATATATATATATATATATATATATATATATATAACTTTGATCAAAAAGTTCTAGGAATTTTCAAATAAAACACAAAATATTTGATTGATCATCAAAAAAAATGTATTGCCTTCAAAGTAATATGAGCTTGCATTGAAAGCCTCTGTTCACCTGTAGATGGCTCTAGGTGCGTATGCTGTGGGCAGTGATAGATGTATCTTATGTGATTTTGAAATGTGAACATTTCCCACTAAAATTCAGTCAACAGTCGCCATCCGTTGTTTACACAAGTGCTTTTCTATAACTGAATTAAAATGGAGAGCGATAAGTCGTTTTCCAATATGTACTTCTACACTACAACCAACACCTAAGTAATATCCCTTATTGGCTCTTTGACACTAAAAGAAGTACTCTGTGGACCACACCACAATAATCGAAGAAAATAATCAAGATAACCTTGATCTTGGATCGACTTTAAAGCTCTCATTTCAGTTTCGGTTAGCATTATTTCACTATTCGCACGATTTCTGTTTTGTTTCAACGTCAGATCCATACACCCGGGTCTCATCTTCAGTTATAATGCGTTTTATGAAAGTGGGATCCATAGATACGTCAGATATAATTTCGGAAATAACATCTTTGCGGCGCTGTTTTTGCTCGAAATTTAGCGTTCTTGGTATAAATCTCTCTGCAAAACGTTTCAAGTGAAAACTGTCTGTCAAGATGCTCTGGAAAGATAGATAAGCTATGACAACATCATCACCAATCTCTTACACAGTCAGTTACAGATTATTCAGAATCAAATCATTCACATTTTGAACAAGTTCTTTATCGTTTGATGTGACGGCTGTCCCGAACGATGGTGTGTGTTTCTCCCTTCTCTCAGTCATTATTAAACAAACTGTATCGCTAGTATATCCGCATTTTCGATAAATACTCATTTCAAAATACTTTTTCAAGCATTTTGAACGTGTCAGTACAAGAAATTTCGTTTTTAACACAAAATTTAATTCAAACTCGCTGTTTGATAAATTTAAACATAGTAAAATTCGACAAAACATCAGCTGTTCACGGATGGTTTGACAAATTGCAATAATTTTTATTATAAATTACAGTTAAAAGATTACCAACATTATCATTTAAAAAAATGTTAATGTTGTGTCTGCGCGGTTCTTTTTTAAAATAGAAATCCCTGAAACTTTTTGATCAGGGCAATATACGCATGCATGCTAAAACAACCCTATTATTATCTCGTTTTATTGTTTTATAACAAATAAAAAAACCTTATTAACTCTGAAAAATTTAAATATATAATTGAAGAATCAAAACGGTAAAGAAATTATAATTTCGTAAAAAAAACACATAGATGTTTAAGAGTATAATTTTCATATATTAACTTCATGTTTCTGATATAAACAGCTGATTGTTAAAGAAAATCGATTAAAAAATGGGTTAAGGAGTAAGGTCGGACGATTGTTCTATTTTTATATACACTTGGTGTTCTTAAAAATGAGTGAAAATCGTTTGTCCTGATTTTTTCAGTTTCACAAATTATTTACTTTTTTCTTCCCGCAAACCAAAATTACTGAATAAATCATTGAATATCATTTTTATGAACGTTTCAATGACGTGTCTATCATTTACAGAACTCCATAGTAGAGAAAAGTCTATTTTTTTAAATAAAATACTTGTTTTATTTTCAAAACAGTTTGCAGACACAATTTAGTTCTGGAACTGTGTCTAAATTCACTTTCACACATGTATTTTTCACCCATTCAAAAAAATTCTAATCAGACAGTTGATTGTTTGATATTATTAAAAAAAAATATTTGTAAAAAACAGAAAATTAAATCAGTAAACAGTTAATATATGTGTGAGTGTTCTTAAGAATATTAAAAAATAATCTCTGAACGAATCCGTATCGTACTTTATTTATCTAATCAATCGGATCAGTTCAAATGATTCAAAGATAAAAGCACACATTTCCTGTCAATAAAGATTACTATATTTTCTACCAGTGTGCAGAAAAAACTATGCGAAGAAAAGTTTAAATCCGACACTGCAAAAACTGAAGTCAAAAAAACCTACCTACGTCAAACGATTTTTTTCCATTTCGTTTCTCCCCCACGTCTAGCAAAAGCAATAAAAATAAATAGTCAGCATTTTATTGACCAGGATAACATCTCAATCTTGTATAGTTGATATGCTAATTCGACGTCCGTCGGTGCGAATCTCGCCAGAGGAAAATAATTTCGTATCTTTTCTGACTTTTCCTTTCGATATCTACGTTCGTAACGTCCTTGCAGGAACAAAAGAATATATCGAACGGCTAAGAAATTGTATCGAGATTCGTATAATGGCGCTGTTTACTTGTACAGTTCATGTTTGGAATATATGTGTAGAAAAAAAAGATACTCGAGTATTGAACATCTATTTTTTTATCTGTTATTGAATAAATGTGTGAGGAGATATTTTATCAGGTCATGGAAATAAAACATTCAATAGAATCACCTATTATTTTTTTGATAGTGATAATTAAGTTTAATATCAGAAAAAGTGTTAGATGAAAACGTATTTAGTTTGATACTTTTTTACAAAATAAAAATATGCTCTTGATATGAAATAAAATGTAAGACTGTTACGTTTCAGAGATATGCTTTAATCTAAGCTGTTAATTAAATTAATTATACACTCTGATCAACCATGTAACTACAAAACCGAGAGGCAGACATTCGTGAAAAAATAAGTATAAAAATGTTCAATTAGAAGCTTCTGTGTAATTATTCACATACTATAAACATCTGTAAAATGATTCATGGTACATTAATTAACTAATTGAAGTTTAGTTTAAGTTTATTAATATTTTGTTCGTTCCGTTGAGAAATTACTTCTTTAGGATCTCGTCTAAGTTCTTTTAATTTTATATTCAGTAACCCGTCATCGTTTACAGTGCACAGTTATCAAATATTTCATTTTAATCCTATTAATAATTGATGTATCATTAAGTTCTACATTTCTTTTTAAAACAGTCTTAGATTCTTCGAAAAGTCGAATATGAATGATTTTTTCGATGATTAATAACTATTCTCTAGACAAAATTTAGAATCTCTCTTTGATTTTATTCTTCTCTAATAAATATTTCAATTATTTCGAAGTCTATATATAAGCATTTTCTTTTCTTAATTTTTTACTATGTAAATTTTATTTTTTTATTTTTGTAAATAAATAATTCTGCATCCAACAAACCACAAAAATTTTACTGACAAAAATTTTTAATAAATGCTTACTAATCATTTTTAATTGTTGTTCATGCGTATATCGATCTAATATCAAACATATATTTACAGATATAATAATAAGAATATCAAACAGATATTTAATATCAAACATTTGATACGTACACCATAATAAAAATTTAATATCTATCAGTCGAATTTAACATTAGAGATTTCTTCATAATAAATTTACAACTTTTTATTTCATAAAATTCTGTGTCGAAAAATCTGTAAAACTATTCAAGCAATTGTACCAGAAACTTATATACAAAACAGATAATATTTTCTGTACTTACTTACTATATATTTTTATAATATTCCTCTAAAATCTTTAACGGTAAAGATGTGATTTTCTGTACAAAATATAATCAAATTTAGATGCGTAGTGTGCTTTAATTTGATTTGAACATTATATATATATATATATATATATATATATATATATATATATGATTATGTTTAATATGTGTAAACATTTCTTTATATCAAAATAATCATCTGCTACATTTAAATGATGATTAATGTGAAAATATACGCCTAGAATCACATGAATACATACACTTTTTCAGCTGGGATGACATTGAATAAACACTTGTATATATTTGAATAAATTATCTCTAAAAATATTATATATATATATATATATGTATATTTCATATACATTTAGAAAAAACGTTTTTCCGCAACAGTGAACGTTATTTATTAATTTAGTTTCATATGCTGACAGTAAACGTACTTCTTTATTAAAATCTGAGTCACTTATGCAGTATATATATATATATATATATATATATATATATATATATATATATATATATATATATATTTATAATCGACCAATATTTCAATTCTCGACGAATTGTAACCAAATTGAAATTACATCAAGTGAAGTTGAAAAAGTACGATTGAATTCAAACGTCGATTGAACTGCCAGTTCAATTCCATTGCTGTAAAAGTATGCACACATCGCAAAGACTGAACGTATTAGTGCTCGTATCTAAAACTGTATAAAACTATTTGTAAAACAGATCCCTTAAACTCTAATTTGGCAGACAATTCGATACAATTTACTGCTCAATTTACGGTTGTTATAATGTGCGTGCGTACGACAAACTGAATACAGACTGTAGACCTTGTGCATACGCTAATAGATATTAAACTCCCCTAGAAGGTCATGCCTATGTATGTGTCATTAGTTTCAGTTAAAGTATGTGAACATATTAATAGAGATGTGTGAGAGATGCTAATGTGATAAAGCATATATATATATATATATATATATATATATATATATGCTAGGTAAGTGCAAAAATAAATGCGGTTTTTGTGATTTTTTAAGGTTGGCGCCGATTTTTCTACTTACAGTCATCTTTTGTTAGAGTTATGTGATACATCATTGTTAACAATGAAATTAGCACCACTGATTTCAGATTATGTCTATTGTTTTCATTCTTTAGTATTATTGGATACAGCCTCTTAAATAAGTCATTGCAAAAAAAGTAAATTCGCGTGATTTTGTTGTATGTGTTTAAATTGGGACCTAAAGCAACAGAAACTGCTCGAAATATCAAATCTGTTCGTGGCCAGAATTCTATCTTGTAGGAATAAACAATCTAGTTTTCCGTTGAAAAAAACGTTTGTAGGCGAATGGTCTTTATTTTGATCAATAAATATAATTTATTTGTACTGGATATATATATATATATATATATATATATATAAAACAACTTGATATATATATATATATATATATATATATATATATATATAGATATACACACCAACATCCTAAATCAAATTTTATGTTTGCAATAAACCACGCTTGTTCATTTATAACCTGAAGAAATGGCTCTTAATTTTTTTTAAGTCGACCGAAACGCTTTAATCACAGAATTTAGTCACCCTTTCACTATTCTTCACACTCGTCACACTCCTGTACAGCTTAAGTCAGAAGACAGAAACGCCGAGACAGGAGGAACGTACAGAGCTCGTAAAGTGCGTTCCTTAATAGGATATAAATCTGTAAAGGGAATAAAATAGAAATACGACCGCCGCGTTTCCACGGATTCTCGGAAAAGTCGGCCGTTTCGCTGCAGAAGATTTATACGTTCATCCGTAAATAAACGTTAAATCATTATTTACTCGCATAAATAACACGACTCGCAACGAATCAACATTTGAATATAAATTAACTGTAATTTGTCGAGAAGGACTAGACTACATATATATATATATATATATATATATATACATATATGTGTGTAAATATATATATATATACATATTAATATAAATGTGTACCTATTTACAAATAGGCGGTCTCAGAAGTTAACACATAAATATCATTAGGCATTTACAAGTCAATTGCAAAGTTTCCAATTCGAAAAGTTTCACGAAAACATACACACACACACATTAAGTGTGTGGGTGGTCGGTTTTTGTATCTGAACGAGCGGTAAGTTGTTAATAACACAAAGACGAAAAGTTTTATGTTTGAGTACGAAACAAAAGATTGGCTCGTTTCGAAATAATTAAAAGCTTTCCCTTTATCATCCACTTCAATGTAAGCTTATTTGCTGAATTCCGATATTATGTAAGTAACGAGCAGCATATTTTTTCCACTGAACAGGTATTGTTCGTCTAAATGGGAATTTTATTGTTGCATACGATGTAGTTTTTCAAAGGATCAGTTCTGATTTTTCGATTCTTGTACGTTTACGAACTGATAGTTGAATTATTTTAAACTTTAATTAAATTAGTCCAGTTGAATGATTAAATACAATCATTAAATAGCATAATAATTATTATTACCAGGAGGCGTTGACTCCTGCTCTCTGCAATCGTCACTCCCCCCACACACCTTGGGGGAAGTCTTCGCCCACCGCTCATTAACACTTGCTCGCCCCTAAAAAGTAACAAAAATTAACAAATTATACTCATAAATAGTCGGAGTAAAATGTAAGTTCTTAAATTTTTACTAGAAAAGTTTATAAAAGCTACCCACAAAATACAATGTTAAAATGTGTAAAAATTGTCTTACTCTTAAGCTTCAGTGAGTCCAATATTTTGAATAAATTTCTTATAATTTTTACATAAAAATCGTATACTCTCTTTCGTTAATAATAAAAGTAAACATTTTTTAAATAAATTAGAAGTGATTTAAAAAATAGTAATTGTATTGAACTGAAAAGTCTGCCACAAAGAAATAAAATTATATAAAAATATTTGCAGGCCAATATTTATCTTCCGAGTGTAAAAAAAAAGATTCAGAAACAGTTGTTTTGAGTATTCTGATAAAATAACAGGTAAATACAAAGACAAAACAATCAAGATTAGACTTTTCTGTATCTTACTACTCCGAGGATGATGGTATCACTATCTAAATATGTGTAAGCAACAATTAAATATAATCAATAATTGTATTTGTAATTTGTTTAGTATCTGGATTTGAATTGTTTATTTTTTCTCTATCAAGTCACTGTTTTTTTTAATTTTTCTGTCGGTTTCATCTATTTAGAAAAATCTACATTGACAACTAGAACCGATCAGAAAATGTCTAAATAGACAAAACCGGTAGTAAGGAAAAAAACAGTGACCTAGAGGAAAAGAGAGAAACAATAATCAATAAAGATTTATTAAACGTTTTAACCAGAACTTTTTGTAGATTCTGGTGTGAAAATCGAATTTATTAGTGAAACCAAGTGTATATTTTTTAATGAAGAATATTGATAAACTTTTAATTGTAGAACATGTTTAAATGCGATTTAAATCATTGAATTAATATCTAAATATCACCGTGGTACACCAGTAGAACTCACGGACCAATCTAATATATTAATAAAAAATTATTTGATCATAAATTCGATGAAGTGAGCCAATACGATCATTGACCGAAATACCGGACCGATGACTTAAACGTTTTCGATCGATTCTGCTAATCACCGTGCGGAACGTGACGACGCTTCGTATTTATTGGATTTTCATACAGAGTCACACACACACACACACACACTTATAAGAAGTGGATCTTGGTGGAACAGACGGCAAGGGACCGGGAGGACACGAAACGTGTATGCTGGAACGTTCGTTCGCGCGTACACCTCAAACAAATCGATGCCGTTTTATTGGAAAAAGCTTTATAGGAAATCCATTAGAAATGATGACCTGTCAAACGAACGACAGAAATTTGTTCAAGGAGTCAAATGAAAGGAAAAAAAATTGTTTAGCTCCGTAGCACAGACGTGCATATTTTAAAGTCAAGTGCCACCACTACGTCACACTGGAATGAACTTAATGGCACGAATGAATATTCTATCATTATTTTACGTTGGATATATTTTTTTTTCTTGCATCCGGTGCTTTAACGTTTACTGTTATTACTGTTCAGTTTGTGATAAATACTGTGAAGGTATCCGGAAATATGTTAGAGTTTCCATTAAGGAAAAAAACTATCGAGTTTGGATATCTTTGTTCATTTATTCCTTAAACATTATATATATATATATATATAAATAATAATTAATTCTGTTCCCTTAAATTGAATAAATCCTAACTCTGTTCTCAATTAAAGTATTTTCTCATCGTTTTAGGATTTAGAAGCACCAGCCTTGTCTTTGTCTTCGATTCAGTAACTAAAATAAAGTCCAGAATAATTGTAAATATGGCTTGTTTTAGAATAGAGAGCATTTGGAATGAAAATAATATCGAAAAGTATATAAAAATGATACGAAAAATAATGGTTCAATAGACTATTGAAACATAAATAGATATGCTTACAAATTGAATCCATCATAAGTGTTTCAAATTAAAATACTTTCTATTTTAGGATCTTGAAGTTGAAACCTTAACATTTAAAAACACTATGTATCTTAGACCAAACAGTTGACATAACCTCACTAATCAGTAGTGAACACGATGGCGTCCGAAAAGCATCACATTAACCCCTTAAGCATGCATGCCGAGTATACTCGTCATGAAAAGATGGCATTTTTTTGTTTAATGTCGAGCATACTCATCGTGTAGAATAAAAAAGTCAATAGAGAATTTTAAACGAGTAAATGAAAAATATATTTGCAGGAGTAAATTGAGTCCTAGTGATAAAACAGTATTATAAGGAACTCGAGTGATTTAAAAGGAAAAGACTGGAATCGAATTTCTAATCAAAATATTCTGCGAGTTATGTTACGACTGCTAGGTCTAGTTAATTACCCAGTTTCTAATTTTTCATAACTAATTAAAGTCTGTAATTATTAATACTAAAATAAAAACTCCAATTAATCTAAAAATATAAATATATAATAAAATTTAAACGCGAAAAAAACGAGCGTTGTAAGGTAATTACTTACTCAACATGATTGATCATCTTCACTAATGAACAGAGAACTACTACCCTGTCTATAATCATAAAAAAAACCCATACAAGATACTACATTGTGTGAAAGAAATATAGGAAAAACTTCATGAATTTATGATAAAACAAATCTCGACGGCATTGTATCGGTTATTAATATGAAAATCGAGCCGAGCAACAGAAAACACGCCCGTTTTATCTTTTCATTTTAACGTTTCCCGTGCATCTCCGTCCATAATCTAAACTTGCTAATTACTTCTTGATATTCTTTTATACCCGTAGACGTATAAAAATGTATGAAATGCAAAATTAACGACGTCGTATAACGGAAAGATCGTCGTTATAAAACTATAACGATGAATGAATTATTAAAACTGAATGCGAACATAACACATCTCTCTGTATTCATTGTCGGGTTCTTTTTTTTATTTTATCAAACAAAAGGAGAACAACGCATCAAAATGAAATAAGGAACGACACGACAGTACGTTTATTTAATACTTTTATCACTTGATATCACGCCAAGTTCGTATTATTCGATCTCTTGTAAATGGATCGTTATTTCAATTCAGTATTAGAGAACAATACAGTGATGCTGTCTTTCATTGTGGGGTCATAATTTCGAACTGTTTTAGTTTTATTTTTCTTTTCTCTAGTATCAGAATAACCGGACAGGAATTGTACGGTTAATATTTAATTTTTCATTCCGACTTTGAAACAAACGTATACTTTTTTTTAAAACGAATGTCAATAACAGAATTGGTTTGCTTCTTATTTCAGACGGAAATGCAGTTTATTCTCTGATATATATATATATATATATATATATATATATATATATATATATATATATATATATATAAATAAATGTAAGAATTATATATTCATTTTTTTCCTATGGGGAATTTTTCCTGGAATTTTTTCCTCGCTTCAGTTTTATTTTATTCATATTTACTTTTACTACTTTTATTCAAGATACGTTTTTTGTTTCAGACCTGAACATATTTTGTTTGATATATAATAATACATCTGCGGTAAAAATTTATTTGAATTGTTTTTTTTTGTATAATATTTTTTTTTGTAATGTGTATGTTATAAAAGTAGGCATTAATACAATTAGTTTTGGTACTGTGGCTAAAATTCGCTTTCACAAATTACTTTTCGACTGACCTCACAGATAGTTTTTCTAACAAAAATTGTTCAGTAAATATAGAATTTTGATAGCTGTGTGCGTGTGAATATTTCGATGGCGATGCCATTATCTTCGGAAAGTGGTTTGTGAATAATAGATTTTTCTGTGTAATTTCAAACATTATTTAAGTCACAGAATTTAAATTTTACAGGATTCAATAAATACTGAGAAAGACGAAAATAGTCAATTTTTTTAAAGATTTTCTTTGTTAATTCACAGAATATAAAATTTACAGGATTCAATAAAATCTGTGAAACACAAAACCAATAAGATTTTTTAATATTTTCATTGTTAATTCACGGAATATAAATTTTACATGATTTAATAAAAATTTCGAAACACGAAAACAATAAGATTTGTTAAAGATTTTCTTTGTTAATTCGAAGAATATAAAATTTACAGGAGTCAATAATGACTGTGTAAGATAAAAATAATCAGATTTTCTAAAGATTTTCTTTGTTAATTCACAGAATATAAATTTTCCAGGATTTATTAAAAATTGCGAAACACAAAAGCAATTAGATTTTTAAAGATTTTCTTTGTTAATTCACGGATATAAATTTTACATGATTTAATAAAAGTTTCGAAACACAAGAACAATAAGATTTTTTAAAAATTATCTTTGTTAATTCGAAGAATATAAAATTTACAGGCTTCAATAATAACTGCGTAAGACAAAAATAATCAGATTTTCTAAAGATTTTCTTTGTTAATTCACGGAATATAAATTTTCCAGGATTTAATATAAAATGGCGAAACACAAAAACAATTAGATTTTTTAAGGATTTTCTTTATTAATTCACAGAATATCAAATTTAGGCGATTCAATAAAAACTGCGTACACAGAACAATAAGATTTTCTTTGTTAATTCACGGAATATAACATTTACACGATTCAATAAAAACTGTGTAACACAAAAACAATTACGTTTTTTAAAGAGTTTCTTTGTTAATATGTTTTTAGGCCTTTTATTTGTCAGTTGCATAATAGTTACTGTCTTATGAAACCTTAATGTATACAAAAATCAACATAAATTGTTTTCACTTATGTTTTTTCGCAGGGAATAGTATTAAATGCATAACGAATTGTTTAAAAAAGAATTTTTTGTGTCATTTCATCGTGTTTATCTTATTATCATTTTAAAATCAATGTTTCGGCCTGTATTTTGATAACATCGACTTTGTTTCATTATTAATTTTGTTTCAAATTTAATAATAAAATTTGAGCTTTAGAGTTAAAGATGGAAAAGAAGCAATAAGAGATATTTTTCTATGAGTCCAAAACGGGTGGTAAAGCAGCAGAAATTGCTCGTTAACTAAACACTGCTTTTGATGTGGATACTGTTAATACATTGGCGACCCGGAACGAGAATTCTCGTTTTAGGTGATGTACATAATTTCTTGACTGTTTTTCAGTTAATGGTATTTTTTTGCATTCGAATATTATCATTCCTGTTACTAGAGATATTTTCAGTTCGGTTTTTGACTTCGAAGAAACCGGTAAATACACAAAATTGTTCAAATAATTATAGTAATAAATGATTCTGTTTTAAAATTTTATAGCTTCATAATGGATAAGGAAGATATTTTTGCAGATCAATTCTGTGAATATATTTCAGATGAAACGCGAGTGGTTGTAAAATTATCTCAGTTTTATTACACATTTTCCAAAATAATTGTATATGTCTAAAATCGCCGGTCCTATAGAAAATTTTAGCAAAACATTACCGGTCGGCAATGTGTTAAGGAACGTACGGCGCAACGGTGGTTTCAAAAATTTAGTGCTGAGGACAAGAGCTTTAAAGATGAACAAGGTTGCTGGTCTCCTTCTTTAGTTCGTAACGACCAACTGTCGGCGTCAGTTGAATTAGAACCACGCGCAAAAATTCGAGAGCTTGCACAGAAGTTAGGCATTAGTCATCAAACAGTTCTGGACTACTTAAAACATCTAAGAAAATCAGAACAGCCGTAAATATTTATGAATTTGAAGGTCATAAACTTCAATTATTCTTCTATCAACCTAACATAATCGAACTTTTCGTTTTGTATTTCTGAATCTATCAATTTATTTTCACAAGTGGATTCGTTTTCACCTCACAGACTATACGAAAATTTTCAATAAATTATTATAATTTATTGAATGTTTGTGTGTGATTAGAAAATGTTGTGGTCTAATTTGTGGAATAAAAAAGAAACCATTTGAGAAAATTAATTTAGCCAGTGTAAGGACTGTTCCTTTATTTCTTCACATTTTTATTAGAAAATCTTTAAACATAAAACAGAAGTCTTATTAATTGCCCTACACTCTACTTATATCGCATTACATAAAGTTTTAGTCATGCACTCTATCCTATATCTCGTTATATGTCAATTTGTTTTTTATAAATTTATTATTCTGCATTATTCATTAGTAGAATTTCACAACCTGCGAATTAAATTTTAAATGTAGCTCACACTTGTCGACTTTCCGGTGTTTGAAAATTTAATACCAGTTTCAATTGCTGTGCTGTATACTTTTCTGTTTATTAATTCCTCATACGGTTCTATCTCGTTAAATAATAAAACGTGACGTTGGCCGTTCATAAACGATATACAGCTCGTCGTACCATGAAACTTTTATTTGAATATAGCAAATCTATAAGGAAATATTATTAAGAGCACTTAGACGCCCATCACATATTCATAATAAACTAAGTTTGCCACAACGTCTCGCAAATTAATATATTGTTAGTTATGAGCAGATAAAGTTGTTGTAGTGCTCGTTTATATGGAGTGTATTCAACGTCACGTATGCGATGTTTAATGCTCTGTATGTTAGAAGATTCAATATATAGATATTTAATCCAGTTATATGCATGATCAAATGCAGCTCAGTTTATTAAAAAAACTATGATGGTTTTCTACGTGTGATGATAAAAATGGCACAATTATTGAATTAAATAGACCTGTTGTGTCTCAATTTCAAATTTGTAAGCCCTGTATTGATGAAATCATCAGGAATTTTTTTTTCGATAAAGTATCGAGGTTATAGTCTTGAGATTTTACTGTATTGTGTGTTTTTAGTGTAATGTATTTTAGTGTATGTATTTCGCGTCGGCATTTAATATCATTAGTGGTCGAATTTTTAGTCGAAAAACATTAAGATTTTTATTGGAATTTTGGTAAAAATTCTAAAAAAATAATATTTGTAAAATAGGGTACGGTTTATAATCTTAGGATATAAGATAACGTGTCTGTATTTATTTGTCTAATAAACTATTTCAATTTTTAAACATTTCAAAATATTCAGCAACATTTAATTTTATTCAGTTAGCTGAATGGAAGAACGAATATCACCAAAATAGCATATGATCAAGATTACAAAGCTACATATAGCTTTTTAAAAATATATATACTGATTCATAAGAAATATAAAAAAAACTTAAGAATGTTTGTATCATACATGGGATATTATGAACCATAAAATATTTTATGAGATAATTCACTTCATATGTGAAATCTAGTTAGCGGAAATAAAAAGTCTAGTTTATTTTTACAATTTTTTTTTACAATGAAAAAGCTGACCTACAGTCATTGCTCGTTTTTCGCTACAGACACAAACGAAAATACATCTTTCTACCTACAGTGTAGTTGGAATACATTAGCTTGATGTTTTCTGTATACATCAAATGCTTTTGAATAACATATACTCTCTCTCTCTCTCTCTCTCTCTATATATATATATATATATATGCATATATATAAGAGAGAAAGAAGTAACGAATAACATAGATATCTGTCTGAAATTGTTGAAGGTGTAAGTTACATTTTCCATGCGGAGATTCGCAAGTTTCAGTTACAATATATCTCACCACACTTAGTACTTGTTTCTGTGTCTCACAAAGCAAAGCAAACACTAAAAGACATCCACACACACACACACATACACAAATATATACTCGGCGAGTACACGAACTCTCATGCTGTTCAAATAGACTGATGAGCGTGGAATACTAATTTTTCGATTAGTATTATTGTAACACTTGTTAGATTACACACGTGCTTTAAATATTGCCAACGCTTTGTAACGATGCATTTGAACAGATGTTTTGCTCGGTATTTTTTCCCGAGAGATGTAAATACACGACAGATAAATTGTTGAATAACTTAATTGCTGAATTAATTAGGTGTTCGTACGATAAAGGAACGTGTATTCACTTTACTTCATTCAATTATCGATTGAGAATTTAGTTCTCTTTTCAGATTTTCTACACATTTTTTTCGATTATTGAATATCGGTCGTGAAAGCAGCTGATTTAACCATTATCTTATAAAATCGATAAACTTTGTAATTGTGTTGAATGGCGAGAACGATCAGCGTGGTTTGGTATTTTGATAAAATCATTAACTTATCGGGAACGATGATTTCTCATCGCTCGATCGTGCGATGTTCGCAATTTTTCACCGAGATACGATCCATCAACCGATATAGCTTCTACGCACACATACATTTGAAATGAAAGACTCGTAACGTGCTTTTTTATAGGTAATGAGCTGTAACGTTATGTACTTGAAATACTTTGGTAGGGCGGAGAATGTGAGAAATGGATCTTAGATGTTTAAATGAACAGATAATTTTTTTAAAAAAAATATGTGTATCTGCAGTCACTTATGAAAATGTCTGGCAAGTCGTAAAAAATATATTCAAATTCAAAAACATTTTATTGATCATGAGTAAAATACATGACATTGTGGGGCCGTTTTAAGGCTTAAAATTAAGGCGGTGCCTTTACTGTTGCCGGTAGTTACCCTCGGATTCTTAATTGCTAGTATTGAATGATTGTATTTGAATTTTTTCAGTTGTCTTTAAATGTCAGTGATGCCCAGGAAAAAATTTTCAAAAAACCGGGAGAAAAAAATATATAAAACTTTTGTATTATAGTTAAATTTCAATGATAAATTACAAATGTTATTATTATCAAAATATCAACCGAATATAAAGAGTCATGCTATAACGGTTTAAAGTAAAATTATTTAAAAAATAACTGTTGAAAATTTGTATCTAAATAATGTAGAGTCCTGAAGACATATACATTTTTTTTTGTATACAATAAAATACTTTCATCTCATAAAATACTCAAACAGTCCAACTCTGAAGACTATTCACAAATAAATTCTTCTGTTTCACAAACCGAAGAGATTTTTCTAGTTAAAAATGTTCAATAAATCATAATTGATTGTTGTTTATGTATAGAGTGATTCAATTTAGGCTTACTACACATGAAAGGATTAAAAAAACTCAATAATTAAAAAAATCATGTTATTTTTTATTAAGTACTTTAGTTCTCATTGTAATTTAGACAATTGAATTGGACTAAAACACTGAATAGAAAATAACATGATTTTTTTAATTTCTTAATACTTTCATCTAGAAGCCAGATTGAAATTAAATTACCCTGTATATTCTGATCTCAATACCATCTTATTTAAAGCACCAAGATGCAGAAAAATCATTTTCTACAGAGTCTTATCCAGAAATGTATTAAATTTCTACTATCTTAATCGTTCATTAAACATGTTTTAAAATCTATGAAGAGATATTTATCGAGTACATCAAAAACGGAGCGCCGAGATTTTCCACTTAATCCGATTTCTACTCGCTATGAACGCCATTACTATAAAACCGTCAGTAGTTAACAAGTTAAATAACTTGTAATATCAATCAGGAACATTAAATTATATTCAGTTCGTAGAGATAGTGTTAATGCGTCTCTCAAGCACTTGTCGTATAAACATCATCCGGTTGTTTAAATATACAAACCGGAGTGTTCGGAACTGAGAGCATGCATTTATGCGATTACATGATTGTCGAAATTAACAATAATGGCGTTGTTGTATTGATCTGAACTATTAAATTACATTTTGAAAATATCGTTTTTTATGATGACGTTTTCAAATATCAACTATGCAAATAATTCCCTACATTTTATTATTTAACCCTCTGCAAAGGATTTTTTTTTGAAAAAAATATATAACAAGAATAGGATGACGACATAAAATGCTTGTATATACAGAGAGATCCGAAAAAAAATGTATACACACTTTAATAGAGGTTATCTATGGATTATTCTTCAATGTTGAATCGAATTACGACAGCAATATGTAATATGTAATATGATGGTCTCTCAAAAAATTATCGTTAATCACACGAATGATAGGGCCACTGTGTGACCTACAAGACAGTCAAACAAGATGGTAGAGGCACGGTTGTCGTTCGAGCAACGAAAAACCTTTTTGAATTGATATTTTAAAATTTGGAATGTGTGAAAAGTACAACGACAGTGAGTTTGCTATAAAATCTTCAACATGTCTGATAGTTGTATGCATTCGTGATGAATTTCAAAAAAATGGTACTGTGTGTGATGCACAAGCAAAGAACCGGGAGGTCTCACACATCAACAAGTCCTGCTTCCTTAGATATGGTGTTGGAACAGTTTACATGCAACAAGATAGCGCACCATCAGACTATCGCCATGATATGAGAGCATACCTCGATGAGATTCTGTTAGGGTATTTGGTAGAATGAAGAGGTGCTTTTGAGTTCTCCCCACGTTCTCCAGATTAATAACCCTTTCATTTCCTAAAAGATGTAGTAAATCGTAGAAAACCAGCTACACTGGCGATGCTATAGGAAAAAATTGAAACCTCGTACTCGGCAATCACATTGGGAACTTTTGGTAATGTTGCTCGTGCAGTAGTTCGCAGAAATCAGAAGTGTCTGGACACTAATTGTGACCACTTTGAGCACCTGCTGTTATTGTAGAAGTCAAACATGCCTCATACCCACCCCTTGATATCTGCATAGATTTAGTAATAAAGCTTTCACGTCTTTGCTTGCTCGATTGACACAATCTCGACGAAAATAATATCGAACACGAAATATTTACAGTCTGCGTCACATTTGATTAGCATTTCCGCGGCCGACGACATCCGTTTCAGGTTTAATTCAGTGGCTTCTTTGCCGCGTCGAGATGACAACACGTATATCGAATGACACTCGTTCAAAACTCGTAAATATGTATGAGTACGCTGTAATGAAGCGTGTCTACTGCAGCATTGTTCCATTCACTGTTTGATGAATATTCAATAGGCGCGCGCGTCCCTCCACTTTTGTATAACGCTCGCACACACACACACGTTTATAAAAATAGCGTGGAAAAAAAACGATATTTGTGTTTACATATCGTCGCAATTGTGCGACGGTCGTGTTTTCACATGTTCATTTTTTTTAATTTTTATTTCTTCATTTAGTGGAAGTCTATTTTCGTGTCACGTTCTCTATCCATGTACGTACACTGAAGATATTACACAGTGATTCGAAAAATTGATCGTAAGGAATGGTCTTCTTTATCCTTTTTGTTTTAACATGTTTTGCAGACAAACACAATCTTAACTACTCGTGTGTTTCTATTTGAAATTTCACAGTCTATGCAATGTAGATAAGATGTAAGCATCTTAAACTGTCTAATTAAATTTCTGAATTTTCGCATTTTTAGTCTCAACTAAACACATCTAATCAATTTCTCAAATTGAAAGATTTTTCCATATTTCAAATCATTCATGAGAGTGTTAGATATTCGACAGTTAGATTTTTCTGTACGTTGATACTTTAAATTACTATCTAAATATGCATCAGCAATGATTTAAAACGATCAATAAAGATTTTTGATCAGAAAAACCGGTTTGCTGTAAATACAGAAGTTTATATATATTTTAAAGTTTTTTATAGTAGATAAAAGGTAATTAACTTTGATAAGTTAATTCTATGTCTTGCTACTCTGAATTGCCATCTAAATACTCATATACAATAATTAAAAATGATTAATATTTTTTTCTAAAAAAAAGAGTTATAAATACAGTAGTTGATATACATTTTACAAGTTTTTTTTGGCAGATAAAAGGTAATTAACTTTGATAAGTTAATTCTGTGTCTTTCTGCTCTGAATTACTATCGAAATACTCATATTCAATAATTAAAAATGATCAATTGTGATTTTTGACCATCAAAAAAGTGTCATGTTGTAAATACAGAGGACTAGATATATTTTACAAGTTTTCCAACGTATATAAAAGAAAATTAACTTTGATAAATTAGTTCTGTGTTCTGTTACTCTGAATTTCCATCGAAATATCCGCATGCAATAATTAAAAATGATCAATAATGATTTTTGACCAGAAAAAAAGGTTATTTTCTAAATAGAGGAGTTTATCTACGTTTTACAAGTTTTTCAAAGTAGACAAAGATCAATTAACTTTGATAAGTTAATTCTGTGTCTTGTTACTATAAAATATCCATATGCAATAATTAAAAAATAATCAATAGTGATTTTTGACCAGAAAAAAAGAATCATGTTGTAAATACAGAAGTTTATTTACATTTTACAACTTTTTCAAGGTAGATAAAAAGTAATTATCTTTGATAAGTCAATTTTGTGTCTTGTTAATCCTTACTACCATCGAAATACCCATATGCAAGAATTAAAAATTCTAAATAACGATTTTTAACCAGAAAAATGAGTTATGTTATAAATACAGAAAGTTTATCTACATTTTATAAGTTTTCAAGAAATATAAAGTGTAATTAACTTTGATGAGTTAATTCTGTGTCTTGCTACTCTGAACTGCCATAGAAATATCCATATGCAATAATTAAAAATGGTCAATAATGATTTTTGAGCAGAAAAAAAGAGTTATATTTTAAATATAGAAGATTAGATGCAGTCCACAAATTTTCAAGATAGATAAAGGTTCATTTTTTTGATAAGTTCATTCTATGTCTTGCTACACTGATACCTTATCTTTTATAAGAGTTATGAATGCGCTTTCATAAATTAATTCTTTTTTTACATCGAAAACCAAAGTTTTCTAATCAAAAGTGTTCAATAAATTAGCATTGATCACTTTTGATTGTTACTTTTATACTTTCTATTACATTGAGAAAAATCTCTGAATTTTTCCAGTGTCAGAGCTGTATTTTCAGTTACGAAATCTTATTTAAAATATTTCAATCATCCTTAGTAAATATTTATCTGTAATTTATGCATCATATATTTTATACATATAATAAAATCATAGAGAAGATATATATAAATATAATTATCATATAAATAAATAAATCTCATTTTTATACACCAATACATAATCGTAATAGCATGTTTATCCGCCATACAACGTCTAGACGGTACTTGAGATTGTGTATTTTAATATAAATGGAGCATAAGTTCCGAAAACTCACTTCTGTCTACGATATATGTAAATTCTATCCAAGTGGATCATATATCGTCGATTGATGATTCGACCGTATCTTTTATAACCAGAAAAAATGCACATTGGTCGGTTCTATTTCAGATCGTTTGGAGAATATACGTTTTATATTACATGTGCATTTAAGAAAATTATAGTCGACGGATGCTCTTAAGAAAATAAATCAAGAATAAGCGGAGATAAAATACATCTGGGATTGTACGTTAATAGCATTATTGAACCCTTCCATAGATCATTTTTAATTTTAAAAGTTTAATAGAAAAATTGATGACATGGTCAGAGACTATGGTAGATTTTAAAAATCTTATATGATATTTTTCTCAATTTTTTTCCAATATGTTTTTATACAAAAATGGGTTGAAAAATGAATATAAATTTTCTTTCCTCTCTTATATAACTAAAATTCTTATTCTCTCGAAAAATACATTTTTTTTCTGATTAAAAATGTTCAGTGATTTATTATTGATCATTTTGTTGATAATATGAATTTAAATCGCAATTTCATCTTCTTCAGAGTGTCAAAGTACGGAAAAATACTTTTCTGGCTTTGATTTTTCTATCTCTTAACACTTTGTGTATGAATCACGAGTCTGACTCGTGAACTTGTGAGAAAACACTTTATCAGTTTTCAAATACGTTTAAAAGTGCTTTAAAAGTATTTTAAAGCACTTTTAGAGAAATTGAAGGTAGCTATCGAGAAAAATCGTCCCGAAACGGTCAATAAAAAGTGTTGTTTCACCATGACAATGCACCGGCTTATTCAAGCGTTGCTGCTCAACAAAAATTGTTTAAATTGGAGATTGATTTGGCATCAACCATGTTTATCTGATTTAGCTCCCTCAAACTTCCATCTATTCCTGCAACTCAAATTTTCCTTGCTGGAAAACGATTTGGGTCGAATGAAGAGACGATAGAGGCCGCAAGCGACCGTTTTGTGGACTTCGAAGAAATCCACTCCTGGGAGGTAATTGAATTACCTGGAGGTAAATAAACTCCTGGCAAACCTGGAGAAACTTGAGACAAGTGCGTTGAGTTTTGTGAGAATTATGTTGAAAAATAAAGTACACTTTGAAACTGAAGCTGTTGTCTCTGATGTCGAGCCAAGTTACTCTTCAAACCGTCTTCGTATCTACATTTTTATGAGCCACTGTTTATATCATGTATAATATTTATAAAAGTGATTTAAAGCAAGATTTATTATCAGTATATATAATATTTTATTAAATATGTATAGAAAATAGAATGAGAGTTATTTTTCGTGATCTGTTCGTTTCAACTTGTATGCTTTACCATCCTCATGAGCGATGCTATTAATTTATAACCGATTTACTTGATTTATAGATAACACAGAGCACATGAATGAATCATTTCCTTCAACAAGCGTTTCTCAGAACTCTCGTACAGTAATCGTTCAACAACTCGACTAATGTATATTAATATATTCCAAGTATCAATTCATTACAGCGCCGAAACGCGAACCGTCGTTCAGAAAACGATACGAATAAACAACAAACAACAAATATAATTCGTCCGTCCGATCGTCGTTGCAGGTACGCGCTGCGCCGGCACGGTACCGCGAAACGATCGAATATGACATGTCGACGAGACGGGCCTAATAACGACGTAGTTGAATTGAAATACAGCCGTGCCGTTTGAACTTTCTGACGCGGCGGTCCGCCCGTTCGAGTCGCGTACAGTCGCACGGAGATAAATGGCCGAAGTGGAGGAAAGTTTTCCCCGGTTCGTCTGTCGAAGATTTGTACAGAACGCGAAACGCCGGTTTCGGGAAATACTTCCGTAGAAGTTTCCGTGCGAATATGGTAACGGCGTTTGTTGTAAACTCGACAAGACGGTGGAAGGAAAAATATTTATTATACTCTGTTTGTAAAACGCTTTATACATCGCACGCGTTATATTTCAGTCATAAATATAAATATTACCTATATATATATATATATATTACCTATATATATATATATATATATATATATATATATATTAATAATCTGCATACAAGAGCGATTATGATAATATAATGTTACACGAATGATAAACAACGAGGAAATCAATACTGTTTGAATGTTCACTTAGCATGTTGACTGCTGAGCCCGCACCTAGCACGATCTGTCTTATATTTCAAGTATTCGGAACACTGAGTACGAATTAATTAGTGTTCATCGAAACAGATACAACACTAATTATTGTAATAATACATCAGACGACATTTCAACGTTGTTAACAGCTTTATTGGATTCTGAAGATTCGCATTTTTTCAGCGCAACGCAGACATATATTTATTAAGATAACTTGCAGAGTGAATGCGTTAGGATAAAAAATTGCTGAGTTTCGTAAGTCAATTGACAAATAATGAATGTAAATAAATATAAAAGTATTTAATTTCAAATAATTATTGTATAAAATTCAAACACGGTTTCAAACATTCATACATTCAGATGTATATTTTATTTTCACTTCATATAAAACTATTAAATGTTTTCTAAAAATCATGGGTAGTAATCAGTAAATTATGAAAATAAATAATTAAATAAAGCATATAAATATATATATATATATATATATATATATATATATATATATAATCTTGACAGTTACACTAAATAAAAGCTCTAAGAATAGAATCCATTAAACATCTCAAACGTAATAATCAGTAAATTACGACAATAAATAATTAAATAAAGCATATATATATATATATATATATATATATATATATATATATATATATATATAATCTTGACAGTTACACTAAATAAAAGAATTCTTGTAAGAATAGAATCCACTAAACATCTCATCAGATTTTTCTATAAATTGTTACCTAGAGATACTGATATAAAGATTTAATAACAATCAAACTTTATTCTAATTCCAATCTTCGAACAACTGTATAATTAATACACAGGTTCAGGGACGGATCTATATAGAAACTAATGAAATTTAAGCTTCAGGCCATCGCTTTGTAAGACGCCTCGCAAGGAACGAAAATTAAAAAAATGCGTTGTACAAAAAAATAAATAATGTCAAAAGTAAATATTGAAACACTGTCTAAGTTACATTATTTTTAATCAAGAATAAATTTCGATCTCATATTCGCGAGGAAGGATTAAATTTTCATTCTATTTTATCTATTGAAGTGGAGATAACGGGATAGTTATCTTAAGAGGATATGCCGATAAAAAAATCGGGCAAAAAAGTTCTATAATTCTGTTAATTTTCCATTACATACATATTTTTGTTCTATTTATATAATAGTTGGTTTACTTTTTCTTCTTTTGTCCTTTGTTGTTCATATACATAATTAAATATATGTGATTCTACAATAAATATTTGTGATTTTCGTTCTGAAAATGTGAGTTAATATTATACATATCTAAAAAATAAAATAACTCATCATTTGCAGAGCATGATTTTTGTAACACATCCCTCTTTCGTTAATTCCACAATTTTCGCTAAGTGTAGGAAAAAATAAACACACACATATATATATATATATATATATATATATATATATATATATATATATATATATATATTCATGGAGGTTTCAAAAATGACAAAGCTTCAGAGCCCCTGATATAGAGATCCGTCCCTACACAGGTGTATGTATATGTTGAAGAGATGAACAATTTTAGCACAAGGGGTTGAAGGGAGGTTAGATTTAGATACGTTAACCGCATTTCGGTATTTAAAAAAAAACTTTTGATACAATTTAAAGCTCGATATATGTGTGCCAGATTATTTGAGCGAAAAGGACAAAATAAACCGAGCCTCTACAGCCAATTCCTTGCTTGACTGACTAAAAATCAATCCGTTTCTGGATCGGTTAGTGACAGGAGATGAACAATGAATCCAGTACGACAATATGGAATAGAAACGAAACTTGGAGATAGAAGAATCAACGCGATCAGGTTATTCTATAGACCGGTTTGCATCCTTGAAATGTTATGCGGTCTGTATGGTGGGATTGCAAAGGTGTGATCTTTTATAAGTTACTTTCTATTGGAAAAGCGATCAAGTAATGTCAACAATTTGACAGTTTGAAGACATAAATTAAAGAAAAGCTTCCGGTTTTGGCCAATAGGAAGTGAGTTGCGTTCCATCACGATAACGCTATAGTTCAAACTTCGATGAAAACGAAGATAAAGTACAGTGATCTCCTATTGCACCCACTGTATTCTCTTCATATTACTCAATCATATTTATATTTGTTGCGGTTGTTACAACACAGATTGAACGCTAGGAAATTCGCTTTTCTTCACAACTTAAAAAATATGTTTCTTCGTTCTTAGGGAAGAAATTGACCATCTTTTATGATAGAGGCATACGAATTCTGCCAGAATGTTGGATGAAAGAATATAGAAAACAATGTAAATTGCTTAGTAGAATGAATAAATTTATTTTAATAACATTACTTAGTCCATTTTCTATCAAAAAACATCAAAATTTTTACATACGTACTATATATATATATATATATATATATATATATATATATATATATATATATATATATGAGAAGAAATCAAGACGAAGAAAAAATATTCTCTTTAACAAAAATACATTTGGCTGACAGTCAATATAAAACGTGTCACGCATATATAAATATTTAAAATTGACTCTAAATAATCGAACGTCATTTTGACATAGGTTACACTTACCCTGTGCGTTCCCGAAATGGTGATGGTATCATGAAGAAAGATTTCAACGTCCCTATGTACGTACAATCTTGACGCTGTGTGTATAGCTCGCAGCGATTCCTCATTATCTCGTACGGGAACCGCTCACAGATATATACAGTTGTCCTGGAAAAAAAAACATTCACTTAATTTTTGATTGAATATTTAAGGGACGCAAATTTAAAAAAAATCAAATGAACGGCAAGTGTTGTACAAATTTTTTAATTTTAGACTGGTTTCATGATACATTTTTAGCACTGTGGCTAAATTCACTTTCACTAATGAATTTGCTTGTTACCCTACAACAATTATTACAAAAAATGGTTTTTATTTTTTTAACACACAAATTGAAGTTCAAATATAGTTCGGAACTAGAAATCATTTTGATCTTCAAGTAGATTATAATTAAAGTTATAAGTAAATTGTTCTAATCGAGAAATCGTTCATATTTAAATTTATCAATGATTTTTTAAAGATGATCTTTTATAATCTTCAGATTTAGTATTCCAATAAATGTTCATTCTTGAAAAAACTGCCAAGTCCAAAAATTAATATTAGTTTATTTGAACATGGAAGTCGTAACAAATATAATTCTTTTTAGAAATTCAATAAATATAGTTGAATACCCTCTTTTACATAAAAAAATATACAGAATATTTTCTAGTTCAGTGGCTTCCGCTGATTAATTTTTTACTCTCTCCATAAATCCACAAGTCATAAAGAATACTTCTGGTCAAAAATATTCAATAAATGGTTATTTATCAATTTTGATTATTGCTTATGTGCATTTCGATGACAACTCCATCATATTCAGAAAAATCTAACACTTTTAAAATGACATCTTGTAATATATAGCTACTTCTTATATCTAAATACCATTCTATGATATATCTCTAATAGTTTGCTGTTTTTTTCGGGTTATTTTTCATTTTACTCTAGCAGTAACTTACTGTTTAGAAAACATGTATGTTATGGCACAAAAAACTCTAAAGTATTTGTTAAGTTGTTGTTTATGACTAGAAAAATGTTATTATTTTGTGTTTACTTTCTGCGAAGAACTGTCTTTCATTCATTATAATGAAAAATATAAAATGATTTTTAGCTCGAATATTATTGACATGGATTCAAAAAAATCTTCGATAATCCATGCTAGTCCCCATTTTACAGCAGAATGGTTTTTAATTTTATTTCCGAAAAATCTATAACCGATAGTCATTTACAATAAAATGATATACTTTTGAAGGATCTTAAAAAGAGAATTTATTTCGTTGAAATATACTACATCATTTTATTAAACGAATAAACGCTTGAATTTTTCATCTAATATGAAATAGCATTACTTTTGAATCAGTTCTGGGAATCTATAACCAGTAGAGTCGTTCATTCGAATTTTTATCCTATTGAAGAGCTTCGATCAGAGAATTTATATCATATTAAACAATTTTATGAGAAAATAAGTGCTTGATTATAAAAAAAAAACAATACTGAATATGTGTGTAACAAATAAACAGGGCATGATAGGGAGATTCTAATAGAATTTATGAATTTTAAATGGAAAAATTTATAATGAAAAATTTATAATGAGAAATATGTCTAGTTTTACTTGACAAGAATTTTATTAGAAAACATGTTTATTTATGGAACAATTTTAATTTTCTTAGATGTAATCTTCAACTCTACAAACTGTAAAAAAAATTCTGTTCATAAACGTTCAATAAATTATTATTAATAATTTTTTATTGTTGTTTATGCACATTTTTACAGCAACATGATTATATTTAGAACTCTTAGGTGCAAAAAAAGATAATTTTTGACATGGAAATAAAGTTATAAATCAATGTAAGAAAGAGATAGTATTTTTCTAAAATAGCTACGTCATCGAAATATATATATATATAAATATAAGAAACTGTCACATATGATTAGAATTTTTTTTGTGGTTTATAGGTTGAAAAAGTGATTGATTTGTGATAGTGAATTCAATAAAAATTTCAAAACTGTTTTGCAACAATTTTAATTTCTTTATCAGCAGATAAAATATCATACTGTAATACAAATACAATTCTTTTTCAATCACACTGTACATATTTCTCGATTCGACTGAAAATCATCTTATATATTTGCGTTCAATACACCATGACCGAAATCGCATCTAATCTGTGTATATTGAGTGCTACTTAGAGCACAACAATGAGTAACTGTGATACCCCAGTCATGACCTTTCAATCGTTCGATACAGTAGTGCTCGTGTATATTTTTTGTAACAGATTGTGATATGACTTATAAAAAGCGCCGTGGCATTGTTGAAGTTCGAAAAAGTTTTTATACTTTTATATCGCTACCGTACAATACTTCAATACTTTAACGAGTTTATGGCGGGAATGAATATTATTTGAATAAAAAAATCTCCGTCTCGAACGGACGAATTGTCCAGGAAAATAATAAAAGTGTATTTGTGATATGGGACTAATTATCGAGTATTCTGTTGAACTATTCTTGAAGTTTTTTCAGTGATTGTAGTTTATCGAGTAAAAAACAAGATATTTAAACTTTTAATTAATAAGAAACTTCATAGGAACTCTTGTTATTGTTTTATAAATATTGCATTTTTCATGATACGATAGAATTATATGTCTAGTATCTTTGAAATGTTTTTAATTATATTTCTTTATTCAATTAGAAGAGAGATGCCCGACGTTTTTAATTATTTGATTAATGTTGTATTTCCTTCAAAATGTCAGTATTTGTAAATATAACTTCAAAAATACATTTGTTTTAATTTAAAGTATGTTATTTCATAATATAGTCCTGACATTGTGACTAAATTCGGATTCACAAATGAATTCTTGACAAACCGTCCACTTTTTTTTCTAATCAAAAGTATGATCGATGGCGATATATTATTCTCAGAGCGTTAAAATATAGAAAAATATACTTCTAAGGTACAGATTTTTCTGTACCCTAGTACTCTAATGCATTTAAGTAACAATAAAAATAATCAATAATCAATTATTGAATATTTTACATCAGAAAAAAAGTTATAATTTGCGGTGAGTGAAAAAATCAGTTGAGAAATTTAATGAAACCACAATACAGATCCATATATTTGGTTTATATTCTTCTCCAGATCAAAGAATGATTCATATAATTGCTCAAATTCGATATTTTTATTTACAGGTTTCAATGAAAATCAAAAATCGACTATGCCGGTCAACCAGATGACCTGTGAATGAAATTTAAACCCCAACTATAGCAGTTTTGGAATGGAAGTCACTTTGATGAGTGAGTAGATGTAAGTTTTATTAAAATTCTTTTATCTATTAATAAATTTATTTAAAATGTGTATCGAAATTTGGTAATAAACATTTAAAAAAATCCTATATTGATCTATCGTAACTGATTAAATAAATTATCAGTATTACAAAGACAGTGAGGTGAAAAAATTCAGACTGTTATTGTCTCTGAAGCGAGCGAAAAATTCATTTGTGAAGTTGAAAATGTTTAACTAATTTGTTTATCGTTTCTGTTTTTTGCATTTTTATTCACGAATCATTTTTTTAAAAAAAAGAGATTATATTTGAAACAGATTTTAATTATGTGATTATGTGCTAATAAGAACATAAAATAGTTAATTATTCTTCCTTACATTTATTTCATGTATTATTTTAATTAATAATTTTAATTAAAATCGTTCTTAAAAACTTTCCCATTTCCATTACTGGGAATAATTAATATGACGGCACGGTTTCATCAAAACTCGTCGAATGTAAATTATTTATCGTTTGATCAATTTTTTCATAATGCGTTTTCTTCTAAAACACTTTATTTAATTTTCGACTTACAATCAATAATTAAAATCGGTATCAGCGCTCCGAGTCGGACTCGATACCGATTTAAAAAAAGCTCAGTCCGTGCGTCGCGTTAATATTCTTTGACAGAAACGGTCGTTCGTTATCTCCGTCATTCATTTTAATAGTGAATGAAGCAAAACGAGTTCATGAAAAATTCACGTGTCGGTACCAGTGTCTCGGCAAAAGCGCAACGTCGAGTTATTTAAAATCCGCGCAATGTTATACCGTTAATAATGAACTTAATTGCTATTGAATTACTTCAAAAGAAGATTAAATTTTCATACGCCGACTTTCACGACCGATTGAAAGGCGCGAGCAGAAAGTTACAGAGTAGAAGCTTCACTGTTAACTCTCTTACATCGGATTCGAAATAAAAATTACCAGAACATAGCGAATAAACAATTTCTGTGTTTTAATTAAAAACGGATTAGTGTGATCAAGGTGAAGCAAATGGTAAAATGACGCGGACGGTTAATTTCGACGGAAGGTTTAATTATTTCATGTAAATCGCCTGTTTACGGATACTTTTCTCGTCGACGTTCTTCGGTGAAACGGTGTCGGTTTTCTCTCTTTCATTTCGCGTTCGTCGCGCCGAAACTCTCCCTTCATTATTGTGTTTAATTATGAAAAATAAGCGGTCGACTTTTGATTATAATTATTTCATTGAAATTGAACCGTGGCAGCGTTTTTACATATTGTGTTGAGATTGCGAACAGATCGTCGGTTTCTGTTTATACTTCGAACGATTTAATTATCGACGGGGTTCGGTTTCTTTCAATTATCTTTATGAAAAAAAAATTCCTCGACTTTTTTTATCAACGATCCGTCGGGATTTTGTTTTGAAAAGAAATCGTTTTTGTTTTAAGAATAAAGGTCTCGAGTCAATTTACAGAAAGGAGAATAAATTTACATCGAATGTGACAAGGATCTTTTTAATACAAGTTGTATGATGAGTTTTAAGATTCATTATGCGATTATACGTTGCTTTCATTACGGATTTCATTTTTCTCACAAGTTTCAGATTCATCAATAATTAATTTGATAATATTTTAAGAGATTTATTCTATACGTTTGATAAAATAGATGATTATTTTTTTCTGAAAGTGATTTGAATATAGAATTTTTTGATCATAGATAAAAATAAATACATTTACTCACATTTCAGAATTTTATGACTGGAGTTTCGTGCTAGAAATAATCTTTTTTTATAAAATTAATTGAAGTTTTAGAACAAAAATGTTTCTCTTAACCGAACATTGAAAAATGACTTTCAGTTAGTTTACTCTTCAATATATTACTAAGATACCTCATACCGTATAAAAATTTGATATTTTTTTAAAAATGATTGTTTAAATAAATTTGATAAGTTTCATCGTTTAGAAGTTAAATACATTAGACGATTCTTTCACAATGAATTTTATTCAAAACCAGCGAACAACTGGACACTTAGAAGGTAGATTCAAAGTGATAAAGCAATTTGTGATAGAGAAAAGAAACCGAAATAACATATCATTGTCAGATCATTGCGCACCGAACACAAATACTCTCTACATGCGTCGCAAGATTATATATATATATATATATGTGTGTGTGTGTGTGTGTATGAAGAAGAGACATTTCTTTCTTCAGACGTGAAAAAAAAAACTTGTTTTAAAGTTCCAGTTTAAAGCTTGTCATGTATTTTTGTGACACGTTATTTTCGTACTGTCAAGACAGCGAAAGATGTGGGAAGATATGACAAATTTTCAACTTTTTTTCCTGTTTGCTGTTCGTTCTTTGAACAGACTCGTCGCGCACGAAAGATTATTTATGAATTAGAATACATCTTACTTAAATAATTGTTTAATTCTTGTTATTTATTCGTCGGAGACGTTTACTTTTCTGCTCGGTCCGTTTGAAAATTGTTAAAGAAAGAAAATGTTTTTCGTTTACGTGCAGTGACAGTGGATGTAATTGGTTTTGTCAACGAACGTACAAGTTTATATAAGTAATATATACATACATATATACATATATATATATATATATATATATATATATATATATATATATATAACCTCAGGAAACTAAAATATCTTCTGAAGATTTGTACATAAAATAAACAACTATGAAATCTACTGGAACGAAAATAAACATTATGAATATTGTGAAATGTTTGTATATAGCTAACATATTTTAATAATATATGATATATATATATATATATATATATATATATATATATATATATAAATATTTATAATACATGTTGTCTGTGTATATAGTGGCACGCATATACATGCGACATTACGTCCAAATCTGTACGCAACGCAACCTCACTACATTAATCTAATTATCGTGGAATGAGGATCGAACTAGAACCCTCATCATCGCAGATTGCTACTGGCATTTATACAGCAGAGGAGCAGTGGTGGCGTCTAACGAATACAGCCGTGAGGTGTGTTTTCATTGCGTCGTACGTCTACACAGTAATATACTTGCTGACTCCAACGGAAAATGTTCTTGTGTAAAGAAAACATTTCACAAATTAGCATATTTATCATGCAGCTCGGATACTTTTCGAATTTTTCTTCGCGTCCCGTGTATGTGTGTGCCGTACGTTCTTACTTATAAAACGTTTTAATCCTTCGAAATATTTTCGGTTAAGTAATGAGGTGCCCGTAGAAGAGAAATGTTTAAATGTAGATGAGAATGTTTCAAGGAAATGGGTTTCAGAAATGTAGATGTTTGTTTGGGAGAGATGGGAGGGCGTGATATCAAAGTACTGGTTTAGTAATTTTATGGATATATTTCTTTAATATAATTTAGTCAGTAATCATTTTTTTTTAAAAAAAACTAATAGACTATTATATTTCTTTGTTGTTTTTTTATTCACTCTTTGTATAAATCATAAAACTTATTTGATGTTAATTTTTAAAAAAAATATCAAAGAATATAAAAGAAAAATATACAATTACTGTATTAATTAACTCTAAAAGTCCTTTTTCATAACACTTTCAGCTAATTATGTTTTAGGGCGGTAGGAAAATAATTGTGTTTCTGTTTTCTGAATTTTAACTTTATTTTTTCAATGAAAGCGTCGTTTCATCGTGGCCATGCTAATATCATTTTAAAGTGCGTTTTAAGTGCTAACATCGACTTTGGTTTTATTATTAATTTTGATTCAAACTGGGCTATAGAATTAAAGATGGAAAAGAAGTCCTTCTTCAGTTTATAACGACCAACTGAACTCTTTAGTTGAATCAGAAACACACACACACACACACTCTACGAGTCTGATGTTTTAGCTTAACCGTCAATGGACGATAAAACAATAAGAAAATATCTGGAACGCACATCGTTTGCAAACATTTTTACATTCATATCTTGAAAAATCGTTTATTTCTGGCATTTTTCATTTACATTTTTCAATTTTACATTTTCGGACTGATATAAACCGCGGAAACAGAAACCCGTGGATATGGCTGTCCCACTGTATATATATATACTCGTATATATATATATATATATATATATATATATATATATATATATATATATATATATATATATATATATATATATATATGTCGTAAGCAAAGCTCAACTTTGCACGGTCGCCGTCAGTCCGAAGTAGAATCTCTACTCAGAGCTGTATACCTGCGCTCCAAAAAAGATGATGTGAGTGAGGGTGAAGATGAAGGCGAAGGTATGGGTGAAGGAGATCTAATTTTAGTTTTATAAATCAGGATATATATTGACTAGGTAAAGTTTGACTTTGTCTAGGCAAAGTCGGACTTTCCCGACAATATATATATAATTCCATTGTAAAATTTCCATAAAACATAATTTTTGTTTTCGTGTAGACCACTTTCTCTTAACGCCTTTTTCCCCCGCTGCACTCTACAAGTAACCATTTCTGATATTTCACGAATCATTACCGATTATAATCCGGAGCGATAAGCGAGAGGTGGCGGACTCCCCCCCCCCGGGGGGATCGTAGTGAGTAGAGAGTAGAACCCCTTGGTGTATATATATATATTTATATATATATAATACAAATGTATAATTGTGAACATTTTAATAAATTCCAATATTTTAATATTCTTTCAATTGGAGTCGTACAGACCGCTCGTAAGTGCACTGTCGTTGTCCCAAAATGAAATAGAAACGAACTACGTCGAATAAATTATCGCGTTTGTGTCTGAAAACGAGCGAATGCAGAATGAAGTGATAGAATTTTATACAGCACATGTCTGTTTACACAGAATGCCCACATTATACGAGCAGCCACTGCTTTTATTTCAGCCGGCGCGTTCCATACGGCGGCGTTCGTGTACGTATTAAGACCGAAACCATTATCTGTAGTGGTATGGCTCCGTTGCCTAATTTGATGGAATTTTCACCAGTGCTAGTTACGTAATTTGCAATTTTCACATCGGCTATATTGGTTCAGTTATTCGGTTAACACGAACACGGATTGCCCGTATGATTTTCGATACATTCCGTATCTTGATCAGTAATTTACATTTATGTTTATATATTACAGATTGTGTATATACACACACACACATGTCTGTGTGTGTTTATGTTTAGTTTCGACTAAAATATAATATAAACTCACTTCTCAGTTTCGAAAATCCAATTCTCCGTTACATACATACACAATTTAAATATATATTTTAAAATTTGAAGTAAAAAGATATGAAATTCAACGAGTAAGTAATAATCTCTGTGGAAAATTTAGAATAAAATGTAAAACAAAATTACTATGAATTTTATCAGTATGCATAAATTCAATAAATATATATATATATATAAATGACTTATACTAGCGCTGTTTTGGTAGAAAGTTTTCCAGGTCGAAAAATTTATTCAAATTAGAATGAAAATTAAACAATTTGTTTTTTTTATCATAATAAGTTTTTATTTATAGTTCATTTATTAAATCCTCTACTTATCATTTTTAAAAGTGTACAAATTTATTTGTGTATAATATTTACTTCAAAATATTAATTTAATAATTTCTTTCTATCTCTCAATTTTATATTTATTTATATATTTGTTCTACAGCTGTACTGATTCAGTGTTCGAAAGAGATTTAATGTCTCTATTGTTTTAACAAATTAGAATTTGCAGCTGGATTATATTTAGGTAGATGTAAGTTGAAATAATTAGGTTAAATATAACATTTTTTTTGAAATTGTGAAGAATTTTGTTACTGGAATTTTTAGTATAGAAAATTGTTAACTATTTACTTCTCAATATATAAATAAAAAGACAGCAATTAAGAAATACGACTGGTAGGAGTATGTTTTCGTGGACTCACTGGAGCTTTACTGGTTACATTGTGACATGCGGTCTAGAACGAAAAGTGTTTCTTTCACGGCTATAGCAACATGGGGCCGAGCTTGTCATGAAGGATAATCACTTTGATGCAACTGATGATTGTTTTCGCATCAAATTATCATTCAAACACTCCACTTGTTGTCGATAACGTTCGACAGTGATCGTTTTTTTCTGTTTCAACAGCTCATAATACATGACACCCTCCATATCCTCTCAAACAGAAGGCATTTTCTTTGTGACCATGGACGTTTTGCTTTGGTGTCGACATTGATGGTTGGCCAGGATCAACCCATGATTCCTCGCGTTTCGAGTTGTCGAAATAGATCCATTTTTCATCGCCGGTCACGGATACGTTACAAGAAACTCTTCTTTTTATGCCTTGGAAACGAAGGAATCGAGATGTTTAAACGATTAGCAACTGCATTTTCGGTCAATTGATGTGGTAGTCATCTCAGTTCTTTCTGATTCTTTCACATGGCTTGTAAACGTCATGAACTGGCCGATTTGTCGTCTTACAGCTGTCCAGCCAGTTGTTTGAGTGTCTGAGCAGGGTTTTCTACCAATAGAGCTTGTAGTTGTTCACCTTCGAACTTTTTCGACTGACCTGGCCGTTGTTTATCTTGAACGTCACAATCATCACTTTTGAATCTTGGAAATCGATCTCTACATACTGTTTCCGATGGACCAGATTCACCATAGGTTTTTGCAAGCAATCAATGAGCTTCGGCTGCACTTTTTTCAAATCAAAGTAATGTAGAAGTACAGGCCGGAAAACAACTTATCGCGTTCCATTTTAATTCGATTATAGAAAAGCACTTGTGTAAACAAAGAATGGTGTCTGATGACTGAATTTTAGTAGGAAATGTTCACACTTCAAAATGATATAAGAGACATTGTGACTGCCCACAGCATACGTATTTACAGCCATCTTGCACAGCTGCTTTTAATGCAAGCTTATGTTATATTTATTTTTGTCTAAGATAGTTAACTTTAAGGTTAATACCAGCCATTATCTTGTGAAAATACAGATATGGTTTCAGTGGGGATATACACAAAAATCTCATTTTCATAATATGTATATATATATATGTATATATATATATATATATATGTGTGTGTGTATGTATATATGTGTATGTATATATATAAGAAAAATCTTGAAAACTAATAGGCAATTAGGTGTCAGAGACGCTGTTAGAAAAAAAATCTAGATATACCACGTTATAAACGTTTTTTCTTCCATACGAAAAAAGAGATGCGCGTGCATGTTTGTGTACATCTCTCCGCGTACATAATTTCAGAAAACGAATGTCTCCGTACATACATTACAATTTTTAATAACGTCTCTTCCGGAGAGACTCTCTCTCGCAATATTTAAACATTTTATCTTACATATTATACACATTTTCCCCGATGTCTCTGTTAACGAGTTTTTTCCTCCGTCGTTTAGAAATTGTTCCGAGTTCGTTCGGCGAAACTTTTTTCATCTGTTCGGTCGTCATATAAAAAAAAAAATAAAAAATAAATAACGAACGTGTCCGTCGTTTAACTGAAGAACAACGAACACACGCGTCGTCTTATCATCATCCCATCCGGTCGAGCAGCGCGCGTACACGCGCTGGATATGTTCAGAGGAACAATTCGTTACTGCACGATATACGAATTTAATTATCGTGGACGAGAACGTGTTTTATTTAATGAATTCTTTATTTGTTTCGATGTAGTTTTAAACAACGAAGAATGCGAAAACTTCGCGTACGGCTTCCCGTGTGCGGTTGCTTGTAAAATATGTTACCTGTTTTTTTTTTAAAAAAAAAAAGTTTACGAACGCCCATATTTTTCTCGAAAATAACTTTTATACGAATGAAAATCAAACATGAGAGTTTTGTTTAAATAAACCTCCACTGGAAACGTTCTTAAATCGATAAGTTTTTGAGATATATTTTATATTACTACATGAAATACTTGACTATTTATTAGATTTAAAAATTAACTCGGCGTCTTTAAATTGAACCCTGCATATCTCGGTTTTAAATTAAAATGCTTTCTGATCGTTTTAGAATTCCAAAGTGACAACCTTATCAATTGAAAACACTATACATCTTTCCCAAGCAGTTGATATAACCTCACAAAACAGTAATGAACACGATGGTGTTCGAAAAATGGACTAACTGAGTATTTTAATTTAAAAGTTTCTGATTTTTATGAAAGAGGAATCAAAATGTTGACTGAGAGATCGAGAAAGGTAGTATTTAACGGGAAGAATTATATATGAAATTCATTTTTAATAAATAAAATTTTTAATGATATTCACTTGCTTTATTTAAGAAAATGGCATTATTTTCCGGTACACCTTATATATATATATATATATATATATATATATATATATATATATATATGTATATATATATAACAGTAATGAGCACGATGGCATTCGAAAAGCATCATATTAACCATTGCATACTTTTCGCATTCCAGACAAAAAAAATCTAGTTTTAGGGCGCATAAAACATGCAAAAAAATTTTAAAACAGTGGACGAGGTCCGAAAATGTATTGAAGATTTCATCGACCCAAATCCTTCATCATTTTTCGACAAGAGGTTCTTCAGTTATCCGAAAGATGGAGCGAAATTACACAAAATAATCGGGGACATTTTGAGGATTGACATGTATTCCGCTTTTCTGTAAATAAACATTCATTTTCCATATAAAAATTCACGGAATTGATTTGTAAATCTAATACAATACCGAATAAATTTCAGAAAACATAAAAATAAAATATTAATGCTATTCTATTATAAAATGACAGTTATTTTACTATGAATAAGCACTGACTTCCACGCCTACATCTCGAAAAGCAATACATCCAACCCCTATTTTAACAATTTCCTGATAAAGTCACGAAACTTATTGGTTTCTTTTGTTATTGATATATATATATATATATATATATATATATATATATATATATATATATATATATATATATATATATATTTATATATGTATATATATACATACATACATACATACACATGTATACATGTATAAATCTAAGAATATAAATTTTTCATTCTCACTTTCAAGACATACCACTTGATAGGCGTATTGAGAGTTGGATATATGACACATCTTATACGATAACATTATATTAGCGATTGTGTGTGAACGAATATATACACACCCCACACAAATCTTTATATATATATATATACGTACATACAATGAATACCGAAAAATCAGAAAAATAAATGTTATTTTGATGCCTTTGAAACGTTTTACTTGGGGTAACAGAGAGAAGACGAATGGAATATTTTTTCACGATGATATGTATGAAGTTTAAATTCAACGTTGATGATTTTTTATGCGATGATAACAATACGACAGCGTAGAGATATGAAACGAGTTTCTCTATCGTTTATATATATATATATATATATATATATATATATATATATATATGTACCTGCAGTGCGATCCAAATATTCGTGATCTCACAAAAGAGATGAGCATTCATAGTTCTTATTTATTATATACACTTAAGTAAAAAAATATGTTATTCTAAGGTAAAGCACTTCGAATCTTTTCAGTGGAAATGTTTAGTTTTTTATAAATTTTTCTATATTAACTATATTTTAAAAGTAAAATAGTATACACTGTCACACTGGAACGATTCATTCCGAGTGAAGAATTTATTCTCAATTATCTGTTATTTCAATTTTTGAAGAGAGAGACAGTAAATATTCTAACTAAAAACATTTTTAGTTGCATACTTATTGCAACATATTAGGAATTCTTTCAATAAGTGTTGGTCGGAAAATTTTGATATGAAGAATAGTCGTCGGAATAGAAGATGCAAAAAAGTGGATGAAGACATCTTAATTGTCGAAATTGAAGCAAATAATTTCATTGTCTCCGATTCGTCGATATTTAAATTCGATGGTCTGCCTGATCTGGTCTCGTCTTTAATGGATTCATCTCCGGCAGAACATATTTGGAATCATTTCTGGTCCCTTCTCGATACAACTGTATGTTCTCCAAACGCAGCATAATTTTCTTAGCGGTTTCTGTAGCGTTAGTCCCAAGCTTAAATTCATGAAGCAAACACGCACATATTACATTATTCTTCACAGACATTTTTAAGGGTTAGAATTATTTTTTAAATTAAGGTGAACAGTTCGAGATTCGTTTAAAACACATGCTGATATAACTGATAAACAGTTCCTGGAACTTTGTCCGATAACAAGAGTAAACAATTCTTGGAATTATTGTAGGTTATAACAGCGACAGAACATTCTTGATATTCTCATATATATATATATATATATATATATATATATATATATATATATATATATATATATATATATATATATTATATACATATTATTTGATACTAAATAATATAACAATACTTCAAACCCGGAAGGAAATAATTTGTTCGAAGAGGAAAGAAAATCACTAATGCAATTTATGAACAATGAAGTTTGAAAAGAACTGCTCTGAATAAAAAACGAATAATAAAAAACTGAAAATGTATAGAGAGACAAGCTGAACAGAGATAAACGATACACGCGCGCACGTCACAAACAATAAATAAATAAATAAGCTCTCGGGTGTGTTCGTTAAGTCGTTCGCGGAAAATGTTAATCGGCTCGTTCCACGGCAAGAACGCTCGCACGCACGCACGCACTCATAAATTCTTGAACACGTACCGTTCGCAAAACGCGAAAGAATTAATCCCGGTGGAGTTCCGTCGATTAAAAATGCAAAGAATGTGTACGCGAGTCTCCGGTCGCTCGCCGTGACTGCAAGGGGATGCGTTCCGGCGTCGTCCGAACTTGTCCGGTTCATCCGGCACGTCCCGGACGAAAGTTTGTCGGCGGGCGCGTGTGTCGTTTTCATATTAAACTTCGAATACCGTTCGCGCGTCGACGACATCTTCGAGATGTGATTAATTATGCAGACGTGTGGTTTCGATGCGGGTGTCGTCGAAACGGTGAACGGCGTCGCGGTAACCCCATTACGCGATCGAAAACGGATACTATTACTCATTTCTATGGAGAGCGTTCCGTGAACTCCGTACAGTGTGATGTGTTTCACACACCTGTTCATTAAATTTTCACGGTGACAGTTAAATTTCAAAGTTGTGTAAATAAATACCTCGATCAATAGAGTTTCACTGTCAAAAAACGCGCTACTGAAGATAAAAATCTAAAAGTGTGTCCGCGTATCGAAATCCTTTCAATATAAAATTAATAAAGTTTCAGTATTGCAAAATCTATATTTAAATATACGTGAGTCGCTTGATAAGTTTGGTAGATTTCTATATTTTGGTGCCACTATTCATGTGGTAACGTCACGGCTATCAAGTACAATTTGTCAAACTAACATAGACGAAATTTCAGCCAAAAACGACGCCTTGTTGACGCCAGCCAATCAGAAAACAGATCATGCTATCTCCATTAGTCAATCAAAACAAGAATAAAAAGCACGAAGGAGGAGGATGAGGACCAAATTTTATTTATAGACAGATGATTTATCAAAGGAAAATTTTGATTCAATGTTAAAGTCAATTAATAAATTGAAATTTCTCTCTCTCTCTCTCTCTCTCTCTATATATATATATATATATATATATATATATATATATATATATATATATATATATATATATATATATATGCACGCATGTTTCTGCGTATGATAGCAGCAAACTCATGGGTGATTTGAAGTGAATTCAGATCTCACGTTTCAAAAAGGACGATCCGATTTGGCCACCGTACTGTGACGGCATCGAGAAAATAACACACGAACTGCTATTGAATTCCAGCAGCCGCAGTGCTCACCCACCTGGAAAATATATTCGTCTAACAGCTGTCGAAACGTAACATCGAACACAGCCGGCGCCTTCAATGCAAACACTGACGTCGCAACGACGCCGATGACAGAACGCGCACGACGGCGACAGAATCCACGTCCCGCGGGATCGACGTGTCGCACGTCCTCGTTCGTGTCCACGACGAAATCGAATTATGGTCTTACAGATTTCACGTTCCTTCGTACTTATTTGTTTAGTTCCGCGTCGTCGTGCGGTCTGATGAACTTGTATTGATATAAAATTTCACGATCAATTCTCTTCTTCACTACCGGAGTCACATTTTTCAGGATCTCCGGGTAAATTGTTACCAGTTTTCGTTGAGAGTGTTCTAAGATACGAAGATGGGAAGTGTTTGAAATATACATTCATACGATGTCTTTCATAAAAACTTCTTGTAATCTTTTCATGAACAACGAGAATAAAATATCTCATAAATAATTTAACCATAATTGATAATAATGTTAACCTGTTAGGCGTTCTGTTTTATTTTAAGAATCTGCACTGGAGTGCTTAATTGTTTCTAGACAATAACGAGTATACTCGACATTAGACAAAAAAATTCCATCTTTTCATGACGAGCATACTCGACATAAACGCTTAAAGGATTAAAATCAAAACTATTTTTAATCGACAAATAATTACCAGATTGTACACGGAAGAGATACATAAATTTATTGACACTATTAATAATTTGTTGAAAAATAAATATAACATCTAAAAATTTCTATTCTAAACTTCCTTGTATTTTTCCTTTCCATTCCAATATCGCAACCCATTCAAGAATCAACAACTCATGTGAAATACTGTTTGACCACCGCTTGGATTTTTTTTTTAAAAAAAGAAGAAAAACTTTCAAGCGCCGGTTCTACCTTTAACAGTTTTAATTTCATCTCTATCTTATATAATATTTTTTATAAATTTCATTTTATATCAGATTAAACGTCGTACCTGTCTAATAATAGATTTTATATCGAAATTTCTTGAAGAAACCATAAAGAAAATTATCACAAAGAACAGTAAAATAAAAAAATATTTTCACCAATGAATTATTCATAACTCATAACCCACAAGTCATTTTTTTTCATTATAACTGCACAATTAATGATTATTGATCATTTTTGATTGCTTCTTATGCGCGTTTCAACGATTCCATCTTCTCAGAGTGCTGGAATACAAAAAAGTCTTTAATTTGGACTTTTATATATCTTAGAGCTCTGAAGATATACATTTAGACAAAAATTAAAAATCAGCAATAATTATTTATTTACTATTTTCGATCAGAAGACATTTCTGTGATTGCTGAATTGAAAATAATTCATTTGTGGAAATTTATCCACAATTCCAGAATTGAATTTGGAAAAGTAAAGCCTTAAAGAATCAAAATGTAATTAACCCCTTCTACTGAAATGACGAGTCCAGCCCATCATGAGCTTTCTATGCCAAAGTAGGCAATGATAAGCTGCACTCGTCAAGAATGTTTAAATTGTATGCCAGGGCAATATTGCCTGCTAATAAATTGCAGTAGAAGGGGTTAAAAATATATATTATTGATTTTTTTAAATTATTTCAAAATTATCTTTAATCTAAAATCTTTCACGACTTTATTTCTTTCTAAATCTAATTAACTTCACAATTTAACTTTTCTCTTTTATAATGTTTTTCTATAAAAGAGAAAAAATTGAAACCCTTACTTAAAAATCGAAAAATTATCCAAAGTAACAGAAAATTTGAATTATTACATTAAAAGTGTTATAAAATCTAAATTAATATAAATCAAGTTGATGATATAAAATAGTCGATGAAGAATAGACATAAAAAATATATATTACATTTTTAAAAATTAAAATAATATAAAATAGTAAGCGATGACAACTTAATTTTCATAGACAATTAACTTATATTGCATGCCATAAATTATGTCTCTAAAAATGGATACAAGCGGAAATGTACATAAATTTTCATTCTCTGTAAGTAAAATAAATCATTTCTCGAGAAAATATGGTCGGATAAAAATACTCAACAGCTACTGATGCTGAAAAAAGAATGCCATCGTGGTCTTCCATTCATCATATATCATGGACATTTATTCGTCGACAGGAAAATTTATATATTGTCTGCTTAAAAATATACAAGATCAGTACGAGACGGAATAGAATGAAAAGATAAATTTATAAACACCACGTTCGTTTTTGTTTACAGTTTGTGTTATTTGTTTACGGTTCTCGTTGAAATTCGTTAATTCATTTGTAATTTTTTGCGACTGAATCGTTTTAATTTGATTTTTTCAAATAAGTCTTTTTTATGAAACTAGAAAAACTGGAACAATGGAGAGAATCAAACCTATTTTAAAAAATATTGATTTTATTGATCGTAATTTCTAATTAATACTTTTTGTCAGAGAATTAAAAAAACACACACAGAACTTAGAAGAATCATTTCAGTATTAAAATTACAGACAACATTCTGTAATTGGTGGAATGACAAATTAATTATTAAAACCTGTGACACTGTCACAGTGAATGCATAATTCGAAAGCAATGGTTTAATTTCCCTGTGTTACATCAATGCATCATGTCCATTCATCAACTGAAATTTCATATATTAACGTTGAGTCACATTAACATCAGAGTCAATTTATTAATGATGAATGTTAGTATAATTTGAAACTGATTGAAGTACAGTCTGTGCTTCATACGTTTACCTATTCAAAATATGTTTTATGCAAAATATTCAAGAGAATATAAACAGTAGTAGACCAATTCGATTGTAATATTTTCTTCTTTGAAGTGGGAGAGATGCATTGTGTGAATGCAAAAGTTTTGACAGGTTTTTAATAGATTTTAGCTCTTATTTTAATCAGGAATTAATTTTTATTAATTTAGTTGTTTTGAAGTGAAATTGAAAATTAATAATGATCATGTCGTTTGTGTGTAATTATGATGTACGGGTTTCGGATGGGAAAAGGTATTTCGAATACTCTGAAAAATTGAAACCCATTTCAAAAGTGTTTGGAGATAAGACTTGTTCGATAAGACTTAGAAAACATTATATACAATTGAGCAGCATATTCATCTGATATGTTATTGAAACTATCGCACCTATATGAAAATACCGCATTATACTTATACGATGACCGAATATATTTGAATTGTCAGATATTTCAGTGACTCGGCGCTCTCAAGATGAAAGCACTGTCATCGAAATGCGTATAAACGACAATCAAAAATAATTGTTAATAATTCATTGAATATTTTTGCTTGAAAAGTTCGCTTTTGTCGGATAAAAACTGATTCATTGATGGAAGCGAATTTAGCAACAGTCTCAGAACTGTTATTGTGTACATTTAAATGTTTAATATGTCATTATCTGACATTGTAAACGCGCGGCTGGATTATATTATACAAGAAATATTAAACATGTTCACAACAACGCACTATAATTGACGATAAACATTAAATCATCTCGCAATTGACGCGGCTACAAATAAAAAGACACATGTTTGAAATGTCAACACGAGACTGAAATGCATTTAATCAATGTTTATGCAGAACTCGAGCGTTGGAAAATGTTTATTTAACGTCGGGAGGACGAGACGTCTTTCGCAAAACGTCTTTTTTTTTCATGCCGGGTATGCCAAAACGCCGATCTATCATGGTCGGATTGAATTGGACTGAAGTAGGACACGTGAGAGACGGATACGTCCGTCGACGGTCTCCACTGATCACCACTGACGGTGAATAATGCGCTCTGTATTTTTTTTTTATTCACCATGGCGTGACGTAACATGTGCGTGCGGCGTTGTGTTTGTATGTTTGTTTTGTACGTTTCTTCTTTATGTGATGTCATTATGTGGTAAGAGAGTTGTGTCGTTTTATATCGACGGAGAGAATACATTTAAATAGTGACGATAGACAAGATTTGCTGAAATGATAGTTTGATATGTTTTTACTAAACTACTACCATTTGCAAATATTCGGTCCGCACATTGTAAAATTATTACTGGAAAAGTTTATAATAATTAACATAACAGTGTGTAACAATTTTTTATACTCTAAAACTTCATTGAATATTCAGTCAATATTTTGAATAAAGTCATCAGTTTCAGTTTGTCATCAGATTTATACACCTGTTTCGTTATACACAGTGACGGATCTACATGCATGTGACTGATGTCAACCAATCAGAACACGTCATCTCATACGATCATGTCAACCAATCAGAACACGAATATTCGGTTACACATGACGATCACGTTTTGATTTTTATTAATATAAAGAATTGTTTAAATAACTGATTAATAATCACTATTGATTATTCCTCATACTCATTTCAGTAAACAAATCCATTATCTTCATAGTGGTAAAGTCTAAGAGAAACTTTCACAAATTTCTTAACCCACAAAAAAAAGTCTATTCAAATGATGAATAATCAAATATTGATCATTTTTGATCAGTACATTTTTGTCGTTAGTGGAATGAGTGATAAATCCATTTTTTTTTACGAATTGATCCCAACTATGTTTATAAAATACACTGATCTCCTCCGTGAAACTTTTACTGAAATAATCGCACACGAACCCCCTCTCTCCACTTTGCATAAAACGTCAAATAAATTGATGTAGTGTAAATATGTTAAGATTGCATGTTCGGAACGACCAGACATGTTATTAAGTATGTATCGCCGCTTGTACATACAAACACTGAGACGAAGACGCGCGGGAATCTCTCAAAATGCAAATTTGACGAATTCCAGATAATACGATATTCTGTATGCAACCGTTAAAACTGGGTCAATGTATGCAAACGCTCCCGCCGAACGCTGTACGCGCAAAACATATTATTATTTATGTTTTTCGAAACGGCACCACTGGTTCGACCATAAACAAGCAATATTCCGATCGGAGTTTATGGTCGTGCCGGTGTAACAAGTCCGAACGGTAGACGAAACTGATGGATATTGGACACAACATGTTGAGGTTGTTGGTTTCGAACGTTGTTTTACTTTTAAAGCGTAATAACGTTTCTGACGGACGTTCGTTTTTAAATCGTAGTCGGTGAAATGTGGCGATAAAACTCACCGGTCCGCACTTTAGTTTACTTGAAAGTATCGATTCGAGCTTTTTCTACACTAGCATTTAATTTTCGCATAGTCATTATTTTTTCATCGCATAAACTGGAAACACATTTTTTTCTAGTCAGAAATCTTCAATAAATTATCATTGATCATTTGTGATTGTTGCTGATGCGAATTTCAATGAAGATGCCATCGTCTTCGATAAAAATCTGTCTTGTAAACCGAAGAAACATTGAATAAACTTAAAAAAAACGAAATTAAACAATCTTATCAGTAATTACACAATATTTCATCATCTATACAAATACACATTCTATTACCGACAATGAATCGATCAATGATTTGTTTCATAAATTATTCTCCATTCCTTTAAAATTCACATACTTTTCTAAATGAAAATGTTCGATAATTGATTATTTTTGATTGTCACTTACGAGCATTTCGATGATGACCGTACAGAATTATCCTTAGAGCAGTAAAATACCAAAAAATCAAATAAAACACGAGTAGACATTTTTCTACTAACGCACTTAAGATGATTCTATGAAGAAATCGCCATCAAAATACATAAAAGCAGCAATAAACCTGATCAATAATCAATTACTGAACTGTTCTGATAAAAAAAATCTCAATGGTTTAACTTGTAGTGAATAAGTTTATGAAAGAGCTTTATTTTTAGATTAAAATCCTCCTATGTGAATACTCCTTCGATAGCGATTCCATCATTTTCATAACGTTAAGGGATTATTCAACTTTTTTGGACATGAATGAAGTTTTTTTTGTTAAGCTTTTTACATATGTATTTATTTATCTTTCAACAACATTTGTAAATTTTTTCAACACAAAATATTTAACAACGGTGGGGCTACAGTCGTCCATCGACACCCATGCATAAAAAAAGTTACTGCACGGTAACCGCGATTACGCAAGTTATGCTTATGTGAGACAAAAAATTCAAAATGTTTATTAATTAACTCTTCCGTTCCGTGCAGTAAACTCAGTTGACAGAATGTTTTTATTTGCAAATACCTATCGTGATATTTTTAATATGGTATAAAAAATCAAATACCTATTAAATATTTTTCTAAGTTTCAAAAATCAAATATCAATCATAATATTTTCATCGGATTAAAAATATCTCTCATAATATTTTGGAGGATATGAAGACCATTTTCATAATACAATTGTATTATTTCAATGTGTTGCTTTGTTGTATACGAAGCCATTACTAAAAATGGCAAAGCCCAAGCGTAACAAACGTCAAAAAATACAGCTGTCAGTTTGACTTTGTAAAATATAACCACCTAAAAATTTTATTCCTGTTGGAAAACCCTTTATTTACATAATTATTTCGAATCATTGAATCATACAAGTATTTAATAATATAAATTACACGATACTTTAAAAATGTATCAGTAAATTAAATGAGTAAACTATCTAAAAATATTAATTTTGAAAAAAATACCCCCTCGATATATATATATATTTAAATCGTTATTTGAAAGCTTTTATAAGTAAGACCGATCTTTTCAATAAAATGAAAAATTATTTCAGAAAAGGAAATGTATTACTTAATTGAGTGGGTGAATCTGTATTTATAACATTTACTATCTGTACCTATGACGTTTTTCTCTCTCTCTTTATATATATATATATACATATGTATATATATATATATATATATATACATATATATATATATATATATATATATACATATATATATATATATATATATATATATACATATATATATATATATATATATTGCAAAAATTTATAAATACCTCAATTCGATTTAATCATTGGAATTTGTACGCCACTTGTATTCAGATTGAATTTTTCATCAGACTCAAGAGAGAAACATTCGCTTAAAAGTTTATTTTAAAAATACCATTCTGTTTGATGTTTGATATAATTGCATAAATGAGCGAGGATGTATTATGTAAATCCTGTTTTCTCTTCATGACATTTAAATATGGTTTATGTTATAAAGTTACTTTCATGTTCGTGATGTCTTTCGTTCATTTCAGTTCTTTTTTTTGTAGGAAAATTTATAACAAACTACATGCATACCGTGTGCATTTTCACGTACTTCATTATAGTTATGAATTACTCCACATTATATATATATATATATATACTTTCAAATTACCAGTTATACCATAAAGTCAACAAAAAAAAGTAGAAAAAACCGTCCAATTTCTTGGATGTAGATAAGTTGTACTGAACGTTGACAGGAGGTCTGTTCGCATTACGACTGGTCTGAAACAGAACTATAAAATGTCTGGAGTAATGTAAAAGGATCGTATATCCTCCAGAAAATTAAATGTGATGAAAGCTGTTTATACATTCGTTTAATGCTACTGAAATAAGTTTTGTTTTTTATGTCATTCTATGCAGAAAACTGAATTGTGGTAACTTAGAAGAATATAAACAGCGGGTAATTTTTGGAAGTTTTTTTTTTCTACTGTAGTTGTACTATTGAAGATAAGACAGAGAGGAAATTTTCAATTTGTAGCTCGTCGTGCCTTCATTACTGCTTGTTGATAAGGTAATCTTTTATACTGGCGTTTAATGTCTTTTTAAAGTTTTAAGTAAAATGTTCAGTGGTCTTTCTTTTAAAGTAAATTTCAGATAATTTCATGTATGATATGAAGTATACCGTTTTAAATTCAGAAATTAAATAATAAATATAATACTTTTTGTAAAAATATTAAAAAAAGTTTTATCAAATACCATGAACCAGAAAAATGTTCCTAATCAAAATTGTTCAATATTTGATTATTAAATATTTTTAATTGTTGTTTATTTGCGTTTCGATATCAACATCCTTAGAAAATTAAAGTATGAAGGTGGGATGAAATGTTTCTGGCATAGAAAGGAGGAAAACAATAAAATTATTGGATGAAAAATGATTTATTTTTCGACATAGTCTTCTTTTAACTCAATATCCTTATTCCAGCGATATTCAAGAGCTTTTATGCCATCATTAAAGGTCGATTCGTCCAACTCTCCAAAATTTATACTGGAAATGTTTTTCGTGTGAATATGCACAGGCTTTACAAAGTGTCGGTTCTTTCATTTGCCATCGTGAAGAGTTCTCCAACAGACATGGCGATTATGTCAAAAAACAGATCAAATATATATTTATGTGAAACCTAAGTATAACTTGTTTATGTTCTCAAAATTTAAAAACGAGAGGCCTTACTTCTTAACTTCTCATAATATTTCTTTATTTTTATTTTATTAAATTAATTATGTATAAAAAATTATTATTCTAGTAATTAACATGCGAATTTTAATGTCTTGTGTGCAGAACTGAATTTAATTTTAATTTTTTAATTAATAAAACAACTATTTTTAATAAAATACCGTTCTGACACTGGATAGATACGTTTTTAGAAATTAATCTGTTTTCGTTCCACAAAGACCAATAAAAGTTTCTGGTCAAAAATATTCAATTATTTTTGTATATATCGATCTACAACAATGACATCGTCATCGAACCTGATCCCTCGATACCTTGGCGCTCTGAACACTATGCCATCGTCATCGAAATACACACAATTAATAATCATACGTGATCAATCATGATTTATTGAACATTTTTGACTAGAAAATGTTTTGTTGTTTGTAAGTTGAAAAAGAGGATTGATTCGTGAACCTGTTTTTAAATGTGCGGCAACATTCTAAACATATTAAAATAAGATATAATATATTCTGCGTCGTTCGTCGAAAATCGTACATTTTAATTGTAAAACAGTGTCAAGATTAAAACGCTGAAAATGTAATAAATCCCTCGCCGAATGTACCGGTCCCATCTGTACGATCTTCATCTAGTGTCCCGCTCGCAATGTACCCGTCCTATCTCTGCGAACAGACGCATCCGAGCCAATTAGCATGCACCTAATTTAATTAACGTATGGGAACAATTAAAAACGGCGCGTCTCCCATAAAAATAGCCGGGAGTTTAATTAAATTCCCGTCGACGACGCACCACCGGCACCGGCTTTGTTTATAAACTATTTCATACGTTGTGCGCCCGAGAACCGGAACACCGTCGTCGTAATCAAAAGAAAACAGCAGTGGTCCGGCCATCGTTCTTCCTGTTGCACGTAAACCCGTGACCGTCGGCTTAATCTCTTTGGTTCGGCGCTGGAGCCAGGTGCCGCCGTTCCAGTGTAACGTTTGTGTTTGGCCTCGTATCTCGACGCGCCTCACTTAATACGGAATACCGCCATTCCGGAGTCGAACGCTTTGTGAATACTCTATGATAAGGGTTGGCTTTATCCGACCCGATTCGATGTACTATATATTTCTTTGTAGACAGTGGCGGGTCATCTGAACACAAGACGTTATTGAAATGTTTGACCCTGGACGACGGATCGATACTGATTTTATTACTGCTTGGTTTTAAATGGTTCGTACGTCGGGTTCATACAAGAGAAAAGAAACTGATCTCAACGGAATTTGTAAATTGTTTACAAGGCTTGAAAAATAATGTCGAGGTCTAATACTTGCACTTTGATATGTTTGGAACCTTTATAAATAAGTAAAGTATGATAATTTACAAAATAATTTCCATACTTCCGTCGATAAAAATAAGTTTATTGATTTTCTATATCATGATAAACATGAAAAAATCTCTCACAGATTGTAATCGGCTAACCGGCTCGACTCAGTGATAAATATAAAACGTCTTTCAATGATTCTTGATAATCGGATATGTTAGGCGTATGGAAATAATTCGGTATCATTTTTATTAAAAAAAATGAATGCTTACTGAAAAATAGAATATATCCTCGAAATAATAAGAGCCACATATAATACTCTTCATACATTTTTAGATATTTAAGAGCCCCAGGAAATATTATTTTAAAAAATTATTTTTTAAGTTGATAGAAAAATAATTGCGGTTTATAAACTTGAAATTCATAATTCATAAATAAAACCGCAATTAATTTCCTACCGATCTAATATAAAGAGTAAAAAATATATCTATATAGTAGTTTAGTTCAAAAAAGTAGAATATGTTTAATTTCTACTCGTTGAAGAATTCATTTTTGTACGAGTAGTTAAAAGATGCCGAGGCCGTATGAAAAATTGTATTTTAAAGATATTTTTCTCAATAATTGATACAGCATTTGATTTTATTGCATTCAACAAGTCTTAATTAAAGACAATATTTAGTTTTATAACTGTTTCAAGGATTATCCATAACCGTAGAGCTACCTTAAACAGCAGTTTGAGCACACAATGCATATAGATGTTTGGAAAGATAACCTGTATTATCCGTTTATATATAAAATATTCTAATATTGGTACATACTGTACTTACTATAGATTATTAATATTGAAGTTTATGAAAAATGGCAATGAAACCTTGGGCAATGAGTAGCTTTGAGAGCCGCTGTTTATCCATCATTGATATATAGTATTTTTAAATGTTAAAAATTACAAAAAAAATTTTAATTTAAAACAGAGTTGCGATTGATTCAACGCACCGAATTAATCCTTACATCTCATAAAATATACATTTAGTATTAAGTACGTAGGAGAATAAATGTTGTAAAATTTGAAAACGAACAGACATTTCAATAAAAATGTGCTGCCGCCACTGGTACACCGCCGTACGAAAATATAATATTGAGCTAGATGAAAAGATATGTGCACTATTCATGCCGTTCGAGGCGGTCCGCTGAAAAAAAATATTTAGTGAAAAATCTTAGGATGAAATTGACCGTCATAGAATTTGATGTATATTATGCTGGATGCTGAAAAGCTACGATTTTGCATGCTATCAATTCACAATGATCGCGCAGAACGCTCGAGAACTTAATTTATGTATTATGGTGAGAATATGCCTGGAAAATTGGCGAACGGAAAGTTGTATTGACCCAAAGACATGAATATATATATATATATATATATATATATATAAATGGATAGATTTGTAACTGTAAAAGATTCCCTTACTGCACTGACATCCTCAAGGGAATTAACTTCGTGGACTTTTTTTTATCTTACATCCATTTATCATTCTTTAGTTTTTTCAAGAAGTCTGTCTGCTACTTTTCCGGAATTTGTTTTTATTACAAACCTTTAGTCAGTCGATTCTTTTCCCTGACTTTGCCGCGTTATCAAAGTGTATGAGATCAAAATTAACGAGTTCGTGTAATTTCATAAAAAAAAAGTTTTAGATATAAATACATAAATTAACAACTGATAAATGGTAGAGAATTCATATTTGTCATTTATACTAAAAGAAAAATGATGGATGATAATTGGTACATTGCTACACGAATGACAGTTTAGAAAAATGTGTCGTTACTTTGATTATATATTTCAGTGTATGTTGTTAATAACAGTTTTATGTGTGTATGAGGGAAAATCGTTAAACAAACACGTTACTCGGTTTGTGTTATTATCGTTTCTTTTTGTAAAGAGTATAGAACGTAGCAGTTGGACTCTTTGTTAATAGAGTTGTAGATTTAGCAACCAGTTATTTATTTTTTATGGTTACAAAGTACGAAGGTAGCGTCAAATAATCTCGGCCTAGATACCCTATTAAGCATCAACCTTATATTTACTGTATAAGGAACATATAAATTCTTCTTTTACAAACCGTATAGGGTTTTGTAAGATGTGAAGGGTGAGTATCCATACATGGTCGTTAAGCCTATAAAATGTGATTTTCTTTACTGTGTAAGGATCATAATATCCATATAATGATTCTGATCCTTATATAGGATCCTTGTATAAGGAGTATCTAAAACCTTATACATAAGATATAAGATTGAGTATTACTAGGGTAGAAGAGAGTGTAAATAAAAAAAGTAGGTTTTAACTATTTTTCTATATAATCCTTTCTAACTTCAGTACATTTTTTAAAAGCTTAATTAGCAATTTTATACTCTTTTAAAAATATTCTCCTGTTTTCGTGTTCAAGTGCTCAAATATGGCTGTTTTCAGGTCGTTCCCGTCATTAAAACGCTATCAATGTTAATATTTTTTTCAAATCACCAAAGAGGTAATAATAGGTAGAGGCTGTGTCTGGACTATATGGTGGATGATCAAGTTCTTGTAAGCCAAATTATCGATAGCGGCTTGAGAAACTGTATCGGTGTAAGCTGATGCATTATCATGCAACAAGCGCAGTCCTTTTGTTAGTTTTCCATGTCGTTTTTCGCGAATATTATCCTGAAATTTATCCAAAAATGTTGTATAGTATACAAGATTAATATTCCACTCTTTAAAATCTATTAAAAAATGCTTGTACAGTCGTAAAAAAATATGAGTATAATATTTTTTGTGAATTGGGGCCATTTGCCTTTCCTTGGGATTGGTTCACCCGCTTACCAACATTCCATGGATTCTGTTTTAGGCAGTAATGGACTATTGTTTCATCTCCTGTTACAATGAACTCGATTAGTGCCTTTGGATCTGTCTCACAGAGCTCTAAAAATGAACGTGAACGAGCTACTCGACCCTGACGTTAAACGACCGAAAAAAGTTTGGGTATCGAACTTGCACTGATCTTATTCATACCTAAATGACCATGGAAAATTCAGTGAATGGCTGTTCTTAAAAAATTAGACATTATCGATAATTCTTTTACTTTTAAGCTCCGATCACTAAACACTAGGTCATCGACAAGTGCAACAGAATCGGGAGTAAGCAGTTCCACAGATCGACCAGAACGAGATTCATTTATTGAATATTTTAATGGTTTGTGGAATGAAAAATGAATTCATTTGTGAAAATACAATTATAACTCTGTTAATATGATCTTATCGATTGTTTCCTCAATAAGTAATCAGTAATTTAAATATTTTTTCGATTTGATAAATATTTTTCTTAATACAAGCCAGTTGAGAAAACACTTTTATAAAATGAATTTATTATCTGCATGAAAACAATAAGAACTGAAAAATGAATTCATTTCGAACGAGAGTAAATAACGAATTCGTGTAAAAGAAAGAAGTGTATCTTCAGAACCCATCGACACACACCCACACACACATGTACGAACTCGTTGACGTTTACAGATGGAATTCGCTTTAATTCGACGGATCATCATCAAACACGTTCGGAATTTCATTTCAAATCCGGAAAACTACACCGTCGTCTGTGGAAATTGGGACATGGCCACAGATATGCAGCGTCGTTTTACACGGGTACGGATTGTTCAGATCGACGCGAGTTGATGACGCGGTCCTAATGTCTATTAAGTAGACAGATCATTTGATGGCACGCACAATGAACCGCCGTTCGTTTCAGACGAAGAACGAACGCCGCCGGATCCGTTACAAGCTTTAAACGGGGTCAGGAGCACGGATACGACGTTTATCTTTATGTGTTATTTTCGATGGAGCTCTTTTCTCTTTAAATATTATTCTTAGACTAATATAGATGTCTGGGTGTGTTCGTACGATGATTTTAGAAATCAACAGTTGTACTTCATTCGATGGATTTTGTCTCTCATTCGCAATAAATCTAAATCGATGCCTTGCTTTCGTTCGATTACATATTTAATTTTTATCTCTTAGTCGTTTCTTTTCATGTGTATTCATTAATCGTAACGATTTTTTTCTTGCGTGGAAAATTAACTTATATTATTAACAGATTGCATACTGTATACTATAAAACTAAAAATAAATATTTTATATATTTTTTCTTCTATTTTAGTACACTGAAGATGATAGAATCGTAAACGAATTGTATATAAGCAACAATAAAAATGATCAATAATTATTAATTGAATGATGAAGTTTAAAAAAAGACATTTGTGAACGTTAAATCAGTCAAAGTCTTAGATTTATATTATAATTCTATTAATATTGTTCTGCTGGTCTTTTTCTACAGAACTAAAAATAAATATTTTATATATTTTTCAATGTTTTTTGGCGCTCTGAAGATGATAGAATCGTCATTGAAATGCATACAAGCAACAATAAAAATCATCAATAATTATTGGTTTAACTCTGATTTTTGTTAAAAAAAGGAACATTTGTGAACGTTAAATCAGTCAGAGTCTTAGATTTATACTATAATTGTATTAATATTTTTCTGGTGGTCTTTTTATATAAAAGTAAAAATAAATATTTTTTATACTTTTCCCTATACTTTGGTGCTCTGAAGATGATAGAATCGTCATCGAAATGTATACAAACAACAATAAAAATGTTCAATAATTATTAATTGAACGATGAAGTCTTTTTTAAAAAAAAGACATTCATCCTTTTTGATCAGCTAATTGTATGTTTTTCACTACTAGTTTCGGCACGTGTACTATTCGCAAGTAAATATTCAAAACTAGAGTTGAAGCTTTCAACATCTACCTGTCATAATAAATATCCTGTTTTCATTCTATGTCTCTTTATTATATATATACATGTATATATATATATATATATATATATATATATATATATATATAAAGAATGAGAGAGATTCACTCAATCTTCAAGTTTTTCAGTAAATATATACGATATTTAGTATAAGACTTTATAAAAATTTAATTACAAATCATGAAGGATAATAATTAATATATTGAGAATTTTAATAATTAAAAATACTGAAAAACAAGTACATACGTTTTAACCAATTATTAAAAATTGAAACTGAGAAAAAATGAATGAAAGAATGGGACTTCTTTAAAAAAAATATCACTTTTTGAATTTTTTCACCAAATGTTACTTCAGTAAGAAATTCAGTTTTGATTATTCACATTTAAATCATTTGAAGGACGTTTTTTATTTAATTTCTTCCAATTAAATAAAAATTTATTTCTTTCATATCCATTGTATTAGATTCCAATGCTGATCAGTTAACTGATTACCATTTTATTAGATAAAATCATTGTTTAAACCTCACAGCATTGTTTTTTTTCTAATATAATTACTTTTCATGACAGGAAAAATTGTACGTTCTTGTTTACATATTTTTTTCATACTCGGTGAAAAAAAACCATTTACCTCATCTATAAAATTACATAAATGAAATTAGAATCGATATTACCTTCTATAGAGGTGACCTATTTATGTAAATTTCATTCCGAATGAATAATTGTGTATTGCAGTAGAAAATATGAATTAAAAATTAATATGTTCGTTCTCTCTTTGTCTTTTACAGATCGCCTTGGATCCGTGCTGAATGAACGATTTCAAGAACACGTCTCTGGAAATATTATTACTTATACTCGGAAGAATTTTCAATAAGGACATAAGAACGATATAACTTTTGTTTGTATACACTTTTTTTCGAATAAGAAGAAGTCTGGTATTAAATAGACGAGACCGCTTGCAGTTTTATTATATCAGCAAGTACGTTCTAAACGTCCAAGTGGAGTGAATATCTTGCATGTAAATCGTGACCCAGTGTACGGGTATTCAATTAACAACAGTTTTTTCTCAGTTCAATCTAATACACGCTCTAATCAAATTGTTCTAGTTGGATAAACGGCATCTGGTTCTGTGACGGTATTAAAACTTTAACGATATGTATGGACCGTATACCGTTTGTGATTTATTAATTAACGTGAAAAAACACACACACAGACACACGCTATGATGTTGAAATTAAAACCGTCAATCTGGAGGTTTTTTTTAAAAAAAAATACACATGTAACCGGGTTAGCTGTGATCATATTTTTCATTAAAATTTATTTACGGTGCGAATTCGCAGCGCATTAAACGTCACTGAATTTTATAAATTCAACAGTATTATTTGAAACGTTAGATTACTCAGTAAACATTTCACTAGTATCGGTCACAAAAGAATATAAAAATTCACTATTCAGTTTATGGTTAATAAAAACAGGAAAAAATTTAAAAAAAAGTATTACTAATAACGAGACAGCAAACCGTAAAAAAACACAATTTTATCGAGATCGTTAAACGTGCTCGTTTTTCGTTATACGAAATACGTTTAACTAAAAAAAAACCCATCGTCGCTCGGAACGACAACGTATAAAAACATTTTTATAGTATATCGAAGCGGGGGAGATGATATTAATTAATAATTTCAAATACGGTAATTGCAAGTGATCTATAACAGCTATCATGTAAGCTTATTCGTCGTTTAACTATCTCGCTCGTTCACTGTTTTAATTGCACAAATTCGATATGAAAACACTATAAAAATATATGCAGTTAAACGTGAGAGCAAGTCCGAGACATATTTCTTCAGAGAGGTGGCGTGCAAAGAATATAAGCGAGATCGTAAATCTTCACATTATTCTTTCAAGTATTCATTCGATGGAAAACCGTCGAGCTTCCTTGGAGAGTGTGAGTGGATCGATGCGCGATGGATGAAAATTACAAAATGTGAAACCGGATACGCGCGGAGTTCGCCCGTGTTGTAATTTACAGTGTCAATCAAATGTTGAACGATTCGTGTAACGAAAACAACGAAATTTCGACTTCATAACCAGCGGAGAGATAATAAAATGGACAAACAGAGATTGTGCGTCGAGGCAATGTACATTATCTGACATGTGTCGAACGTCATTTCAGTGTGATTGATATGGTAATCAGTGTGACGAAGCGCCGTTCAGAAGTGTACTGAGACTGGATTCGACTGTCTGTGAAATTTAAATGAGGCAAGATGTTCAGTCGATCAGATCTATAAAACAGACTGCGTAACTGTATGAGATCCTAGTAGACATGTACGGAAAGTCAGAGAGAACAAAACGAGGATATATATTTTGTAACAAGTGTACATGTAGAGGAAATCTCTGATGTATTATTCGATCGAGAATGGAGACTTTAATAGTAAGTGTAAAATCGGAAGTATCAAGAATGTGTGCAGTTCTTGAGTTGCGGAGCGATCAGAGCAACTGATTGGCGAACGAAAACGAAAAACGATTAGTGTAATCTTCGATAACTTCTCACGACAACAGCCGTTCAAACATTCGTATGGCGTCCTACAACCAATCGAATGACACGAATGAATTGCCAGCATCCGACAACAGCTCCGATTGGAATCATGTGGCGATCGCTTTGAAGGCAATCCTGCTCATCATCGTGATCCTCGGCACAATAATCGGTAACGTGCTCGTCTGCATCGCCGTCTGTCTCGTCCGCAAGTTGAGACGACCGTGCAACTACCTGCTGGTGAGTTTGGCGGTCAGCGACCTGTGCGTCGCGATCCTAGTGATGCCGTTCGCGCTCATCATCCAAGTGTTAGACGAGTGGCCGTTCGGGCCGGCGGTCTGCGACCTGTGGGTCAATTTCGACGTGCTCAGCTGCACGGCGTCGATCCTGAACCTTTGCATGATCAGCGTCGACCGCTACTACGCGATAACGAAACCGCTCGAGTACGGCGTGAAACGGACACCGCGCAGGATGATGCTGTGCGTCGTCATCGTGTGGGTCGGCGCGTCGTTGATCAGTCTGCCGCCGCTACTGCTGCTCGGCAACGTGCACGAGGTCGAGAAGGACGGCAGGAACGTGACGGCGTGCATCGTGTGTGATAAAATATACTACCAGGTCGGCGCGACGCTCGGCAGCTTTTACATACCGCTGGCCGTGATGCTCGTCGTGTATTATAAAATCTTTCGAGCGGCG